>NC_069475.1:16993179-17047119 GCF_026875155.1 Cherax quadricarinatus
TTTGGCAACAACGTTGGTCTACTACCCGGGCAACAAATTTAAATCTATTAAACCAAGTGTAGGTTACTCGCCGTCTTCTTATCACCAGTGTCGAGGTTGGGAGACTACTCTCTCCCATCTTCGCATTGGCCATACTCGTGTTACTCATGGACATCTCATGGAGAGGCGTCCTGCTCCTCTCTGTGAGAATTGCCAAGCTCCATTATCAGTCAGCCACATTCTGTTGGACTGCCTACTTTATCAACGAGCACGCAGAATTTACCTCTGTTGTCGTCTTCGCTCCGCTGCTCTCTCTTTACCTTCCCTTCTTGCTGATGGACCCACCTTTCATCCGGACACTCTCGTTGACTTTTTGACAACAACTGACTTACTTCACAAATTCTGATACCTTCAGCCCTTTCTACTTCAATCTCTTGCTACCCTGTACCCCTGTACTATCCCCTGCCCTGCTGTTTTCTGTAACCTGCTGATCATCCCTCCTCCCTTCTGCCATCCAATACCCTCACTTCCTTCCCTACCCTGCAGCGCTCTATAGCCCTTGTGGCTTAGTGCTTCTTTTTGATTATAATAATAATATGATATTAGAGGTTAGTGCTGTCGGTCTGTAGTTCTTTGCTATTGTTTTACTGCCCCCTTTGTGGAGTGGGGCTATATCTGTTGTTTTTAGTAACTGTGTGACGACCCCCGTGTCCATGCTTCCTATCCATAGGATGGTAAAAGCTAGTGATAGGGGCTTCTTGCAGTAGATACACTAGATAAACCATGTCAATGTTCTGAGTGTCTGAAATGTTCTAATAAAAAAAGCCATCTTGTGAAACACATGAGAATACTTCTTTCTTTCAACAAACCGGCAATATCCCACTGAGGTAGGGTGGCCCAAAAAAGAAAAATGAAAGTTTCTCTTTTAAAATTTAGTAATTTATACAAGAGAAGGGGTTACTAGCCTCTTGCTAGCAAATAAACAAGAGCAGGAACTAGATAGAAAATAGAAGAAAACCCAGATGGGTGTGTATATAAGCTTGTACATTATGTGTTGTGTGACCTAAGTGTAAGCAGAAGTAGCAAGCATACCTGAAATCTTGCATGTTTATGAACAGAAAATGAGAGTAAAATACCGGAGATAAATCAATCAAGTGTTCTGAGTGTTGAAATGTTTTAATAAAAAAACAGTCTTGTGACACAAATGAGAGTACATACAGGAGATAAACCATATCAATGTTCTTAGTGTCTGTAATTTTTTAATCAAAAAAGCAGTCTTGTGAGACATAAAAGAGTACATTCAAGAGATAAAACATGTTAGTGTTTAATGTTTCGGAATTTTTTAGTTACGAACTCATCAGAATATATAAAAGGGGTTTTACCCTAACAGTGTTGATAGTGAAATATGTTAATGAAATGTCAGTCATATAAATCATTTAAGTTCATAGAGGAGATAAGTTGTATTAATGTTCAGAATATCTTATCCTCTTCAAGGGGGGCTCCTTGGCGTGGTGAAGGGGCTCTTGGACTGAGGAATTAGACCTGTCGGTCTTTCTTCCTCAGACCAAACCTAATTACCCCCCAATTTTCCCCTCCCCTAATCCCATCCTCCCCTTTTTTCCTTTCCTCCTCCTCCTCCCCACCCCTCCCTTTGCCCTTCCTCTTATTGGCCTTTGGGATTTCCCCCCACAGGCCGCTAGTTCCTAGGTAAGGAAAGGATCCCGGGGGTCCATCCCATTCCATTGAGGTTCTTGGCAGTGGCGTATTTTTGCTGTGGAATCTGGATTGCCTGGGGATGTCCCGATCCCTCTCCGGTATCCCGCAGTAGCTTTGGGTGTCTTTCGGGCGACAGGTGTATCTCTGGAAACCACCTTTCGGATTCCGGGGGTGGTAACCGAAGGAGGTATGCTTTGTGGCGGATGTCCGGCCGCCCTCTCTTTTGTCCACCGAGGTAGCTCGGCAGATGTGAGGTTGCTATCCCTGATTGCTGGTTTACTGGCATGAAGGGTAGGGTATGGCACGGGTTCCATGCTGCATCTGCGCTACTAGCGGTGCTGAGGTCCTCTTGGACGCAGAGGGAGATTTCTGGCCCTTTCATTCCTCCTGGGAACTATTCCTCCCCGATCCCCCCTTTTTTTATTCTTTTTTTTATTTTTATTTTCCTTTCTTCTTTCTTTTTAATTTCTTAAAAACAAAAAGCAAAGGAGTAACCTAACCATGGAGAACCCAATCCATGAACCCACTACCCCCGGGCCCCTTCTTGATACCACACCCTATTCTGACCCTGCCTTGTTTTTAGACCACTCTTCGGACACTCCTGATGCCCCTGTACCTTTTTGCTGGTGCTGTTTTCCTCACCTGCTTCCGGTCCCGGGGAGCTTCGACTGACTCCTTCGATTTATCTGAACTCCGCTCTCCTTTGACTATGTTTCCCGGGCCTCTCCCCTCTACTGTACGGAAATTTTTTGAATCGCCAGCCCGTTTCACGACAGACCAACTCCGGTCTTACTCCTAAATGCCAACGTCAATCTCCTGATGATACTCCTTTGTTACCTTCCCATTCTACTCGGAAAAGACAGACACATCATGCGCTCCCTTTCCACGATCGTTTTCAGACCCACACAATGGAATAAATTCTTTAATTTAAGACCCACTTCTTCTTCTGCCTACCTTTCTGACCATAGTATTGGCAAAGCGCTCCTGCGTCATTTTGGTAGAGATATTTCATTTAAATGCTCTCAAGAGCGGTACGCGCATCGTCACTGTCCAGAATGCTACCCAAGCTCATGATCTTTCTCTCCTTTTGCATATAGATACTACTCCTATCACTATTGAAAAACATCTTTCTCTCAATTCTTGTAGTGGTACTGTCATTCTCCCCCCATACCATATCCAACAGAATTTCCAGTCATGTGACAATGACATTCTTGAACAGCTGGAACTCCAGGATCTCCCAATCCTCTAAGTAGACACTTATGTCCTTCCTGCCTGTAGGCAGAGACGTTACCCTTGCAATGTAGCTCGTTTAACTTTTGACAGCCGAGAACTCCCGTCCTCTGTATATGTCGTGGACATCGGTTACAAGTTTGAAAGGAGATACCTACACCGCAACAGTGTAAAAATTTGCTGGCTTTTTGGGTCCCCCAAACAAAAATATTGCAGATCTATGGCCGAATGCCCAGTCTGTGGTGCCGACGAAATTTAATACAACTTGCAGTCAACCTCCATCTTGCCTTAATTGTAATGAAGCCACCCTTCGTACTCCCGCCGTTGCCAGGTCTACTTAAATGAACGTAAAATCCTTGCCTCAAAGAGGCAGAAGGTCTCCCTTATGCTATGGCAGTTACTCATCCCCGCCTCCAAGGAGACTACCCCGTGTTTCTTATTCTGGGTTTTCCCAAACATCCCCCACTTCTGGGGTCCCATCTTCTGCAGCCTCCTCTGTCGTTTACCCCTCCATAGCCACTACGGCATCTAATCCTTTTGCTGCCCTTGGCTCTGACGTCCCGACTACAATTCATCTGTTCTCAAAACTTCGCGCCCTTTCCTCACAAGCCCCAGTATGACAAGACCTCGTACGACACCTAATACCAATCGCCCCTCTACTCAGAAGTCAAAAAAATCCACATTGCTCAAATCTTCTTTGCCCCTTCCTTCCCTTCTTCCACCTCCACATTTTACCTTTCCCCATCTCTGTACCTAGTTCTTCCCCTCTCTCTGGCTCTTTTTACAAGTGTGGAGATTCACCCTCCTCCTCTTACTATGCCTTCCACCCCGTCCCCCCAAGTTTCTCTCTCTTCTGCCACCCCCCAGTTTCTGCCTCTTCTGTCCTCCCCCCACACTTCATCTCCATCCCTTTCACTCTTCCCTCCCCCTCTACTTTGGTACAGTTCATTACTGTCCCAATCTTTACTCACCCTCCTCCTTCTAATCTCCAATATGGTCTCCCATACATCTTTGAATTCAGAAACACTTGAAGCCATTTCAGAATATATTGCAGAGACTAAACCTTCAATGGACACTGATTCACTCCTGTTCCTTCTCTTCCTCTCCTCCATCTCCACAACCCCATTCTTCGCAATGCTCCGTTCCTTCGCTACTTGAACGTCTCCAATGCCACCACACGTTTTACTTTTCTAACCCCTCTAGTCCGTAGGCGCCTTTACCTACAGATTCCTGGTATTTTCTTTATCGCCAATCAAGGCCTATTTACAGTGGAATATCGCGACCTCAGGGTAATCGGGGTGAGCTTCAGATGTTGCTTTCCAGGTTTTTCCCCTATTGGTGCTTTCTTACAAGAACCAAAATTACACTCTCGGCTGTTTTCCAACCTATCTCAGGCTATAATTTATTGTATTCTTCAGATCCTTTCTCAGATGGGACCTTTAATGAAAGTGCCCTTCTTCTACGCAATGATAATTCCGTACTGTCAACTATTTTTCCATACCTCGCTGCATTACACTGCAGCCCCTATCCACTTGAATGAGTGGTTTACAATATGTTCTTTTTATCTCTCTCCTTCTCGAGCATTTTCTATCCCAGACTTTGCCTTTCTTGTTTCATCCTTACCACCACCCTTTTGTTACTTGGTGATTTTAATGCCCACCATTTCCTCTGGGGGGGGGGTCTCATTGTGACTCACGTGGCATCCAGTTGGAGGCTTTTCTCGCCTCTCATCCCTCCATGTTTTAAATACGGGTACTCCCACCCATTTTGATCCTCGTACTCATACTCTCTCTTGCATCAATCTATCAGTCTGCTCTTCCTCCACTGCACTAGACTTCACCTGGTCTGTTCTACCTGACTTACATGACAGCAATCATTTTCCAATCATTCTTACTTCTCCTTCGTATTCACCGCCTTTCCGTAGCCCTCGCTGGCAATTTGAACAGGCAAATTGGGATCTTTGCTCGCATCTCACTGCTTTTAGTGAGGTTCCTTCTTCATCCTCCATTGATGAGCTCCTACACCTCTTCTCGACGTCAGTTTATACCGCAGCTTCTCATTCTATACCCCAAACCTCAGGCAGGCATTCTCAGAAGTGCGTGCCTTGGTGGTCTCCTGCTTGTGCTCATGCAGTACGTTTGAAATGCGCTGCATGGGGCAGGTACCGGTACAAGAGAACCACTGAGCGACTTCTTGATTTTAAGCAGAAGCATGCGATCACTCGCCCTGTCATCCATGAAGCTAAACGCACTTGTTGCCTAGACTATGTTTCCACCATCACCTCTTCTTCTTATATGAGTGCAGTCTGGAAAAAAGTGAGGAAATTGAGTGGTAAATACTCTCCTGACCCGGCTGCTGTTCTACGGGTCACTGGTGTTGATGTAGCAAACCTTCTCGACGTTGCCATTGAACTTGGCACACATCTGGTCCGTATTTCCCGGAGGCTCCATCTAAGCCCCTCGTTTCTTTCCTCAAAGTCTGCCAGAGAGTTAGTACCCTTGGACTTTTCTTCTCTCAGAGAAGAACAGTATAATGTGCCTTTTACACTTCAAGAACTAGAGGCAACACTCTCAGCTTGCCAATCATCGGCAGCTGGGCCTGACGACATTCATATTCGTATGTTACAACATTTACATCGGTCAGCCCTTGTAGTCCTCTTACACCTCTTCAATCTTATTTGGCACAAGAGTTCTTCCCCAGCTGTGGAAATCTGCCGTTGTTCTCCCTTTCCACAAACCGGGTACTACAGGACATGATGCCTGCCACTATCGTCCCATCACTCTTACTAGTGCAGTTTGCAAAGTGATGGAACGTCTCTTAAATCGACGTTTAATGTGATATTTAGAGACACACAACAGTCATTCCGCTAGTCAATATGGCTTTCGTAAGGGTCATTCTACCATAGACCCCTTACTACGCTTGGATACGTAGTTCTAATGCTTTGCGAATAATCACTCAGTTATTGCCATATTTTTGACCTTGAGAAGGCATATGACACAACTTGGAGGTATAATATTTGGCCCAGGCCCATTCCTTAGGCCTCCGAGGCAATCTACCATCCTTCCTTAAGAACTTTTTAACTGACAGACATTTCGGTGTTCGAGTCAATAATGTTCTTTCCCCAGACTTCGTCCAAGCTGAAGGTGTCCCTCAGGGATGTGTTCTAAGCACAACACTTTTTCTCCTTGCTATAAACGATTTGGCCTCTGTTCTTCCACCCAATATTTGGTCATCACTCTATGTTGATGACTTCGCTATTGCTTGTGCAAGGCGCTGACTGTCATCTCATTGCAGTTTCTCTCCAGCATGCGGTTGACAGTGTTTCCACTTGGGCCACCATGCATGGGTTTAAATTTTCAAATACCAAAACTCACCAAATTACTTTCACTAGATGCTCTGTCATCTCCGATCATCCTTTGTATCTCTATGGCTCCCGTATCCCCGAACGTGATACAGTCAGGTTTTTAGGCCTTCTCTTTGACTGTAGGTTATCCTGGAAACCTAACATTACCTCTCTGAAGGCAACTTGTCACAGCCGGCTAAACCTTCTTAAAACCCTTGCTCATCTTTCCTGGGGAGCTGATCGTCAAACTCTGCTTCACCTACATTTAGCCCTCGTTTTATCGAAACTCGATTATGGTGACCATATTTATTCCGCGGCCTCTCCTGCTACTCTCTCTAGCCTTAACCCTATCCATCACCAAGGATTACATTTGTGCCTTCGTGCTTTTCGCTCTTCCCTTGGTGAGAGCCTCTATGCAGAAGTGAATGCTCGATCCTTGTCTGATCACCATGATGCCCATTGCCTTTGTTTACTATGTTCTCTCTCACGATCTCCACAATCCTTCCATTTATAGAATGGTCACCAATATTAGTAGACATTCTTTATTCATTCGCCGCCCCTGTTTGCTCCATCCCTTTTCTCTTCACCTACATTCACTCTTGTCTTCCCTTCAGTTACCACCTTTATATGTTCATATAGCATCTCACTTTTCTCTACCCCCCTGGGAAGTTCCAGCTGTTCGAGTCTGTTCTTTCTCACTCCCTTGCTCGAAAGCTCAACTGCCTAAGGTGCCTTCCTGCTCTCTTTTTCTTGATCACTTCCACTCCCATTCTCATGCCTCCGCTGTGTACACAGATGGCTCTAAGTCTCCAGACGGCATCGGATTCACAGCAGTGTTTCCGGACAGTGTCGTGCGTGGGCATTTACTATCTGCAGCTAGCATTTTTACTGCTGAATTGTATGCCATTCTTGCAGCACTTATTCGTATCGCATCTATGCCTGTGTCATCATTTGTGGTAGTCTCAGACTCCCTTAGTGCTCTACAGGCTATACGAAAATTTGATACATCTCACCCTCTAGTTCTCCGTATCCAACTTTGGCTACATCACATCTCTACAAAGCATAAAGATATTATTTTTTGTTGGGTCCCTGGTCATGTCGACGTACAGGGCAATGAACAGGCAGACACTGCTGCGTGGTCAGCTGTAGATGACCTACCAATTTCCTATAGAGGTGTTCCATTTCTGGACTATTTTGCTGCAATAGCTACCCACCTTCATGCCCGTTTTCAACAACGTTGGTCAACTCTGCTTGGTAACAAACTTCATTCTATTAAACCGAGCATAGGTTACTGGCCGTCTTCTTGTCATCAGTGCTGTGGTTGGGAGACCACTCTCTCCCGTCTTCACATTGGCCACACTCGTCTTACTCATGGGTATCTCATGGAGAGACACCCTGTACCTCTGTGTGAGCAGTGTCAAGTTCCAGTATCGATTAGCCACATTCTGTTAGACTGCCCTCTCTATCAACAAGCACACAGAATTTACCTCCAACGCCATCTTCGTTCTTCTACTTTCTCTTTTCCTTCCCTTCTTGCTGATGGACCCTCATTTAATCCTGACTCTCTCATTGACTTCTTGACAACGACTGATTTACTCCACAAACTCTGATGATGATACCTTACGCACTCCCCTCAGCCCTTTCTAGCTCAGTCTCTTTGCTCCCCTTTTACCCTTTCACCATCCACTGCTCCGCTGTTATCCATAACCTATTACTCATTCACCTCCCTTTTGCCACCTGATGCCCTCGCTTCCTTCCTGCCCTGCAGCACTGTATAGCCCTTGTGGCTTAGCGCTTCTTTTTTGATTATAATAATAATAATTGTGCAGGTGCTGACTGTCATCTCATTGCAGTTTCTCTCCAGTATGCGGTCGACCGTGTTTCCACTTGGGCCACCACGCATGGATTTAAATTTTCAAGTACCAAAACTCGCCAAATTACTTTCACTAGACGCTTTGTCATCTCCGATCATCCTTTGTATCTCTATGGCTCCCGTATCCCCGAACGTGATAGTCAGGTTTCTAGGTCTTCTCTTTGACCGTAGGTTATCCTGGAAACCTCACATTACCTCTCTGAAGGCAACTTGTCACAGCTGGCTAATCCTTCTTAAAACCCTTGCTCATCTTTCCTGGGGAGCTGATCGTCGAATTCTGCTTCACCTACATTCAGCCCTCGTTTTAAACAAACTCGATTATGGTGACCAGATTTATTCCGCGGCCTCTCCTGCTGCTCTCTCTAGCCTTAACCCTATCCATCACCAAGGATTACGTTTGTGCCTTGGTGCTTTTTGCTCTTCCCCTGTTGAGAGCCTCTATGCAGAAGCGAATGTTCCATCCTTGTCTGATCGCCGTGATGCCCATTGCCTTCGCTACTATGTACGCTCTCACGATCTCCACTATCCTTCCATTTATAGAATGGTCACCGATATAGTAGATATTCTTTATTCGTTTGCCGCCCCTGTTTGCTCCGTCACTTTTCTCTTCGCCTACATTCACTCTTGTCTTCTCTTCAGTTACCACCTTTATATGCTCATATAGCATCTTACTTTTCCCTACCCCCCTGGGAAGTTCCAGCTGTTAGGGTCTGTTCTTTCTCACTCCCTTGCTCGATAGCTCAACTGCCTACGGTGGCTTCCCGCTCTCTTTTTCTTGATCACTTCCACTCCCATTCTCATGCCACCGCTGTGTACACAGATGGCTCTAAGTCTTCAGACGGCGTCGGATTCACAGCAGTGTTTCTGGACATCGTCATGCAGGGGCATTTACTATCTTCGGCTAGCATTTTTACTGCTGAATTGTATGCCATTCTTGCAGCACTTATTCGTATCACATCTATGCCTGTGTCATCATTTGTGGTAGTCTCAGACTCCCTTGGTGCTCTACAGGCTATACGAAAATTTGATACATCTCACCCCCTACTTCTCCGAATCCAACTTTGGCTACGCTGTATCTCTACGAAGCATAAAGATATTATTTTTTGTTGGGTCCCTGGTTATGTCGACATACAGGGCAATGAACAGGCAGACACTGCTGCGCGGACAGCAGTACATGACCTACCGATTTCCTATAGAGGTGTTCCATTTCTGGACTATTTTGCTGCAATAGCTACCCACATTCATGCCCATTGGCAACAACGTTGGTCAACTCTGCTTGGTAACAAACTTCATTCTATTAAATCGAGCATAGGTTACTGGCCGTCTTCTTGTCATCAGTGCCTTGGTTGGGAGACCACTCTCTCCCATCTTCGCCTTCGCCACACTCGTCTTACTCAGGGGTATCTCAGGGAGAGACCCCTGTACCTCTCTGTGACAGTGCAATTCCAGTATCGATTAGCCACATTCTGTTAACTACCTCTCTATCAACGGCACGCAAATTTACCTCCAACCCGTCTTTTTTCTACTACTCCCCTTTTTACCTCCCTTCTTGCTGGGGGACCCCCCTTTTAATCCTACTCCTCATTATTTTTTTGACAACGATTGTTTTTACTCCCAAACTCTGATGATAAACCTTTACGCACTCCCCTCCCCCTTTCTAGCTCAGTCTCTTGCTGCCCTTTACCCTTTCACCCATCCACTCTCCGTGTTATCCAAAACCTATTACTCATTCACCTCCCTTTTGCCCCTATGCCCTCGCTTCCTTCCTGCCCTGCAGCGCTGTAAAACCCCTTTGGTTTAGTGCTTTTTTTGTTTATAAAATAATATAATCAAATATCTTAAAATTTTATAAAAAGATCAGTCTTGTTACTCATGAAGCTAATTTAGGTAAAAACAAAAAAAAACATGGACCCCCGACCCCCCATTGTTCTTCCTTTCTGCAAACCGGGTACTAGGGGACGTGAAGTCTTCCGCTATCGTCCCATTCTCTTACCATGCAGTTTGAAAAGTGATGGAATGCGTGGAAATAGACGTTTAGGTGGATTTAGAGACACACAACAGTCTCTCCACTCGTCAATATTTTTTTCGTAAGGGACGTTCTATCAAAACCCCTTACACATTTGGAACATAGTTCGAAAAAACTTTGGAGACCACTAAGCATTGCCAATTTTTTAACCTTGAAAAGGCATATGACACAACTTGGGGGTATAAATTTGGCCAAAGCCCACTCCTTAGGCCTCCGTGCAATCTACAGCCCTTTCCTTAAGAATTTTTTTACTGACAACATTTTCGTGGCGGGTTTAAAAATTGCTTACCCCATATTTTACCAACGAAAGGTCCCCCAGGATTTTCTTAGCACAACCTTTTTTTTTCCCTTGATAAAGATTTGGCCTCTAGTCTTCCATCAAATATTTGGTCATCACTCAATGTTAAGACTTCAGTCTTGCCTGTGAGGCCCGACTGTCACCTCTTTAAACATTTTCTCCCCAGCATGCGGTCGACTGTGTTTCCAATTGGGCCCCCCACACAGGGGTTAAAATTTTTCCATACCAAAACCACCAAATTATTTTCACTAGACACCTGCAGTCCGCTGAGTGTTTGGGGGGAGTAACCATGTGCAGGGGGGATCTGGCCCTACTAATTTGCGGGCCTCCCCCTTTCTCCCGACTGATAAGTCACTTTAAAAAACTCCTACGGGGGAAGACAGTTTAAGTGTTTGAGAACTTTTATGTGTGAGCTGTGACTAAGGAAAACCCTAGTGAAACACGGAAATATTTTTCCCTTTTTTTGCAAAGGCCCCACAGGCCTCTGCTTCCCCTCTCCTTTCATTTGACCTCAGCCTTTCCCTCTACAACATACAGTGAGAGGCAAATTTTTTTCATCCACTGCTCCCTCGTGCCTCTCAAAATGCATACTCATCGCATTACCAAACCGAGGAAAACAGAGTGTGCAATCCTACATAGTTGGTAACCCAGGGGTCCACACACAAAAATTCGTCTTTCACTCCAAACACTGTGCTAGAAGTTCTGCAAGTTTGAGTAACTTTTTTGAGAGTAGCGGGTTTTTGGAAACTCTTGGAAGTCTCCCTCATCAGTGACCTTTGAGCGAGGCACTGCATCACCTGCCTGAACTTTCCCCACATTGACTATTGGAAAAAGGCGAATTGCATGCTCAGTTACCCCTGCGTTCCCTGTATCCCCAACTCTCTCCCTTTAAACTCACCGTTCACCTTATCAACGTGCGTGAAGGTGTATTTTGATGCTCCGCTGTATCAATAGGAGTTCCGCAATGCTGCAGATTTGTTGTAATTTTTTTGCATATGGATTACGCTGACTTATGACTTTGTGCTACCAACATCCTACTAGGCTTAAAAAGTGGGGAAATGCGGGCCTCGGGGTACCTTGAAAAGGCACTATAAGCCCCTGCGTCCACTTACCCCAACGCTTGTCAAGTGAGGTAAATTTTCCCCTTTTCCCTCGATTTTCCTTTTCACCGGTACCCCTTAACCGTCGCCATTATCAAAGGGAAAAGGGCAGTTTTAGCTGATCCAGGTGAAACAGCGCTCCAAGCCAGCCAGTAACCAACCCCCTACTGCAGCTACATCTTTCGAATCCCAGAATCCCTTTTGTGAACGTTCTACTGTTTCCGGCTGTCCCTTCGGGTTGTGAGAACAGTTCTTATGTAGTAAAATTTTTTCTGTCATTCCAAACACTGTCTAGAGTTTTTAAGTGCTGCGGGTTTGGAGTAATTAACAGTAGTAAGGGCGGGTAACTCCGAGACGACTGTAGCCCAGTGAAGACTTAAAAATTTGACTGCGCCCGCAGGCCCCCCATTTTGCCTGTGTCTAGGAGGTAAAATACCCCTCCTTGTCCCTTCTCCTTCCTCAATTTGGAACTCGCCTTTAGCCTCTTTTTACTTATTCGAGGGGGTTTTTTGCCAACCCACAAATATTTGAGTGCCTGTGTCAGTCCTCTGGCCGCACTCCACTCATGTTATGAATGTTCTCCTGTGTGCCTCCCTCCTGCTACAAGCAAATTCCAGGGGGTTGACACGGGCTTAGCAAGCCCTTCAAGCAATTTGAAAGCACACAAAAAGCTACCAGAAAAAAACAAAGGGCAGCCTGCAGTTAAGCGCAAAGGCCCAGCATGTCTATGTAACGTCCTACAGGCTGCTGGCATACCAGTGTTTCCTGTAGGGCTTATTTAAAAGGAAAATTTAACGAGCAGCAGTATTTTGACATTTTAAGTGGACATCCAAAGGTTCACTTAAAACTAGTAATTTGTGTGATTGGCTTGACACTGAACATTAAACTGTCATACGTGTGCTAAAGTTTAAGTGCTGCTTTTCCCAACATTTTAATTGTCATTGTAAGCCTTATTAAGACTTTAAAGGCTAGAGTGTGCTTCAGTGTAGCGACTCCTTACATTTGATAAATCGGGTTAATACATGCTCTGCTCAGTGTAACTGAACTTTTAAAATTTTACATAAAAAATCTGTCCTAGTGTCTTTGCGTGTTTTCTAATACTTTTTTCTCGTTCAGACTAAAAATTTTAACTGCAAAAATCCCAGTAATTTTTCAAATTCACTGTTCACTGTGGGTGAGGTGTAATTATGCTTTGTATTTTACTGTGAACAACTTACTCCTGCAAATTTTTCATTTCAGAATATTTTTCTCTCTTGATAATTGGGTTCCTTTAAACTTTTTTAAAGAAAGGGTCAGCCTGTTAACACTATGTTCCTTGCCATCTCCTAGTGGTCTAGCACCAGTTAAAATTGTAATAGTAACAATTCAAACATTATACTTTTAGTTAACATTGTGTAAATTGTTTTAGACATTTGATAAACTGGATTGCAGTGTTTAACTTCTGATACTAAATTTTAAGACTCAGACACGCACGACACAAAATAAAACACATTAAAACGCTTAATCCAAAGCTGGGCCTCTGTGTGACCTTAGAAGTTGATGGTTTATTACAAACCACGGGTACCACCCTCCCCAAAATTTACATCAACAAAAGTGTTTTCTAAGTGATAAAGGTACACTTTTTGTATTTGGTAACATTTGTCATACATAGTAACGCGTGTGTAAGTGAGATTGTTGGGTACTGGTTCACACTACAGCTGCACACATATGCTTGTATACAATAAAACATAGTAACATTGATTTACCCAGGATGGCCCAAAGAAGTCGACCAGGTGATTTACTCATTAAAATTGCAACTTTACCTAGTTTTTTTTTTTTTTTTTTTTTTTTTTTTTTTTTTTTTTTTTTTTTTTTTTTTTTTTTTTAGTAATAGTTTAAAATCTAGGGTTGGGGATTTAGTGAGGTACATTAGGGGCATACCCGGCTCTGGGGCCTGGTATTTAACGCTCTCGCTCACACGGTGGGGGCCGGGGTTCATTCCCAGCCAGATAGAAACTTTGGCGTGTTTCTTTCCACCTGTTGCAAATGTTCCCCATCAGTAAAAGGGGGTACCGGGTGTTGTCGCTGGTGGGGTCGCATCCTGGGACACGACCTAAGGAGGCCTGGCACAGCCGGGGCCGGGGGGGCTTTGCCCCCCAAACTCTCTCCAGATAATCCCAAAACCAAGTGGAATCATCTTAAATTTGAACCTTTTTGTTAATGGATGTATGTCAAATTCAAATTTTTTATGCTCAAATTAACTACTTTGTCCTCTCTCTCTTCTTCTCTCTTTGCATCTTTGTAATTTGTGTAAGGTGTAAGCCTCGTGTACCATCCTTAACATTATATGTACCATATATTAACACACATACAAGGTCTCTGAGTTGTTTTTGGTAGGTGTGGCGTATTTAGCGGGGGGGTCGGGTTTTAGTAGGTTTGGGGGTGTTCATTGAACTTGAGACTTGTGTCTTTGATCTATTTTGGACTTCTGACTTGTAGGATATTGCCTTTCAAAAGCATAAGGGAAAATAAGCAGGAATTTTTGTGTTTTGAGTCTTACACCAATATCACTGGCAAACAGGCAACTGTCATAGAGGAACCCATTTCTGCAGGTGATGGAAATTAGATAGCTTCCCGACCTTTAAAATAAACAAAAAAGAAAAAGTGAGAAAAGGGTAGAGCCCGCGTAGTCAGACCACTTGACTCGTAAGAAATTGACACTAAACGTCCTTGGGGCACAGAGGCTGCAAGAATCTTTCTTCAAAGGAAAATCGATAAGCTGAACTTTCCCCGAAACCCCCCGCTGCCTGCTAATGTGCATGGGTAATGGGAAACTGTAAAAAACATCCTAACTCAAGGATCCAATTTTGGAAAAAAACACACAACTTTGTGTTTGTGGAACAGAATGCAAAATGTCAATGATCTACTTAGTACACCTTAGGGGAATTAAGGCTCCGACCCCATCAGACACCCCCTTTAAAAAAAGGGTCAGTATCATAATCTTTGGATACCCTCTCTGCAAAGGACCCATCCCCCTACCTAAATAGCATATCACAAACCAAAAACTAAAGGAAAATCCCCAAAATTTTTCCAGTTGGGTAGGCCTGCCCCCCCCCCGGAATATCTGGGGGGCATGGTTTACATTTCCCAAACATCGAAGTGTACCCACCCCCTAAACAGGGGTTTACAAATGCCCGCACTATGCCATGTTGCAGTAGACTGTGGAATACATATTTCTTGGGGGGGTAATGTCGGGAAACATCCCCAAAATCCAGTAGGGCCCGACAGCCAAAAAATTTT
Source organism: Cherax quadricarinatus (assembly GCF_026875155.1). Taxonomy (NCBI): domain Eukaryota; kingdom Metazoa; phylum Arthropoda; class Malacostraca; order Decapoda; family Parastacidae; genus Cherax; species Cherax quadricarinatus. The sequence goes on from NC_069475.1 coordinate 17,008,024, forward strand.
AAATGTATTAACTGTAAAGAATTGGGGTTACAGTTTCCCACAAGACGCAGTCAACCCAAACAACCTTCGATGTAACCATAACATCCTTTTAAAGGTAACTGAGAAGAGGCCATCCAGTCTACCCCAGCCAAACTGAGACTGAACCTCTGCAAAGGGTCAAGAACCCCACCTCACTGCAAAGGATTTTGGTATACCAGAATCCCTCACACTCACCACTGTGGAGGAGCTAGCCCTCCCCGCTAGCACATATGGAACTACTGGTCTGCCACACAGATCCTATTTTGGGTACAACCCGAAAGGGGGTATTTGTCATTCTCCCAAACACACAACTACAACAGCAGACGGCACCAAAAAGGTAACCCCCCTGGAAATTGGGGAAAGTCAGTTCACAGACCTACCTGCAATGAATGATGAAAAGAGAACCAATTAACCGGGGGACCGTTAATGTGATAGGTGTTTAAAAAAAGCCTAACCCGAAAGGGATCCTCCAAAGAGGCATTGGATTTGCCTGACCCCCTATATTATAACAAATTTCCAAAAAAAATTTAGCATCTTTAACGATCCGACAAGTTTAATAAATATATGTAACGGGGGAGCTCTTGAGCAGGGGATGATGTCAAAAGTGCAGCAATCTCCTTTACTTCCAGCAATTTAAGAAAGAACCGGAAATCTTTCCTTCAAGACTTTTTCCTTTTAACTGGTTTCCCAAGAGCCGAAAAATGCTTAAAAAAAAGGCCTGAAGATAAAGACGTACAAACTGTGCTATTTGCTCTTTAAGGGGTCACACTGTAGTCAAAGCATAATAGTTTTACCATCTTTTGACAAGAGATTTTAAAAACTCACTCAATGGAACATTACAAAACTTTTCATGGGAAAATTTTTCCAACAGGGAACGTTTGCCTGACTTACACAATTTTGTGCAACAAAATATTGATGTCACTGTTTGCAGGGAAAGTAGATTGAAATGGGGCCCTCCACCCAAAATTGCCTGGGAAGCAGCTTTTTAAAACCCAAGGTCAAACCCAAATGTTGTGTAGTATTCAGAAAGAACTTGCCACATTTACTCCTTTCCTTGCAGAGTCGAGTTACCCTCGATCATGGTGTCAAATAATGCAGGCAATTTTTTCAAAAACATTTTTTTTCTCTATGCCCCAGCGAACCACTCGACCTGATGCTTTACCAGATCCACAAGTGAACCCACCAAATTTTTTGAATTTTTTAAAGCCAACATAAGAAATTGGGGGGGTCCCCCAAACAAAAACCAAGGAACTAAACAGAGAATTCTAAATGAGCATGATAATGTCGAATTTGGGCACTGCTGAGCCTACTCACATATATGGTGGCATACAGATCGTTCTTGGATTAAAAAAACATCATTACGATGCTGACTTGTCATATTATGATCTTCTATCGATACTTCCCAAGACTAAAAACTGTCAACTTGATCACATCCCAGCAATCAAGGAGCTAGATACAAAGGAGGAAACTTTCTCAAACCAAACACAGAGACAACTTTATAACCCTTTGGGTCAATGGAAAAGAATTCGAGCCCATGGGAACAAAAAAATTTTAAAGATGATTTAATTACCACATTGAGAGTTTCTCACAGATCAAGTGGGCAGGGAAAAGGAAACAAAAACCCTCCACTATAAATAACAAAAAAAAACCAAGTAAAAACTATAATGACCACAGCTGCACAATCTAAAACATGCAGCAGGGGGATGGTAAAGCATACCGGAAAGTAGAACCCCCAACCTGCTCAGAACGTTCCTACTGCACAACAAAGCAAGAAAAAAAAGAAGAACTTAGGGAACAGGAATGGGGGAAAAGTTTTTTAGTGGATTTTAAAAAGGTCCACCCCTTTGAGTTTGGGTTGAAAGTATAAATAAAATAACCGAAAAAACTGGCAATTTCTCATCCCTTTCCCTTGAAAAGCAAATAACCTCATAAATGACTGTCCAAAACATCAAGGCTGAAACCTTCCTCTCATATTAAAAAAATTTAGAGAGTACTTCTGAAGAAATTTTAAACTGATTAACTTTTTGACCAAAAATTATAGAGTGATTGCCTCTTTACCAGTATGAATTTGATAATGCATTAACCAAAGTCGATCAACTCTTCTGGAAGATGGTATAACCATGAAATTTTTCAAACTCTAAGGGACGTGCCTGATAACCCTTCGTTGGCACTGTATAAATCTCAGTTTTCATTTAGGGGCGTTCTTCCACTTTTTGGACCAAAATCCCTTTTTGCCCATCCCTAAGCCCCCCACCTGATACAAATTTGGCCGATCTCCTTTAAATATTGTCTTTGTAAAATTTTGAAAGAATATCTTAAAAGACGTACTACAAAACAGACATCAACTTTCCCCCTACCCTAGGGTTTATGAAAAGGGAAAAGGTTTCAAACGTATTTCCACCTTTCCCCACTGCACACACCTCTACAGTTTTAAAAACTTTTCTTGATCAAAATCTCATTTTATAGCGAAAAATACCGTTTTACTACTTGAACAGCCAAAATGAATATTGGTGGTACTTACTCGCTGGGTAATAGATACCTGTCCAAAAAAGTATCCTCTGTCCTTTACCCAAAGGGTTTAGAAGTGTTCTAAAGAAATTCTTTAGGACACCGAGGGAGGGGTTCTACCCATGCTATTTTAAAATTTTGATTAAGCTCTCCAAATGCTCTACCGCCCACCTAAAAAATATACTTAATTCTATGCGAGATACATGACCCCTACAACAGGGCAAAAAAGATGAAAAACCATTCTAAGAAATTTAACAATTTGAATCGACTAGGCCCCTAATATCTTCCTATAAAAAAAATATATTTAAAAACAAACGACATCCCCCACCCATCTATTTGCAGGGTGAAATCATTACTACGTTAAAATTACGATATCTTGGTGAGATTTCTCTTTTAAAAAATCCCTATACCCCAACTAAACAAGAAATGCAAAGCTAGCAAATGCTCTCAAAGCTTTTTCTGGGTACAATCCCAACTATGGTGCTAATGTAGAATCTGAGAATGATGTCAAGCCTATGTTAGGGCCTTAATTGATTAGCGCTCCCCTTTGATAATTAGCTAAGAAATTCCTCCGACCCTTGGAGTTAACAAAATGAAGCCTCAGATTTTTCTTGGCTGCCCAGATCTACAAAAGTTTTTAACAGAGAAGGAGCTTGGATTTTTAGTATCATGAAAGGATTGTTGAAATTAACCTGTACCCCCGGGATTAGAAGTTGGAAACGAACCCACACTGTCAAGTGAATCTTTCCAAGTGTCTAAAGGGAAATACAACATATCTAAAAGGATTGTGAAAAAAGTGCAATTGCATTAAGTTTTTTAACCTGCATGAACGTATCACTGTAGGCAGTTAGTTTAATATGTTTATTATGCACCCCAAAACCCATCCTGTGGGCGGTAGTCAAAAGATTACAGAGGTACATAATTGGTCCAGGGACTGGACTCCAAAGTTTTGATAGCTGAGCAAGTTCAAAGGTAATGAACTAGATCTGGACATAATCATGGACCAAGTTAAAAAGATAATGAGCTCCAGGTAGAGCTGGTCACACTCATGAATAATTGCAAAGGTAATGAATCAAAAAACACATTAATCATGAGAATTTACAAAGGTAATGAGCTCCAGGTAGAGCGGGTTTCAAAATTATGACAAGTTTCAAAGGTAATGAATGATAAACACATTATCACATGATTACAATCATAGACAAATTACAGAGTAATGAGCAGTTAACAACAAAGCAGGGAATTCATCCATTGCCCCAACAACAGATGTTGCTAGGTGCCTGTTCCTCCTCGGCAGACAGCCATTGCAAACAGCAGCAAGTTGCCCCGGGATCTGCTGCTTGCACGAGCACCATCGACCCTCCCCAAGAGGTCCAAGAAGCCAGTGACTCCGTTAGCAGCCCGATGGAGAGCTGTCCTAGGGACATGGCAACGTCCTGGTGGACGCCAAGTTGACTGAAGATCCCAGGCCCTCGTGTGCACGGATGCTGAAGCTTGAGGAACTGAGTACACACTGCCTGTGGCACACCTGACAGCTGCCTCGCGGTCGAACTCCACGATGCTGTCCCTGTTAGTGGAAGTTCCTGTGAGCCCGGCACTCCATGCAGTGCCATCGCTGACATCGTGGGTTAGGGGAAGTACCCTCTATAGATGGGGTGGGCTGGGAGTTGGGTGGGTGAGGCAGGGGAGACGCGAAGGGGTGAGGCGGGGGAACGCGCGGGGGTTTGAGGCGGGGGAGACGCACGGGGGTGAGGCGGGGGAGACGCGCAGGGGTGAGGCGGGGAGACGCGCAGGGGTGAGGCGGGGGAGATGCGCAGGGGTGAGACGTTATGAGAGGGTCACTGTTTACTACACACGCCCTCCCCCTCCCCCCCAGCGGAGAGGGGGAGAGGCGCTGACTGGTCCTGACTCAACAACACCAAACCTTCTGTACAACACTTAAACTATTTACGCTGAAACAATGCACTGGGATGTCCGTTCGTTTGCTCTGGTATCTTCTCAAAGCATTCACACTGATTTCTGTAAGTAGGGACCTGGTCAGCCTCTTTGACCAGGAGCAAACCTTGAAAATCCCGCAGCTAGCCCACTACACAACCTGCCGCATCGGCCATGTTGAGCCCTGTGTCACTGTAGGAAACAGGCATTCCCCCCTCCATGGAAGATGTGTTCATTTAATATCACATCCCTACAAGTCCCCTCCCAAGAAGTTATTACTAGTAATCCCTTCCTTAAATCTCTTGTTAGAGCAAACTGCTCAAGAAGAAATTTCTCACCTAGCCGGTAGTAAATAAAATTATCACAAGTTATATACACTGATTGATCTAAACAGGAGTCTTCGGCAGGGCTGCATCTGCTTTGTTTCCACCTCGCTAGTTAAGAACGATAAAAAATTTGTTGAGTTAGGCATAAGAAATTAACCCAAATGGGAGTCTACACTGCAAACGAATTGTTTGCAATCCTAATGGCGCTAAAGCTAACCTATGACACTGAGCTTGACTCTATCATCATTACTGATTTTTATGTCATCATTGAAGGCTCTTGACTCGTATAAAAGACTCCAACAAAATGCTCATTTGGAGAAGCCAGGTTAGATACTCAAAAATTAGGAACAAAGGAATTAATGACAATTGCTATGGATCCCATGACGCATTTGGGTTACTCCATGATAAAGTTGATATGTTGCCAAGAAGAGTACCCAGAAGGAGAATGTAGAATATAACTTTGGTATACTGTGTCTAGCATTAGGAATAATATTAGGAGAGAAGCAAATAATGAAAATGATTGTTATAGGAATGCAGTTAGAAACCTGAGTAGATCTGTAACCCACTATGATAACAGAACGTAGATAAGTATGTTTATGGAGCACTTTCAATGTAAACCGACTGACTGATGTTGTAGTGGCCCGCTTAGGCTTGGTTACAAGTACTTCTGGCAGTTTGGGGGACACACAGATGAGATCAAACTAAATGTAAATTATGTGATCAGGCATTTTGGTCACTCTGTTGAACACTATGTGCTTAATTGTCCACTTATTGAGGAAAAACAGAGACAGACAGTATTTAAAAACCTATGTGACATGTCAAGATACTTATTAATGAAAATAAGATACCAGATATACTAAGCAAATTTCCTAAATTTGCTTGCAACAGATAAGTGAACTATAGATATGTAGATATAAATCCATATGTATCCCTGTTAACCCTTTGGGGCCTAGTTCCTAGGCCTTTTGTGTATCCATATGCTCTCGCGCTACCGTCCACAGGATGGATATGGGGTGCACAATAAACTAGCCACTTCGGTGGCAAAATCTAAATCTAAATCTACCAAGCATGAAGATATTGTTTATTGATGGGTCCCTGGTCATGTTGACGTACAGGGCAATGAACAGGCAGACACTGCTGCGTGGCCAGCAGTACATGACCTACCAGTTTCATATAGAGGTGTTCCATTTATGGATTATTTTGTTGCAATAGCTACACTCTTTCACACCCATTGGCAGCAACGTTGGTCTACTCTGCTCGGTAACAAACTTCAATCTGTTAAACCGAGTATAGGTTACTGGCCGTCTTCTTGTCACCAGTGTCGAGGTTGGGAGACTACTCTCTCCTGCCTTTGCATTGGCCATACTCGTCTTACTCATGGATATCTAATGGAGAGGCGACCTTCTCCTCTCTGTGAGAATTGCCAGGTTCCATTATCGGTCAGCCACATTCTGTTAGACTGCCCACTTTATCAAGCACACAGAATTTACCTCCAACATCGTCTTCGCTCCGCTGCTCTCTCTTTACCTTCCCTTCTCGCTGATGGACCCACCTTTCATACGGACTCTCTCATTGACTTTTTGGCAACAACTGACTTCACAAACTCTGATGATACCTTCAGCCTTTTCTACCTTAATCTCTTGCTACCCTCTACCCCCACACTATCCCCTGCCCCGCAGTTTTCTGTAACCTTCTGATCTACCCCTTTTGCAACAACAGCACACTTTATATCCTTTCCCTTCAATACGATTGAAGTGATAGTTGAAAGTGGTTTGCCATACATCCTGGCAAGTTCTGTAACTCTCACTCCACTCTCATTTTTTTCAATGATTTTCTTCTTGAACTCGAATGTGTTCCTCACTTTCTTTACCAAAGGGCTAGCACTAGCTTTCCTTGGGCCCATGGTGACTTATTTAGCAGTTGCAATCAGTTCCCCCAGCACCAACAATGCCACCAGTCCGATGACATTCTTCTTTGCAAATGTACAGGGTCTAAAGCCAGCAATGAACAACAAAATACCTTTCATCCGTGGACTGCTTGCAGAGGCAAATGCAATGTTCGCATATTTCACAAAGACCCACATAAAGGATCACTTGGACAACGAAATATGGATCCCAGGTTACAACCCTTACAGATGTGACAGAGTGAACAGGCAAAAGGTTGGGGGGTTGGCCTGTACATCGCAGAGTTACTTGTTTGCACAGAACTGCTTAATGCCTCAAATGATGTAGTGGAAGTTTTAGCAGTAATGATCGAGAACCAAAACCTAGTCATTGTGGTAGTTACAAGCTTCCAGATGCAACGTCCCAGCAATTCCAGGAACAGCTGTTAAAAATTGACCACTGTCTTGAAAATCTGCGAGCTCCTGCCCCCAACATCTTGCTCCTGGGGGATTTCAACTTAAGGCACCTAAAATGGAGGAATGTAGCAAATAATGTTGTTGCAGTGATAACACCAGGAGGCAGCTCTAACGAAAACACACAGACACTAGCTTTTAAATCTCTGCACAAAATTAAATTTAAACCAGCAAATAATAGAGCCTACTAGACTGGAGAATACACTAGACCTCATCTTCACTAACAATGATGATCTGATACGAAATGTCGCCATATCAAAAACAATATACTCAAATCACAACATAATTGAGGTTCAGACATGTATGTGCGGAGCCCAAGATCGACATAATGAGATAAGTCACAAGGCAGCATTTACCAAATTCAACTTCAATAACAAAAACAAAGTGGGACCAAGTAAACCAAGTCCTAACCGATATAAGTTGGGATGATAGACTAAGCAACACAGACCCCAACTTATGCCTAGAACAGATTAACTTGGTGGCACTTGATGTATGCACAAGGCTTATTCCTCTAAGAAAAAGGAGGAGTAGATGTAAAATGGAAAGAGACAGGCACTCCCTTTACAGGCGAAGGAAAAGAATAACAGAGCAGCTAAAAGAGGCCAAAATATCTGAAATGCGTAGGGAGTCACTGGTCAGAGAAATAACAAACATTGAACTTAAGCTAAAAGAATCTTATAGGAGTCAGGAATCGCAGGAAGAACTAAGAGCCATAAATGAAATCGAAAGAAACACAAAGTATTTCTTTTCCTATGCCAAATCAAAGTCGAGAACAACGTCCAGTGTTGGGCCCCTACTTAAGCAAGATGGGTCCTACACAGATGACAGCGAGGGAAAAGAGTGAGCTACTCAAGTCCCAATATAGACTCAGTTTTTTAGCAAGCTGCTAACCAGACTTAGAGTCGAAGATCAAAATTATTTTTTTATGAGACAGCCACAGAATTTAGCTAACACAAGCCTGTCTGATGTTATTCTGTTGCCAAATGACTTCAAACAGGCGATAAATGACATGCCCATGCACTCTGCCCCAGGGCCAGACTCATGGAACTCCGTGTTTTATCAAGAACTGCAATAAGCCCCATCACGAGTTTTTACCATCCTATGGAAAGGAAGCATGGAACGGGGGTCGGCCCCAGTTATTTAAAAAACAAAAAGACATAGCCCCACTCCACAAAGGGGGCTTTTAAAGAAAAATTTAAAAAAAAAGAATTTTCAAACGATACCCACTAACATCCTTAAATAAAAAATTCATTAAAAGGGGTTCCAAAAAAAGGGTTTGGCCCACCCATCTAGGAAAACACTTTAAATTTTCAAAAACCCAAGGGGCAACAGGGGTTTTTAGAACAGGTCCCCCCCCTGTCTCCCTTTAAACTTTTGGGATCAAAACGAAAAGGGCCAATCCCCCTGAGACGACAAAAAAAATTTGCAGATGTAATATTTGGAAAACTTTTGAAAAAGCCTTCGACAAGTGTGACCGGGGCGTAAAAAGCGCCAAAATTTTGCATGCAAAAGGAATAACGGGGAAAAAAGTTGGTAGTGGATCAAAAAATTTTTCCTTAAAAACAAACACAAAATTTAATTTGGGTCAACAGAGTAAAGTCCGGGGCCCGGCCAGGGTGAAAAGCCCCTGTTCCAAAAAGGACAATACCCCGCCCCCCTCTTGTTTCCCCATCCTCATATCTGACGTAAAACAAGGATGCCCAGCCAACCCCGTGTTTTCCCTTTTGCAATGACACCCGAATCTGCATGACATTTCCCCAAATGAAAACACTGAAACCCTCCGGGGAAAAGACATCAACCAAATCTTTCAATGGGCTCCCAAAAAAACTATGTAAAAGGGTTCAACGATGAGAAATTTAAATTTACTCCAAAATGGTAGAAAAGGGGGAAATAAAAAAACTTCATAAAAATTTTACAAAAAAATTTTCCACCCCACAAAGACAAAAACCCCAACTTTAAAAAGACCTGGGAGTGATCTGTCGGATGATCCCCATCTTCAAGGACCCTAAAAATTGTGTCAATAAACAGCTGCTAAAAAAAATGACAGGGGGGATAATAAAAAACCTTAAAACTGGGGAGGGCCAAGCCCTTGTTAAACACTTTTCAGGCCCACTTGTTTTTTTCTAGGCTGGAATTTTTGCTGCCCCCACAAACAGCCCCTTTTTCAAGGTAGGTGAAATTGCGGGATCTAAAAAATTACAAAAAAACCTTCACAGCAGCATAACATGATAAAACCCCCTCAATTACTGGGAGCGCTTGAAGTTCCTGAACCTGAAATTCCCGGGGAAATGCAGGTGGGAGAGATAAATATTATATACACCTGGAAAATTCTAGGGGGCTTAGTACCAAAATTTTCCCCAAATTTGAAAACCGCTCACAACAAAAGCAAAACATTTTGAAAAATTGATAAAAACATCCCCTAAAAGGAAAAGCAGTGGAAAACCCTATACTTTTAAGGGCCATGCAAAAAGGGTGTCGGGGGGCCCCAAGATTGTTTCAATTTGCCCTCCCAGCATCCTTTAAAGGGGGTTTTACCAAAACCCCCTTCCCAGTCTTCAAGCTGGAACGGGGCCAAGGGCCCCAAAATTTGGGGTACCTGCCCAAAACCGGGCCCTGGGGCTCGTACGTTGGTTTGTGGGGTGGTCGGGAAAAAACACCCTGGTTAAATCAGCTTGTATCCACGGGGTTGGCCGGGGTACAGCCCGGGCCAGGGGGGGCGTTGCCCCCGGAAAACCTTTTCTCCAGGGGTAAACCCCAAAGGTAAACAAAAAAAAAAAGGTTTTTTTATGGAGTGTTTTGGTATAAAACCCGGGGGGGTGAGGGTCACATGCTGGAAAAACCAGGGCCCACACGAGTTTTGAATGGGTGAGAGACTGGCTTTGCATGCAAGGTGACGGGCGGAGGGGGTCCCGGGAAATTTTTCCCCCCGAACACAAGCCCAAATTTCACAAAACCGCAAGGTTAAATTTTTCTGAAAAATTTTTGCCGAAAAAGTCAGTTTCAGGGAAACTTGATGCAAAAACCAAAAATTGGGGGGGTAAATTTTCCTAATTTTTCTTTCTTTAACTTTCCCCACCCCTTTTAACCCAAAAAGGGGAAAATTTCCCCAAAAAGGAAAACGAAAGCCCCTTTTTTTTAAAATTAGTAAAATAACAAAAAGAAAGGGTTACAAAGCCCCTTTGCCCCCAGCTTTTTTAGTCGCCTCTTCCAACACCCCATGGCTTTTTTGGAGGAAAAAATTCTTTTCCCAAACCCCCCCAAATTGGGATAAAAGGAAAAATGAAAAAAAACCAAAAACTATTTAGAAATTAAAAAACCCCCAAGGGAGTTTAAAAATTTTTCCCCCTTGAAAAAGTAGGGTGTAGTGTGACCTAAGTGTAAGTAGAATTAGCAAGATGAAACCGGGAATTTTTGCATTTTTTTATAAAGGGCAAAAAAAAGAACCCAAAAACCCCCCCATCATGTAAAATAACTACAACCCTTTCCATTTTAGACTACTTGGCAGGGGGACGTAGTACCTCCAGGGAAAGGGTTTCCCCTGCAAACCAACCAACAACCTAAATTTCATTTTCAGGGGAAACCCCTGGCCCTTTGATATTAATCTTTTTTTCCTGAAAAAATTTTCATCGAAAAACCGAAAATTATCGAAAAAAGCAATTTAAATTTTCCCATATGAAAAAAGGGGGGAATCATTTTCAACCCCGGAAAGACCCCCAAAAATATGAAAAAAATTTTTTTACCCCCAATAAAAAATTTTTAATTTTTAAATGCAATAGAAAAATTTTACAATAAATTGGGAATAATAGCAAAAAGAAAAAATTTGCCCCACTTAATTTTTAATAAGATCTGGTAAAATGATTGAGGGGAAATGAGAGGAGGGGGAAGAGTTCGAAGTTGTTATGTTTAGAAGGGGAACCCCCTTCCCCATTAGGATTTGGGGTTTAGCAACCCTTTTTTGATTTTACTTCCCTTCTTCTTTTTAATGCCACGGGAACCAGTTTTGAGAGTCACTGGACTTCGTCACAAAACCCATATCTGTCAATAGAACCCTGAAACCCCCTCTTTCCCTTTTATGACTTTTCCAAAAATTTGGTTCCAAATTGCCCATTGAAAATTTTTTGCCAACAGGGTTTGGGCATTAGCGTGTGGGGTTTGTTTTTCATAAAAAAAAGGGTTTGAAAATTTGTACTGTGTTTCATCAAGAACTGCTAAAAACCCCAATAAAACGACCCCTTTTTTCCCCCCCCTATGGAGAGGGGCATGGACACGGGGGCCCAATCCCCCCATTATTTAAAAAACAACGGGCCCATACCCCCCCACCCACATAGGGGGCATTTAAAAGCAAAAAGCAAAGAAACTAAAACCCCATACCCATTTAACACCCCATTTCATAAAAATTTTTTAAAAGGGCCCCTAAGAACCCAAGATCCCCCACCCATCTAGAAACCCATAAGTTTAAACAACCCAGGGAAACCAGGGGTTTTAGAACAGGTCGCCCTTTTCTTTTTCCTCAATATTGGATCACTTCGACAAGGTCCTAAATGCACTAGAAACAAAAAAGAATGCAGTGTAATTTTATACAGACTTTGAAAAAAAGCCTTCAAGAATGTGCCCCATGGCAAAATTTAAGGGCAAAAAAATCCCGTGCTAAAGGAAAAAACGGGAAAAAAGTCGGTGAGGGAAATCTAAAATTTTCCTCCACTAACGAAAAAAGGGAGGTAGTCGTCAACAGAGTAAAGTCCGAGGGCACTGGGTTTGAAAAGCCCCTTTTCCCACAAGGCCCCATCTCGCCCCCATCTTGTTCCTCATCCTCATATTGACTTTAAAAAGGGATGTCGCCACAGCACCATGTTTTCCCCTTTGCAGATTACCCCCGAATCTGCATAAACAGTTTTCTTTCCATTGCAGACACTGCAAGGCTCCAGGCAGACATCAACCAAATTTTTTCAGTGGGCTGCAGAAAAAAAATTTTAAATTTAAAACGTTGAAAAAAATTTCAATTACTCAGATAGGGTAAACATGGGGGAAATTTAAAAATTTTATTCGGTAAAAAACCAAAATTTGGGCCCCGCAAAATAGAGCAAAAACCCCAAAACGTCAAAGACCTGGAGTGATTATGTCGGGGATCTCCCCTTTTAAAGGGAAACCTTAACATTGTATCAATCGCATCTGCAAAGAAAAAAAAGGGAAAAGGATAAGGGAAACCCCTTAAAAAACTAGGGGGGGCCAAGCCCATGATGACACTCTTTCGGGTCACTTGTTCTATCTGGGGGAAATATTGCTGCACACTAACAGCCCCTTTTTTAAGGGCCCAGGGTGAAATTCCCCAAACCTTTAGAAAAATTTTAACAGAAATTTCACGGGGGCCTAACGGAATAAAACACCTCAATTACTGGGAGGCGTTTTGAGGTTCCAAAACCCTGTTTTCCCCTGGAATGCAGGGGGGAGAGATACATGTTTTATACACCTGGAAAATCCTAAGGGAATAAAAACCGAACTTGCACACGAAAATCCCTCAAACAAAAGCAAAAGATTTGGCCCAAAACAAGCCCTTCCCCCCAAATGAAAAGCGGGGGTGTCATTTAGCAGGGTTAAGGGGGACCATAAATAAGTGCCCGGGGGGCCTGAGACTGTTAAAAACTGCCCCCCCACACACAAAAAGGGGGGAAATCCCAAACAGACCCCTGGCAGTTTTCCAAGCTGGCCCAATGGAAAAAACCCCTAAAGTCAGTTCCTGACCCAGCCGGGGCTGTGGCTGTACTTGGTTTTTCGTGCACCGCACAACACCTGGTTAAAATCGGGCCCCTTTTGGATAAACCAGGGGGCCCCTTTGGTCACGCCCCGGGCTGCGGGGGCTTTTTACCCCCGGAACTCTCTCCGGGAAAAACTCCGGGGAAACAGTGGAACACATTTTTTTTAAATTCTTTGGGAAGTGGGCAACTTCCTCAATTTCTTTTTTACCCCCTTTTCCAAAACATTTTCCCAGGCGGGCCTCTTGCTGGGGGAAGATGTTTTAGCAGTAAATCAGTGGTTTTTTTTCATAAATTGTCCCCCTCCCCCAAATTTCCCTTTCCCCATATCCTCCCCACAAAACCTCCCCCCCCCAAAGGGAAACCCCCCCCAAATGCCAAAAATGGATTCCTAAATTTTGGCCCATCATTTCCCTCAGGGTTGGGCCTCAAAATCCCTTTTGTCTACACTTTCCCTGGCCACCATTTTTTTTCCAACCCAAAAATTTTAAAGGGCCCTCCCCATTTCATTCCCTCCTAACCCTTAAACCTATAAGGATACAGTTGAGGAGGTAAAGTGACCCCTTTTCCAAAACTCTTTTATAAAGTTGATTTCTTTTCCATTCCCAAAACCCACTTTTAAAAACTTTAGTTTTTTTTGTACATTTTTCTTGGGAAGATGGAAATGCCCTGCTGGTCCAGGGGTTTGAGGAGGGGAGGGGGTATTGGGAAAGGAAAAAAAGTTTTGACCTTAAGGAAGTTTCGGGTCGGAAGAAAGCCCGCTTCTCCCTTGCCTAAAGGGATGACCAGGAGCTTTTTCCCCAAAATACCAGGGGGGCATTTTAAAGGCCCAAATTTCATTTTCCAGGAGGCCAATTTTTCCGGGGAGAAAATTTAAATGGTGAAAAACCAGTCATAAAAAAAGTCCCTAGTCCCCCCTTGCCTTACGGGTTTCCCTCCACAGCAAAAGCCATAAAAATTAAACCCTTTTGGGCATTGTTTTTCCCTGAGCACACGGGGATTTTTCAGAAAAAAAATTTTCCCCAAAAAAAAGGCTTCACTTAAAAACACCACTACATTGGCACCCCCAATCAACAGAGTAACCCTTTTTTTTTTCATGGGCCCTTGGGGTTCCGGGGGTTTCCCCTTTTCCCCTCATGAGTAAGTGGGGGTCCGGTTTTGGGCTTTTTTCCTTCCAAAACGGGCCTGTTTTGTCAAAATTTTAAAACTTTTTGTTCGGTTTAAATTTCCCTTCATTATCTAGGTACCCCCTTGAATTCCTTTGCATTTTTTTTCACCTTTTTTTTGGTCTGAACGGGGCAGCCTCACAATCCCAAATTTCAAAACTTTTGTATCCCACTATGATTTTTAAAATCTTTAAAACCCCCCCCTTTTGCGCCCCTTAAAAAATTCACTCGATAAAAAATATTTTGCAGGCAATTTTTTTTGAAATCGTCATAAAACGCCTCCCTTTTCACAAAAGATCGCTTGAAAAATTTACTAAAATCCTGCTTTTCTGTTTTTCTTTTATCCACACCAATGCTTCTCAAACATCTTTTTAACCCTTGTGGTCGCTTTTTTAAAAATCCCCATTTTTGTGCCCTTTTGCAAAAAAACAGCTTTCCTTGATTGCCATTTTTCCGGTCACTCCCAGTAAGAGGGTTTTGTTTGGGTTTGAAACCTTAACCACTGGCCAGCTCCAAAAACCCCCAACTTTTTCTCCCTTTCCCCAAATTTTTCTTTTTTTAAATTTGGTCATCAGCCCCTTTTTTTCTAAAAGGGGTTTGGCACTAGAAGCTTTTTTTGGGGCCCATGGTAAATTTTTTTTCCCAGAAACAAGCCCCCAAAAAACAGTGATAATATGGAATGTACCGAATTTTTTTCTTAAAGCGTGAACACTGCTTTTGGGTTTTTAAACACTGGGGACCAAAAAACGGGGCAGTTCAGGGGCCCCGCGTGGACACGTCTCGTAAAGAAAAGCATCGAAAAACCGGGTTTTTTAATTTGGGTTTTTTTCCCGAGGTGAAAAATTTTTTTCGTTAAAAAGCATAGAAATTTTCCCAAAATTTTTTGGGGAAAAAGATGCCATCTAATACGGGTGGGCCCTGGAAAAATATATATAATTTATATATAATTATAAAATAAAATATATTTTTAAAAGTAACCCTCCCAGCTTTGGCCGCCCCCCGAAATTTTTTTGAAATTCGACCTTTTAGAAGTTTTTTTTTTGGGGGGAAAAAAAAATTTTGGCCCCGGTTTTTTGAAAAAAAAATTTCCCTGTTTTGGGGACCGGCCCCTACCCTTCCCGCCCATCACCGCAAAACACAAAAACAATTTTCCCACGCCATTCCCCCGCTCAGTTTCCCTTTTTTTACCAACACGTGGGCCCTCACCCGGCGGGGTTTCATACAATAAAATTTGATAATTTTAAACCAAATTTCTTTTTTGTTTCTTGCCAAAATGCAAAAAAAGTTTACATGGACCCCAAGGGGAAAACTATGCAAGCCCCTTTTGGGAAAATTTAAAATGAGTGACGGGGAAAGTTTGGAAAAAAGTTTGGGGGGATAAACCAAAAGGGAAGAGCTAACCCTGAAAAAAAATGCAAAAAGCTTCCCGCTAATAAACATCAACCTCAGCCCAAAAACTTGCTTCAGGGGGAGGAGGAAGAGGGAGTTGATGAGGTGCCCTTTCCCTTTAGTGATTTAAGGCTTTTGTGGAAAAGTGGAATGAGTTCAAAATTTTTGTTTTAAAGGAAACACCCTGACCAAGGTGAAACAAGCCGTATCTGCCCAAATTTTTACAAGACAGTGTTGTGTCCCCCCTTTTAGGGGGGAAAACTTAAAAAAAACCCCAAGAAAAAAAATCTTTGGAAAAATATTTTTGTGCAACAGGGGTCCCCGTGACTCTCAAGTTTTTCCCCTGGGGATTTTAAAAAAAGAAGGGAAGTAACCCCCCCGATAAGGACCTTTTTTACCTAAAGTTTCCCAATGGAAGGGAATTTTTCCCCCCTTCCAAACAATAGTGTAAAAACGGCCCCCCCCATTCCTTCCCCCCTCCCCCTTCCCCAAACCCCCCAGAATCTTTAGTAAAAATTTAAATGTTTAATTTATTTTTAACATTTTTTATATTTTATGTAACTTGATTGGGTTTTTGAAAATTTTACTATGAAATTTTCATTTAATTTTAAAAAAAAATATTTTTTTTTAATAATTTTGGGGTTTTTGGAAAAGGGTTAATTTTATTTCCATTATTTCTTATGGGGAAAATGGTTTTTGAGTTTTTTTGATTTTTCGGAAATTCCGGGAGGGTCTCTGGAATGAATTTAATTTATGAAAACCGGGGGGCCCCCTCTTATGGAAAATACTGTAAGTCAAATCCCCTTTAAATTTTGTACTTCAGTAAACCCAAAAATTTTTTTCTACAAGGGTGAAAAAATTCAGGAACAACCCTAGTGAAATAATTTCAGTGAACACCAGTAATAAATAATTTAAAATGAACAACAGTAATTTAAAAGTTAAATTTAACAACAATGAAATATTCAGTGAACCCAAAAGTGTGGGAAAATTTTTTTTCAAGGAAAAAACCGTAGTGAAATATTTCCAATTTAAAAAAGAGTATTTAAAAATTAAATTTTTTTAAAAACAAAGTGTGGGAAAATTTAGGGGAAAAAAACATATTTAAAAAATTTTTGGGGAAACCCCAAACAGGGGGAAACCCCGGTAAAAAACAAGTGAAAAATTTCAGTAACAACAGTTTGTGAAATAAATTTAGGGGAACAATAGTAATGGGGAAAATTTTTTCAGTGAAAAAACAGTGAAATATTTAGTGAACAACAGTAGGAAATATTCAAGGGGGAAAAATAGTAAATTTAAATATTTTAAGTGAACAACAGTAAATATTTTGTGAACAACAGTGTGAAAAATTCAGGGGAAGGCAACGTATTTTTAAAATTCAGTAACAACATAGTGAAATAAAAAAAGTGAAAAAAAGTAATTGGGAAATATTCTGGAAAAAACAATAGTGAAAAAAATTCAGTAAAAAACATAGTAAATATTTTAGTGAAAAAAACAGGGGGGTTTGGGAAATTAAAATTTGAACAACCGTATGAAATTTCAGTGAACAACAGTAGTGAAAATATTTAGTGGGAAAACATAATGAAAAAATTCAGTGAACAACAGTAATGAAATAAAAAATTTAACAAAAATTTGTGAAAAAATTTTTTAAATGAACAACAAAGTTTTAAAAAATTTTAGGGGGAACATGGTAGTGAAATATTCATGAACAACATGGGGAGTTTAAATAATGCGTTAAAAGAACACTAGTGTCTTTACTAAAAAATCTAAGGGCCCATTTCAAATTTTTTAAAATATTTTTAGAAATATTCCCCAACCCAAAAATAAAACTTAACCCAAAATTTTAATTTTTAAACCCATAAAATGGGGAGTTTTTTCCTGGAGAGAGTTCCCCGGGGGGGGCAACGCCCCCACGACCCTGTCTGTGAAAAGGCCTATATAGTTTTTTTTGTTTCTGTTTCTCTTTTTCAAATGGGGAAATTGAGTTCTTTTAAACCGTGTTGTATTTTCTTTTTTAAGGGGAAACAATACCAGGGGGGGGAATATGGTTTACAAGAATGCACTGCTTTCTCTCATCTTTTTTTATGGAAAAAAAAGGGGTTTTGCCAACTTGAATCCTGGGGGTAAATGGTTTCATTTGACTTTCACTCTAAAAAAGGGGCTGAGGAAAAATTTTTTTATTTTTAAACTATGTTTTGGTGAGCCTCTGACAAAGCCCGCGAAGAAGGGAGTGTTGGGGAGGGGGTTTTTTTTTCTTTTTGGGTTTAAATTTTCCTTTGGGAGGAGACAGCTAGTGTTTTAAAAAAAATTGCAAAATTTGGGGGCAAAACGCAAAAAGAAAAAGCAAACCTTTTAAAATTTTTGGGGGAAAAAGTTTTCACCTTTTACAAATAGCCAAAAATTTTTCAAAGGGCACTCTCCCCTTAAAAGTCATTTCCCTTTTTTTATGTTTAGTAAAATTTATGGTTTTTTTTTCAGTGTTTTAAAGGAAATTTTTTCCCCAAAAAAAAAAGTGTATTTAAAAAAAAAGCTAGTGTCCTTTGGGGGCCAAAGATTAAGTTGTTCATAAAATCGGGCAACCTGGAAAAGGAAAGAAGTGCTTCAATAATTAAAAATAAAAATAAGCCCCCAGTTTTCAAAAACCCTTTTTTTAACATGATAAGTGTTTGTACGAGGTTTTTGGGGACATTTTTGGTGTTCTTTCAGAAAAGGGCCTTTTTCTTTCCCCAAAATTTCTGACAAACTTAAGACTTTTCTTTAAAATTAAAATGCAAAATTTCCCCTTGTAAAACTCCCCAAACTAGTATTTGGGCATTAAAATTTATCATTACTCCACAATTTTGTTATAATTTAGGGGGTTTAAAAATTAATTAAGTTTTTCCCAAATGCCTAAACCATGGGTAGGGGGTTTCCCAGTGGCCCCCCTGTTAAATTTGTATTTTTCTACATAAAAACCCCACAATACCCCAAAAACTTAAACCCCCCCTTTTGGAATCCTTATAAGAATAAAAATTTTATTATTTATTTTAACTTATTTATATTTACAATTTATACATATTCTCCCGGATGATCATAAACCCTTAAATTTTGTTAATTCAAGACACACAAGACCCCTCTAAATTTTTCATATTAAAAACAAATTTTTTTTTATAAAAAAAAATTTAAATTTTTAAATTTTTAAAAATGGGAAATTTTTAAAAAATTTTTTTGCATTAATTTTGTATCAGAAAAATTTTTTTATAAAACACAAAAATTTTTTTGACTCTTTTGCACCAGAAAACTAAGGGAAACCAACAAAACATTGAGTTGGATGAATTTTTTTTTTTTTTATTTTATTTTAAAAAATCAGGTTAACAAAAATATAATGGGTACATAATCAATATGTAACAAGATACAGGCAGTGAACAATAATCAACTGTGACTACACAGTACTGAAGAAGGACATATATAATGACAGAACTGGCTGCACTCAAATCAAACACCGCTTGTACGTACTGTGCTTCACATGAAAGGTGGTCATACATACATATATATAACACATACAATATATATATAATATATATATATATATATATATATATATATATTATATATATATATATATATATATATATATATATATATTATATATGTTACATTATATATACACATATACATACATATATACATATACATATACATACACACACATACAACCCACCCAGTAAAGCTTACACTCCCCCCCCCATGAAAACGTGCCACTTTCACCTTAAATACACAGTGACAAAACTCTTATACATACACATTTGCAAAAGCATTAAAAACTTCAATGACAATATATATATAAACACAATCCAGCCAGCTAAACGGCTGACACTATAATACAAGGAATGTCTGAACCTGATGGCTCACATCCACCATAGAACACAATCCACCCTACCCTCATATACCCTATGGTAATAATTAATATCGTGCACGGTGGTGGGTTTAAGACACTACCGCTGACACTCACACCCCCCCCCCACATGCCTAGTAACTGTGTCTGCCGTCACCACTCATAACCACCAACAGTTCTTGATAGTAATTAGCATCTTATATATCACCCTAAAAACACGCTACACACATAACCTACCACAATAATAAATAAATTTACACATTATTCCCTCCTGCAGACAGATTATTTACACTGCCGGAGATAATCTATACATCACATCCTACAGAGAATGGACAACATTAGACATCTAAAATATGACATGTGTATCACATGACCTGCTATTGCAGAGATTACTTAAACTCCTACCCCCCCAAATGAAAAAACTGACCAGTTTCACCTGGCAATACACAAGATCAAAAACTCATTCACTTGAACATATATAATGAAAATGTGAAAAAAAAAAAAAAAAAAAAAAAAAAAAAAAAAAAAAAAAACATCTGTAACAATATATAAGCAAAAACACCCCAGGCAAGATCTTACATTATATACAATTCCAAAACGTTCCACTAGTTAAAAAACAGGTATGAAACCTCATTATTATGACAAGTTACATTGCTCATATATAGGTAGACATGTATAATTACAGGTTAAAATATGCTTATATACTAACATGCTTATGTACATCCTTACAAAACATGAAGGAATCCTTAGATAAATTATAATCATCGGTGTTCACAATAACACCAAGACATTACATTGAATATCACATTGAATATCACCTCAACATCCTTTCCTCACACAATTCCACACACACTCACACAATCGACCTCTGCAACCCCCCCCCCTGGGAAGGCCAGCCCGTTCATGCCCCTGACCGCTTATAAAGACCATAAATCCCTCAAAAGAAAGTCCCTGTAGCCCTCCGAGAAATCCCTCTCCCACCTCCTACCATATATTTCCCTGTTGCGACACTTCGTTCTATAAAAGGATGCTGCTATGGCCATCCTATGGCCCCTTTGTCTCTCATTGCCCATGATATATACACAAAATCAACCATTAAGTAAGCCACTGCCCTTTGAACCTTTACCCCAACCCCACCTACATCTAAACTAAGCGCTCTCAAAACCGACAACCCTTTCCCCCCACATACCGGATTACTTTCCCTAACCATTCCCGCACAATCCCTAGGCTTTCACAAAAATAAACTACATGAAAAGCTGATTCATCTACCCCACAAACCTGACACACCCCCCTCCCTTATTCGCCTATTTCGTAAAACAACCCCAGACGGCAATATTCCGTGAAGAAAACCTATACATTACCTCCCTCACGCGTGGCCGGATGCGTAACCCTTTTAATCGGCCCCAAATGTCTTCCCATGCGTACATCGGGTACACTCCTTCCGTTGCCACTACCACCCTAGGCCATATCTTCCTCTCCATGGACCCTACCCGCATGTATCTCGGCTCTCTGACCATCATCAATAGACGCAACAACTCCTCACCATCTCTCAAATCTTGTCCTTCCACCATCTCCGAAGATCTCCCTGCAGCATCCCCAACCCTCCTCTCCTTCCCCCGAGCCCTTAGCAAACCCATGTTTCACATATACACACTTCAACCTTCTTTCCAAATGAATTAACCCAGCCCTCCCAAGGCCACCGGAAGTGTTACCACCTCTCTTTTCAACCAATCGCATCCCGAACCCCAGATAAAACGGAAAACTCTGCTCAACAATCTCCGGACATCCCCATACACCAAAGGGTACAAAGCTGCCA
The DNA here is from genome assembly GCF_026875155.1 of Cherax quadricarinatus. NCBI lineage: Eukaryota > Metazoa > Arthropoda > Malacostraca > Decapoda > Parastacidae > Cherax > Cherax quadricarinatus. Next base: position 17,029,156 of record NC_069475.1, read on the forward strand.
CATGCCATATTTTACTGTACAAAAGCACATTGACCACAATGACCCTCTGGTGTAGCGTAAGATGTGTCGGCCTCAATCCTGACAATCTTCCCAATACCTTATCTACCACACCCTTTGAATTATTCTCCCTCGCCATCTGAGCATTACCCATATACACAACTCCACAAATTTTCACCCGGTCCACGACACTCCACCTCACCCCCCCTAACCCCGCCCTCCTGCCCATCCCATTCACCCAATATCATGAGCTTAGATTTATGCACATTCACTGCCATACCTGTTGCCATCCCAAAAACGTCTATAACTCTCTCCAGACCCTCCAATCCCTCCCTCCCACTCACTAGGACAGTTGTGTCATCAACATAACCTATGATACTGGGACTCCCACCTCGTATGTCCTCCCTTACCCCCTCCTGTATGCACCTTTCCACTGCCCTATAAAACGGATTCTGTAAACATGCAAATAATATTTGTGACAACGGGCAACCTTGCCTCAATCCCCTGCCCATTTTCACATGCAACCCCACCCTCCCATTTATCTGTACACACATCCCAGCTCCCCGATATAAAGTACGTGCCCAATTCACAATGTCCTCCCCGAACCCTTGCCACTCCATGATTCTCCACAGAGCCTCCCTCTCGACACTGTCATATGCCGTTCTCCAATCCAATGCCAATACCCCACGTTCCCCCTCTTGTGGACCCTCAATAAACCTTCTAATAACCCATGCCCCTCATACATTGATCTCCCCGGAATCCCATATTGACCCCTCACTATTACCTTTCCAATGACCTTTTTTAATCGATTACCTAAAATTTTTGCAAAAAGTTTGTAGTCTGCACACATGAGTGATATCATCCGGTAATCTCTCACTGTGCACTGACTTTCACCCTTTGGCACCAAAACTACTAGTGCCGTCGCCTGCAAAGGTCCCAACGCACCCCTCTCTTTTATTATATTAAATAATTGCACCAAAAAAATCTTTTAATACTCCCCAATGCTGTATGTAAAACTCCGCAGGCAGCCCATCTATCCCCGTGTGGCCTTACCCCTGCTCATACTCATTAAAGCCGTCCACACCTCTTCCTCCACAATAGGCCCCTGTAACTGTTCCCTGTCGTCCCTGTCCAGCACACTCCGCACCCATCCCCCTGTCTCTCTTAAAGCCCCCTCTCTCACACCCACAATCTCTCATATGTGCACTAAGCCAAGAATCAACATACCCTCCCATCCCCTCCGTTGTCACCAAATCTTGTCCCTCCCTATACCCTTCTATGTCCTCAAGAACTCTCAAACCCACCATTTCCATTGCAACACGCCGGCGCCCCTGCCCTCGCAGGACACACGCTGATGGTCTATCACCCCACATGACCTCCTCCAACCCCCCTAAAACCCTTGCCGCATCAAACCTCTCATTTTGCACTTCCATTAGGCGTTCCTTCACTCCTCCTATGTCAGCCACAGGGGCTCCCATCCCCCCCTTCCTCTCTCATGATACTCCCTTAACTGCCCCTCAAGATACCTAATAAGCCCATAAGCCAACTGATTCTCGTGCCTTCCCTGTCGGACATAGAACTCTCGAATCCTCGTCTTTGCCGTCACATCCCACCATCTCAACACATCCCATTGACTTCCATCCCTTCCCATAAGCCTTTCCACCATTGTGCAAATAGGACCCTCCCCTCAACATCTTGAAGCAACCGAACATTCAATTTCCAATAACTCTTATACCTGTTCGGCCGACCCTCCCATCCCAAATCCACCAAAACACCTCTATGATCAGAAAAAAAGACATCCAAAACCCTTACACTCCGTACCACAGCTTTCCTTGTCACATATATCCTGTCCAGCCGTGCAGCATACCCCTGCCTCACAAAGGTGTGCTGCACCTCCCACGCTGCCCCCCCCTCTACATCCACCAACCCCACCCCGGTTAACAGGTCCCTCAGAACGCCAGAACAATATCCTGCTCCCCTAGGTTCCACATCCTTGCGGCGTATAACGCAATTCCAGTCCCCTCCCACCACAGCTAATGCTGGAAGCGACCTTAAGTGATACACCAACACTTCACGTACAAACTCATTCTTCACTCAACTGTCCCCCTCCGCCGGACCATAAACACACACAAAAGACATCTTATCTCTTCCCCATGTCCCATCCACTCTTATAACCCTCCCCTCACCCCCCTCCTCACAATGATGTACAGTAAACGGGCTAGCCTCCCTCACCAAAATAGCCACTCCTCCTTTCAATCTCGTTGAGTGTGCCGTATATACAGTATACCCCTCAATCATCAACATACAACCCAGCTTGTGGTTGTGCTCTTGCACAAACACTACGTCTACACCATACCTAATGAGCATCTCATGAAACCATTCACACTTCCTAGAATTTTTCAGACCATTAACATTTATAGAGAGACTTGAATTTGTCAATGGAGGTTTGCCTTTACGTATTGCACCACCTTTATCCCCCTTCCCCTTTATACGCCCTTGATCTTCAATCACCATTCTGTGATCTGCTTTCACATGCCCCTTGCCCCTGGACCCCCCAGGTCCATGCTCAACCACTTCAGCCCACACCTTTTTGCCCGAACGCTGTGCCGGAGTGAGCACATCCACATCGTCCACGTCCGAGGGCACTGCCGCTCTCTTCCGTGACACTCGAGCCTTTCTCCCCGCCTCCACCTGGAAGCCATCCCCGTGCACTTCCGCCACCACCGTGCCAATTTGCAACCCAGCCTCAACCTGGGTCTCTGACATGCCTCCCCCCCTCTCACCACCTGGAACCCCAGCAGCATCCAGGGCACCCACAAGCCCCTCAACTGTAACCTCTCCTGGGGTCCCTAACAGGTCGTGGAGGACTGAATCAATGGTAGCCTCCACGGCCCTGTCCTCACCCAGTGACACCACATCTTTGGGTTCCGGTGCCTGCCCGGCAGTGCATGTCTCTCTCGGAAGAGTTACACACTCTTCCTCCCTCAAGGCCTCCTCGACCTCCACACTCCAAGCCTTGTTCAAGGAAACCGACTCAGGTCGTGCCAAATCCAACGTCTCAAGGTCCTCTGATGCCTCCTTATGCTGCTCCTTCGCCTGTGTACCCTGTTGTTTAACACACTGCGCAGCAATGTGATCATAGGCACCGCATAATCGACAGGTACGTTGTTGCCCTGCGTAAGTCACCATTACTTGAGTCCTGAAGTCTTCTAGGAAAATATAGGAAGGAATAGGATGCCTCAATGTCATTTTTAAGGAAAAACTTCCTTCAGGCATCCCAGAATACGATCCTTCCTTCCATTTCCCCAATGTCGCCATATGAACAGTCCCAAACTTCTCGAAGACAGCACGTAGGTCTGCCTCATTAGCCTCAAAGGGTACATTTCTTATCTTCACCACGTATAATGGCGGGACACATCATGTAGCCTTACCGTCACTGCAGGATTCACTGGTACACAAAGATCTTGGAACCTGGCGACTATGTCCTCATATACACTTGCATTGAGAAACTTCACAAAAATTCTATATGCCCCATTCAAGGCTACACCATACAGCTCTTCGTTGGCAATGCCGTATGTGTCCCTGATGATGGCAGGTAATAAAACTTGAGCTGAGTGGGCATGCACAGCCCCACGCACCACTTCTATGCCGACAGTGTTTACCCTTCTTCTTGCCGGCTGCGCCATTTTGAGAAAACCAAGTTGTCACCGGCTGACAGCAGAGGGCAGGCTCAGCTCACGTCCGCTCGTCCCAAAGGTTGAGCGACGAATGTAATTATAGTAAGTATCAGTAGGTGATCTTGGCTGTTTACCATCATACAACGAGCAAATAATACTTTTACCTCAAATGATCCTGATATTAAGAGAACATTATCAGATATAAAAAGACAAAAATAAAATTGTTGTGTGTTAAAATGGTTTCAAACAATGATACATACTAGTACAGTAGACCCTCGGGTAACAACATTAATCCATTCCAGAGAGCTTGTATTTAACCCTTAAATTGTCCAAACATGGATCTACTTTCCGAACATTTTGAAAAATAAAAGAATCTTTTTTGTTTTTTAATTAAAGAGGGTTATTTTCTGTGTGGTTTAAGACCAAAAAAATAATTTTAGTACCAGTACTTACCAAGATATAAGACGGTGAAGTTGGCTCTGGATGCTCACCTGATGGCAACATCCAGCCCTGCTGCTTGCCGAAGTGTTGCCAATTTATCTTTTTTTCTCCTCATCAAGGGGGGCTCCTTGGCGCAGTGAAGAGGCTCTTGGTCTGAAGAATTAGACCTATTGGTCTCCTTCCTCAGACCGAACCTAATTACCCCCCAATCCCCTCTTCCCTATCCCATCCTCCCCATCCTCCCCTTTTTCCTTTCCTTCTCCTCCTCCCCACCCCTCCCTTTTGCCCTTCCTTTTTGGCCTTTGGGATTTTTTCCCACAGGCACGCTAGTTCCTAGGTAGTGGAAAGGGTACCAGGGTCCATCCCATTCCGTTGAGGTCCTTGGCGGGTGGCATAGTTTGCCATGGAATCTGGATTGCCTGAGGATGTCCTGATCCCTCTCCAGTATCCCGGAGGGTGGCTTTGGGTGTCTCTCGGGTGATGGGTGAATTTCTGGAAACCACCTTTCGGGTTCTGGGGGTGGTGGCCGAAGGAGGTATGCTTTGTGGCGGATATCCGGCCGCCCTCTCTTTTGTCCAACAAGGTAGCTCGGCAGATGTGAGGTTGCTATCCAGGATTGCTGGTTTACTGGCATGATGGGTAGGGTAAAGCACGGGTTCCATGCTGCATCTATGCTACTTGTGGTGCTGAGGTCTTCTTGGGTGTGGAGGGAGACTTCTGGCCCTTTCATTCCTCCTAGGAACTATCCCTCCCCGGTCCCCCCTTTTTGTATTCTTTTTTTATTTTTATTTTCTTCTTTCTTTTTTTTTCTTAAAAACAAAAAGAAAGAAGTAACCTAACCATGGAGAACCCAATCCATGAACCTGCTACACCCTGGCCCCTTCTTGATACCGCACCTCATTCTGACCCCGCCTCATCTTTGGACCACTCTTCGGACACTCCTCATGCCTCTGTACCTCTTGCTGGTGCTGTTTCCTCACCCGCTTCAGGTACTGAGGTCTCGATTGACTCCCTCGATTTATCCGACCTCCACTCTCCTTTGACTATGCTTCCGGCCTCTCCCTCTATGGTGCAGCAATTTTCGAATCGCTGGCCCATTCCACATCGGACCAACTCTGGTCCCACTCCTAAACGCCAACGACAATTACCTGCTGATGATACTTCTCCACCTTCTCGTTCTTCTCAGAAAAGATCGACACGTCCTCCACTCCCTTTCCACTCTCAGTTTCAGATGGCACAATAGACTAAATTCTTCACTTTATGACCGACTTCCTCTAATGCCTATCTTTCCGACCACAGTGTTGGCAAGGCACTCCTATGCCATGTTGGTAAAGATATTTCTTTTCATGCTCTTAGGAGCTGTACACGCATCATCAATGTACAGAATGCACCAAGCTCCATGATCTTTCTCTCTTTCCAATATGGGATTACTGTTCCTGTCACTATTGAAAAACATCATTCCCTCAATTTGTAATGGTACCGTCATTCTGCCCCATACATAGTTCAACAAAATTCCAGACATGTGGCAATGAATTCTAAACAGCTGGAACTTCAAGCTCTGATCCTCAAGGTAGACACTTTGTTCTTCCCCCTACCGAGGGCAGAGACGATACCCTAGCAATGGGGCTCTTTTAAACCTTTTGACAGCCATGGAACTCCATCCCAGTTTATTGCAGGACATCGGTTACAAAGTTCAAGGTGATCCCTACATCTCAACAGTTGTAGAAATTTCTGCGATTTGGCCACCATGAAATATTGCAGATCTATAGCAAAATTCCCAGTTTATGGTCCCGATAACCATTCAAATGCACCCTTGCAATGACCTCATCTTGCCTTAATTGTCATGAGGCCTACACCTTCGTACTTCGCCGTTGCCAGTCTACAAAAATGAGCGGGGAAATCCATTACCTCAAAGAGGCAGAAAGTCTCCCTTGTGCATTGCGTTTCTCATCTCCCCCTTTTCCAAGGGAGAAATACCTTGTTTTTTTCTTATATTCCGTGCTTCAAAGGCGTCCCCCCACTTATGGGGTTCCTCTTCTGGGGCCTTCTCTGTGGTTCCCCTCCCATAGTCATCTGATCAATTTTTTTGTGTTCCTAGGATCAGCTTCCCTACTTCAACGCCTCGGTCTGTTCTGGCTTCTCATGTCTCCCTCACAACCCTCAGTTTCGACGAACTCGGTACGACACTTCCCAATCATCCCTCTACTTTCAGAAGTCAAAAAAAGGTTTTTTACCCCTCCTTCCCTTCTTCCACCTCCTCAATTTGCCTTACCTGTCTCTGTACCGGGTTCTCCCCCTCTCACTGGCTCTGTTACAAGTGTAGAGGTTCACCCTCCCCTCGTATTATACTACCTCCCTGTTCCCTCCCAATTTTTTCCCCTTCTGCCACATCCCAAGTTTCTGCCTCTTCTGTCCCCTTCCACGCTTCTTCTCCAGTTCCCTCCACCTTTCGCCCCCCCCTTTCATGGTACAGTTCATTACAGTTCCAGTCTATACTCATCCTCCCCCTACCATCTCCAATATTGTCTCCCATACGACGTCTCTGAATTCCAAAACACTTAAAGCAATTTCTGAATATATTGCAGAGACCAAACCATCAATGGACACTGATCCACCCTCTGTTCCTTCTCTCTCCTCTACTCCATCTGCGCAACTCCTTTCTTCACAGCGCACCATTCCTTCGCTGCTTGAACATTTTCTGTTGCCTCCACATGTGGACTTTTCTAACCCCTCTAGTCAGTAGGAACCCTTACTTGCAGATTTCAAGTATCTTCATCATTGCCAATCATGGCCTATTTACAGTGGAATATACACGGCCTCAGGGGTAATCGGGGTGAGCTTCAGATGTTACTCTCCCAGTTTTCCCCTGTTGGTGTTTGCTTACAGGAACCAAAATTACACTCTGCTGTTACCTCTCCCATCTCAGGCTATAATTTATTGTATTCTTCAGATCCTTTTCCTGATGGAACCTTTAATGAAAGTGCCCTTCTTCTTCGCAATGATATTCCGTACCATCAGCTATTTGTTCGTACTTCGCTGCATTACACAGCAGCCCGTATCTACTTGCATAGGTGGTATACGCTCTGTTCTTTATGTCTTTCTCCCTCTCGGGCATTATCTATTCAGGATATTGCCTTGTTTCGTCATTACCGCCACCGATTCTGTTACTTGGCGATTTTAATGCCCATCATTTCCTCTGGTTGGTCTCACTGCGATTCCTGTGGCATTCAGTTAGAGGCTTTTATTGCCACCCACCCCCACCATGTTTTAAATACAGGTACTCACACCCATTTTGATCCTCAGACTCACACTCTCTCCTGCATTAATCTCTCAGTCTGCTCTTCCTCTGCCACATTAGACTTCACCTGGTCCATTCTCCGGACTTAATGGACAGCGATCATTAGCAATCATTTTTACCTCCCATTCATATTCTCCACCTCTTTTGCATCCCACGCTGGCATTTGATCAGGAAAATATGGAACCTTTACTCACCCCTAACTGTTTTTTGAGAGGTTCCTTCTTCGTCCTCCATTAATGAGCTTTTACACCTTTTTCCCCATCCTCCGTTTTAACTGCAGTTTCTAATTCTATACCCCAAATTTGGGCAGACATTCTCAGAAAATGGGGTCCCTTTGGTGGTTACTGCTTGTGCTTGTGCAGTACGTTTGAAACGCATGCAGGGGGCAGGTACCGGTACAATAGAAAAAACGGAGAGACTTCTTGATTTTAAGCAAAAGTGTGAGATCGCTCGTCGTGTCATCCATGACACTAACGCACTTTTTGGCGAATTATGTCTCCACCATCCCCCCTGCTTCCTCTATGAGTGCAGTCTGGAAAAGTACGAAAACTGAGTGGTAAATATTCTCCTGACCCGGTCCTGTTCTGCGGGTTGCGGTGTTTTATTAGTGAAACCCCCCCAGATGTTGCCAATGAAATTGCAATCATTGGTCCATATATCTCAGGGGCTCCATCTATGCCCCTCGTTTCTTTCCTCAAAGTCTGCCCGAGAGTTAGCACCTTGGACTTTTCTTCTCTCAGAGAAGAACCCGTATAAATGTGCCTTTTACACTTCAAGAACTGGAGGCAAATACCTCTTCAGCTTGCCATCATCGGCAGCTGGGCCCGACGACATTCATATTCGTATTGCTACAACATTTACATCAGTCAGCCCTTGCATCCTATTACGCCTTTTCAATCTTATTTGGTCACAAGGGTTCTTCCACTGCTGTAGAAATCTGCCATTGTTCTCCTTTCCGCAAACCAGGCACTACTGGACATGAAGCCTCCACTAAACGTTCCATTGCTTTACCAGTGCAGTTTGCAAAGTGATGGAATGCTGGTAAATAAACGTTTAGTGTGGTATTTAGAGACACATAACAGTCCTTCCACTCATCAATATGGCTTTCGTAATGGAGTTCTACCATAGACCCCTTACTACACTTGGATACGTATGCTCGTAATGCCTTTCCGAATAACCACTCAGTTATTGCCTATTTTTTGACCTTGATAAGGCATATGAACAACTTGGGGTATTTAAAATTTGCCCAAGCCCACTCCTTAGGCCTACGAGGCAATCTTTCCATCCTTCCTTAAGAAACTTTTTAACTGACAGGCATTTCCGTGTTTGGGTTAATAATGTGCTCTAACCAGACTTTATCCAAACTGATTTCATTCCCCAGGGATATGTTCTGAGCACAAACACTTTTTCTCTTTGTAAATTATGATTTGGCCTCTAGTTTTTCATCAAATATTTGGCCATCACTTATGTTGATGACTCGCTGTTGCCTGTGCAGGCACTGACTGTCACCTCATTACAGTTTCTCTCCAGCATGCGGTCGACGTGTTTTCCAATTGGGCCACCCAACAAGGGTTTAAATTTTCCAGCACCAAAACCCCCCAAATTACTTTCACTAGACGCTCTGTCATCTCCGATCATCCTTTTACCTCTATGGCCCCGTATCCCTGAACGGTGATACAGTCAAGTTTCTGGGCCTCCTTTTTGACTGTAGGTTATCCTGGAAACCTCACATTACCTCTTGAAGGCAATTTTTCACAGCCGGATTTAACCTTCTTAAAACCCTTGTCATCTTTTCATGGGGAGCTGATCGTCGAACCCTCCTTCGCTTACTTCCACCTCATTTTATCGAAACTTGATTATGGTGACCAGATCTATTCAGTGGCCTGCCCTGCTACTCTCTCTAGCCTTAACCCCATTTTATTACCAAGGATTAAGTTTATGCCTTGGTGCTTTTCGCTCTTCCCTGTAAGAGCCCCTAAAGCAGAAGCAACGTTCCATCCTTGTCCGATCGCCGTGATGCCCCTTGCCTTCGCTACTATATATGCTCTCATGATCTCCAACATCCTTCCATTTTTTAGAAATGATCACTGATATTAGTAGACATTCTTTATTTGTTCGCCGCCCCTGTTTACTCTGTCCCTTCTCTATTTGCCTTCATTCGCTCTTGTCTTCTCTTCATTTGCCACCTTTCTATGTTCATGTAGCATCTCACTTTTCCCTACCCCTCTGGGAAGTTCCAGCTGTTTGAATCTGCTCATTCTCCCTTGCTCGAAAGCCCAACTGTCTATGGTTGCTTCCCGCTCTTTTTTTCTTGACCACTTCCACTCTCATTCTCATGCGATTGCTGTGTACACAGATGGCTCTAAGTCTTCTGAAGGCATCGGATTCACAGCAGTGTTTCCGGACAGCGTCGTACCTGGAGTTTACCTGGAGAGAGTTTCGGGGGTCAACGCCCCAGCGGCCCGGTCTGTGACCAGGCCTCCTGGTGGATCAGCGCCTGATCAACCAGGCTGTTGCTGCTGGCTGCACGCAAACCAACGTACGAGCCACAGCCCGGCTGATCAGGAACTGACTTTAGGTGCTTGTCCAGTGCCAGCTTGAAGACTGCCAGGGGTCTGTTGGTAATCCCCCTTATGTGTGCTGGGAGGCAGTTGAACAGTCTCGGGCCCCTGACACTTATTGTATGGTCTCTTAACGTGCTAGTGACACCCCTGCTTTTCATTGGGGGGATGGTGCATCGTCTGCCAAGTCTTTTGCTTTCGTAGTGAGTGATTTTCGTGTGCAAGTTCGGTACTAGTCCCTCTAGGATTTTCCAGGTGTATATAATCATGTATCTCTCCCTCCTGCGTTCCAGGGAATACAGGTTTAGAAACCTCAAGTGCTCCCAGTAATTGAGGTGTTTTATCTCCGTTATGCGCGCCGTGAAAGTTCTCTGTACATTTTCTAGGTCGGCAATTTCACCTGCCTTGAAAGGTGCTGTTAGAGTGCAGCAATATTCCAGCCTAGATAGAACAAGTGACCTGAAGAGTGTCATCATGGGCTTGGCCTCCCTAGTTTTGAAGGTTCTCATTATCCATCCTGTCATTTTTCTAGCAGATGCGATTGATACAATGTTATGGTCCTTGAAGGTGAGATCCTCCAACATAATCACTCCCAGGTCTTTGACGTTGGTGTTTCGCTCTATTTTGTGGCCACGACGGCATTTACTATCTTCAGCTAGTAGTTTTACTGCTGAATTGTATGCCATCCTTGCAGCACTTATCTGTATTGCATCTATGCCTGTGTCATCATTTGTGGTTGTCTCAGACTCCCTTAGTGCTTTACAGGCTATACAGAAATTTAATACACCTCACCCCTTAGTCCTCCGTATCCAACTTTGGCTAAGCTGCATCTTAACCAAGCTTAAAGACATTGTTTTTTGTTGGGTCCCTGGTCATGTTGACGTACAGGGCAATGAACAGGCAGACACTGCTGTGCGGTCAGCAGTACATGACCTACAAGTTTCATGTAGAGATTTTCCATTTACAGACTATTTTGCTGCAATATCTTCCCACCTTCACACACGTTGGCAATAACGTTGGTCTACTATGCTCGGCAACAAACTTCAGTCTATTAAACCGAGTATAGGTTACTGGCCATCTTATCACCAGTGTCGAGGTTGGGAGACTACTCTCTCCCATCTTCGCATTGACCGTACTCGTCTTACTCATGGATATCTCATGGAGAGGCGCCCTGCTCCTCTCTATGAGAATTGCCAGGCTCCATTATCAGTCAGCCACATTCTGTTTGACTGCCCACTTTATCAATGAGCACGCAGAATTTACCTCCGTCTTCGTCTTCGTTCCGCTGTTCTCTCTTTACCTTCCCTTCTCGCTGATGGACCCACCTTTCTTCCAGACTCTCTCATTGGCTTTTTAACATCAACTGACTTACTTCACAAATTCTGATACCTTTAGCCCTTTCTACCTGAATCTCTTGCTACCCTCTTCCCCCGTACTATCCCCTGCCCCACTGTTTTCTGTAACCTGCTGATCATCCCTCCTCCTTTCTGCCATCCAATACCCTCGCTTCCTTCCCTACCCTGCAGCACTGTATAGCCCTTGTGGTTTAGCACTTCTTTTTGATAATAATAATATCTTTTTTTCTCGTTTTTATTTTAATATATAAAATGTTTATGTTCTGACAATTACAATTTATAATAGTTCTTGTGATTTCATAGCCAATCTTTGTTCTGACACTAATATTATGTACTGAAATAGTACTCAAATTGTAACAATCACACTGACAGGTAAACATTATTACCTTCCCTGGTCATTTACTATTGTCTAGAAATGTATACAAAGTATTTATAGCTCCCAGCAATGTTTTATACACTCTGGAGTATGAAACTCCTTGAAGCATGGTGTTATGACAGGGGTCAGATAATTGACATTTGATCAATATGTTCTGCTGGAGAGAATCTTGCCTCTATATGTTTTTACTCTTCCACACAAACATGTCTTTGTATGTCTGTCTTTCAGTCTATCTGTTTGCATATCTGTCTGCCTGTCTATCTGTACATCTATCTGTCTGCCTATCTGTACATTTATCTGTCCATCTATCTGTACATCTATCTGTCTGCCTATCTGTACATTTATCTGTCCATCTATCTGTATATCTATCTGTCTATGTGTACATCTATCTGTCTGTCTGCCTGTTTATCTGTCTGTCCAGTTCAGCTTATCTGTCTTTCTGTCTTCCGTGTGTGTGCCTGGAGTGTAATACGAGCTCCTTCAATAATGGTGTTATGACAAGATTTAGATATTTAGATTTTGCCACCGAAGTGGCTAGTTTATTGTGCACCCCATATTCATCCTGTGGACGGAAGGGCAAGAGAATATGGTTACACAAAAGGCCTAGGAACTAGGCCCCAAGGGTTAACAGAAATACATATGGATTTATATCTACATATCTGTTACAAGCAAATTTTGAAAATTTGCTGAGCATATCTGGTATCTTATTTTCATTAATAAGATATCTTGACATGTCACATAGGTTATTATACTGTCTGTCTCTGTATTCCTCAATAAGTGGACAATTAAGCACATAGTGTTCAAGACAGTGACCATATGCCTGATCACATAATTTACATTTAGTTTGATCATCATCTGTGTGTCTCCCAAACTGCCAGAAATACTTGTAACCAAGCCTAAGCCTGGCCACTACAACATCAGTCAGTCTGTTCACATTGCTCCATGAACATACTTATCTACGTTCATGTTATCATAGTGGGTTATAGATCTACTAAGGCTTCTAATTGCATTCCTATAACAATCATTTTCATTATTTACTTCTCTCCCAATATTATTCCTAATGCTAGAGACAGTTATACCAAAGTGTGAGGGAAAAGTTCAACAGATAGGAGTAGCGAGTGAGTATATAGTAACAATAGTTTGATTGCCGGCTACTTGTTAAGGAACGGTAAGTCTAGCTCCTGCTATCCCCATCACCTTTTTCCCCACTCCGAAAGATGACGTGTGGGGCTCCGGACAAACAGTAATCACTCGACTCACAGCTCCCAGCACTACTGTAAGTAAAATGCCTTTGCTCCTGTGTTATTTGATAGCTTAGTTAAAAGCTTCACTTTTGCCTAAATCTTGAGACTTAGTTCATCCTGCCTTGACTCTCATGATTAAAAATCTTGTCTTTAAATCCTCACCACGTCTTTTAGGTATTTTACTTATCATGGGGAGTGATTTCTTAAGCAGTGGCTAACCTGTCTCTTTCCAGCTTGGAATGACAGATTGGGTCACATGCCAACCAATGAGAAGCATTGAAGGAGATGGACTAACATCCCGAGACGTCCCATGTTGGATCTACTTACCTGTGTAGATGTATGCAGTAGCAGGACATAACCCCTCATCACTGCAGTGGTAAAGAACCTGCTTTCCTGTCATGTGGACTGATTATTCAAGGCTATAGACTCTGTGAAGTACTGACCATTGGGTTGTCACCAACACCTGCAACCCCCTCCCCCCCCATCATCAGCAACGGCTACAATTTCTACTCCCCTCATGGAAGGTTCCTTGAAGTTGGTGAGGGAGGGGCTCTTGATTTAGGGAATTGGATCTGTGCTCCAGTTCCCCGAATTAAGCCTGAATGCCTTCCACATCCCCCCCAGGCACTGTATAATCCTACGGGTTTAGTGCTTCCCCTTGATTATAATATAATAATAATACAATTTCTACTAGATGGTGTCAACCAACATCAGACACCGTGGGACACAATTCACATCTGACTTAATGCAACATCTCTACCAACTTCTGGGAGTGAAGCCTCTCTTCACAACACCATATCATCCCAGCTGTAATGGGAGGATTGAGAACCAGAATTCAATTCTCAATTTTAAGGAAACTTTGCTCCCTTAAACCTAAGGATTAGCATCGTTACATACCGTGTGCTTTGTTTGCCATGAGGGAAGTTCCCAGTGACTCTTTAGTTTTTCACCTTTTGAACTTCTCTATGGTAGACAGGCCAGAGGTCCATTGTCCATCCTTCATGACTTAGGGACTAATGAGGACGTAAAGGCTGAGGTTCAGTCTTCTTATCAGTTTCTCCTTGATCTTAGATCCAAACTTAAGGAGACCTCTGACATAGTTTTGAAGAACTTAAGCTTGTCAATGGACCAGTACAAAACCTATTTTGATTCCAAAAGTCGGTTAACTGCCTTAATAACTTTGACTTAGTTTTTCCTCACGAGCTTGATAAGACAACTCAAGAATGTAAAGTGTGCATAATTGACACCTCTAACATAGACTATGACAGAGAACTACATGACTTGGTGACTCTTGAACACTCGGGTGCAACAAACATTAATATTAATGAATCTTTGGATGATCATTAGAAACATGAACTACTTCAATGTGTGAGTAACTTCTCAGACGTTTTTACTGATATTCCAGTTGTTACCTCCACAGTAGTCCATAAGATTGACTTAGTCACTGACAATCCTATCAAACGGAAATTATACCCAGTTCCAGTTCACCTTAGGGATGCATTTGACCGAGAGGTAGACAAATTATTAAAACTAAAGATCATTGAACCTTCAGTATCTGCATATTGCTCACAAGTAGTCATGGATAAGAAAGAGGATAATTCATATAGACTTGCTATTGACTTCAGAGGCCTTAATGCTATAACTCGGTGGGATGCTGAGCCTATGCCCTTAATAGATAGCGATCTACACAAATTTTATGATTCTTCCTTCTTTTCAGAGAATGATATTGCGCAGGCATATCATCAAGTAATGTTAGATCCTTCTAAGCAGTACACCACTTTTCCTACACACCAAGGACTGATGCAGTATGGAACTATGCCCTTCAGTTTGGTAACTGCCTGTGCTACCTACGTGAGACTGATGGGAAAGGTCTTGGGTAATATGCCAAATGTTTCAGTTTATTTTGATAACATTTACGTAAGACATCCACGTGGGGCGAACATATCCAAACATTAACATCAGTTTTGCGTAGGTTACACTCACATGGCCTCACTGCCAAGCCGAAGAAATGCTTCTTTGCATATAACAAGATTAGATATCTTGGACTGATCCTTTCTAATAACTCTTTGCAGCCTCTCCCCAGTAAGATCAAAGCTTTATTAGAATTTAAATTCCCCAAAACCAAGAAGCTCATGCGTAGCTTTCTTGGTTCTGTAAATTTTTATGCACAGTTTATCCCAAACCTTACTGATCTTACAGGCATATTATCTGACTTCCTTAAAAAGACTGTGAAGGAACCTCTTGAACTTTCCGACGTAGCTCGGGAAAAGTTTAATGAGATTAGGAATATCTTCTCAAAAGACCCTATACTTAAGATTCCAGATATTAATAAGACATTTTGTTTAAGAACTGGTGCCTCCAATACTGGCTTAGGTGAAATGTTACTACAATACCATGATGATACTCCCTTTCCTGTATGCTTCCTAAGCCGGAAACTCCTTCCCGCAGAAACGAGATACTCCACTATAGAAAAGGAATGTTTGGCCCTTGTGTGGGGTATCTCCAAGCTTAAATTTTATTTGCTGGGAAAAGAATTCATTTTAGAGACAGATCACAAACCTTTGATATACCTAGAAACTTTTATGGGAACCAACAGTTGCCTCTTGAGGTGGACATTGGCTCTCCCAGCTTTTAAGTTCCATATTGTGTATATCAATGGTTTATCCAATTATTTCTCTGACTGGTTAAGTCATGACAGTCAGTAGAAGATTAGTTGCCTTACATGACTTTCACATGTTAGAACTTTTTCCTCGCGTATTCTTATACTCTTTGACTATAAGTCTTGGTATGGGGGAGTGTGAGGAAAAAGTTCAACAGATAGGAGTAGCGAGCGAGTACATAGTAACAATAGTTTGATTGCCGGCTACTTGTTAAGGTAGGGTAAGTCTAGCTCCTGCTATCCCCCCTCTTTTTCCCCCACCCCGAAAGATGACATGTAGGGCTCCGGACAAACAGTAATCACTCAACTCACAGCTTCCAGCACTACTGTAAGTAAAATGCCTGTGCTCCTGTGTTATTTGATAGCTTAGTTAAAAGCTTCACTTTTGTCTAAATCTTGAGGCTTAGTTCATCCTGCCTTGACTCTCATGATTAAAAATCTTGTCTTTAAATTCTCACCATGTCTTTTATGTATTGTACTTATGATCGAGAGTGATTTCTTAAGCAGTGGCTAACCTGTCTCTTTCCAGCTTGGAATGACAGATTGGGTCACCTGCCAACCTACGAGAAGCATTGAAGGAGATGGACTAACGCCCCGAGACGTCCCATGTTGGATCTACTTACCTGTGTAGATGTATGCAGTAGCAGGACATAGCCCCTCATCACTGCAGTGGTAAAGAACCTGCTTTCCTGTCATGTGGACTGATTATTCAAGGCTATAGACTCTGTGAAGAACTGACCATTGGGTTGTCACCAACACCTGCGACCCCCCCCCACATCATCAGCAATGGCTACAATTTCTACTAGACGGTGTCAACCAACATCAGACACCCTTGTACATATATATTAGCATTGAAGTTAAATATCATTTATATTTTTCATTTTTCATTTTTCTTTAAAGTAGGTTAAATATTTCATATATAAGTATTTTATATTTTATATTTTTTTAATAATAAAGTGTTTATGTTTGTCAGTTTTTATTCTTTTTCTATTCATTAATTTTCCTGAGGAGGAGCCAGCCTTGGTAATACTGACTGAAGTTGTTACAGGGCTGAGTAAGCCTTTACACAAAGTTATATTTTACATTCTCCTTCTGGGCACTCTTCTTGGCTAACATATCAACCTTATCATGGAGTAATCCAGTGTGTGATGGGATCCATAGCAACTGTATATTAATTCCCTTGTCCCTGATTTTTGAGTATCTATACCTGGCTTCTCCAATTAGCATGTTATTGGAGTCATTATATGTGTCAAGAGCCTTCAGTGATGGCATAGAATCAGTAATTATGATAGAGTCAAGCTCAGTGTCATAGGTTAGCTTTAGAGCCAATAGGATTGCAAACAATTCAGTTTGCAGTGTAGACGCCCAGTTGTTAATTCTTATGCCTAACTCAAATTTATTATCGTTCTTAACTAGGGAGGCGGCAACAAGAGCAGATGCAGCCCTGCCAGAAGACTCCTGTTTAGATCCATCAGTGTATATAACTTGTGATAACTTACTGCTACCTGCTAGGCGAGAAATTTCTTCTTGAGCAGTTGCTTTAACAAGTGATTTAAGGAAAGGATTACTAGCAATGAGATTCTTGGGAGGGACTTGCAGATATGTGATATTAAATGAACACATCTTCCATGGAGGGGTGAAATGCTCTTGTTGCCTACAGTGGTACATTTCATGCAGGTTATAAAACTTAATGCAATTACACATTTTCACAATCCATTTAGATCTGTGTGTATTTGCCTCTAGACACTTGGTAAGATTCACTGTGACAGTGTCTGGTTCATTTCTCAACATTCTAATACTGAGTACAGTGTTAATCTCAACAATCCTATCACTGATACTAGAAATACCAAGCTCCTCCCTCATATTAAGAACCTTTGTTGATTTGGGACACTCAAGAATAATTCTGAGAGCGTCATTCTGCATTAACTCCAAGGGTTGGAGAGAACTTTCTCTAGCTAATATCAACATGGGAGCAGCATAATCAATTAAGGACCTAACATAGGCTATGTACATCATTCTCATGATTCTCACATTAGCACCATGGTTGGGGTTGTAGCCAGCAACAGCTTTGAGAGCATTTAGCCTATCTTTGCATTTCTTATTTAGTTGTGGTATAGTGGATTTGTTAAAGGGTACATCTACACCAAGATATCTGTAGGTTTTAACATAGCTAATAATTTCACCCTGCTTATAGCTATATGTTTAGGCGAGGCAGGTAGAGCATTTAGGAGAGCATTATTCAGAATATTAAATAGCATGGGACTAAGAACTCCTCCCTGTGGTGTACCTAAAGACATTTCTTTAGAATCACTTCTGAAGCCTTGGTAAAGGACAGAAGAATACTCTATTTGACAGG
>NC_069475.1:17047619-17158220 GCF_026875155.1 Cherax quadricarinatus
GAATGGGGTTTCAGCCACAGCACCGTGTCTTCCCTTTGAGATGACACCCGAACTGCAAACAGTGTCTTCCTTTGCAGACACTGAAAGGGCTCCGGGCGGACATCAACCAAACTTTCAGTGGGCTGCAAAAAAACAATTAATTAAACAAAGGAAATTTCAATTACTCAAAATTTGGTAAACTGGGGAAATTTAAATCTTCAAGTAAAAAACAAATTCGGCCACAAAATAGAGCAAACCCCCGTCAAAGCCCGGGAGTGTTATGCGGGGGATCTCCCTTAAAGGGGACCATAACATTGTATCATTCGCATCTGCTAGAAAATGAAGGATGGATAATGAGAACCTTCAAAACTAGGGAGGCCAAGCCCATGAGAACTTTTTCAGGTCCTTGTTCTATCAGGCTGGAAATATTGCTGCACCAACAGCCCCTTTAAGGGCGGGTAAAATTTGGCCGACCTAGAAAATGTACAGAGAATTTTCACGGGGGGGCATAACGGAAAAAAACACCTAAAATTATGGAGCGCTTGAGTTTCTAAACCTGTATTCCCTGGAACGCAGGGGGGAGAGATACTGATTATATACCCCGGGAAAAAATCCTAGAGGGACTAGTACCGAACTTGACACGAAAATCACTCACATGAAAGCAAAAGATTTGGCAGACGATGCACCACCCCCCCAATGAAAAGCAGGGGTGTCACTAGCACGTTAAGAGACCATACAATAAGTGTCAGGGGCCCGAACGTTCAACGCCTCCAGCAACATAAGGGGATTACCAACAGCCCCCGGGCAGTTTCAACGGCCTGGGAAAAAACCTAAAGTCATTCCTGATCAGCCCCGGGTGTGGCTCGTAGTTGGTTTGCGTGCACCAGCACAACAGCCCGGTTGACAGGGGCGACCACCAGGAGGGGCCCGGTCCAGCCGGGCCGCGGGGGCATTGACCCCGAAACTCTTCCAGGTAAACTCCCGTGATAGGTTGTTGAGATTAACACTGTACTCGATTAAATGTTGAGAAATGAACCAGTTCTGCACAATGTCTTCAAAGTGTTAAGGCAAAACAACCAAACTAAATGGGTTGTAAAAAGGTAATTGCATTAAGTTTTATAACCGGTGAAATGTATCACTTAGACAACAAGAGCATTTCCCCCTCCATGGAAGGTTTTTATTTAAAATCACAATCGAAATCCCCCCCAAGAACTCATTGCTAGTAAACCCTTTCCTTTAAAACACTTGCTAAAGCAATGTTTTTAAAAAAATTTCTCGCCTAGCGGTAGCAATAAGTTATCACAAGTTATATACACTGATGGATCTAAACAGGAGTCTTCTGGCAGGGCTGCATCTGCTCTTGTTGCCGCCTCCCTAGTTAAGAACGATAATAAATTTGAGTTAGGCATAAGAATTAACAACTGGGCGTCTACACTGCAAACTGAATTGTTTGCAATCCTAATGGCTCTAAAGCTAACCTATGACACTGAGCTTGACTCTATCATCATTACTGATTCTATGCCATCACTGAAGGCTCTTGACACAAATGATGACTCCAATAACATGCTAATTGGAGAAGCCAGGTATAGATACTCAAAAATCAGGGACAAGGGAATTAATATACAGTTGCTATGGATCCCATCACACACTGGATTACTCCATGATAAGGTTGATATGTTAGCCAAGAAGAGTGCCCAGAAGGAGAATGTAAAATATAACTTTGTGTAAAGGCTTTCTCAGCCCTGTAACAACTTCAGTCAGTATTACCAAGGCTGGCTCCTCCTCAGGAAAATTAAAGAATAGAAAAAGAATAAAAACTGACAAACAAACACTTTATTATTAAAAAAAATATAAAATATAAAATACTTATATATGAAATATTTAACCTACTTTAAAGAAAAATGAAAAATGAAAAATATAAATGATATTTAACTTCAATGCTAATATACATGTACAAGGGTGTCTGATGTTGGTTGACACCGTCTAGTAGAAATTGTATTATTATTATATTATAATCAAGGGGAAGCACTAAACCCGTAGGATTATACAGTGCCTGGGGGGGATGTGGAAGGCATTCAGGCTTAATTCGGGGAACTGGAGCACAGATCCAATTCCCTAAATCAAGAGCCCCTCACCAACTTCAAGGAACCTTCCATGAGGGGAGTAGAAATTGTAGCCGTTGCTGATGATGTGGGGGGGGGGGGTTGCAGGTGTTGGTGACAACCCAATGGTCAGTTCTTCACAGAGTCTATAGCCTTGAATAATCAGTCAAGATGACAGGAAAGCAGGTTCTTTACCACTGCAGTGATGAGGGGTTATGTCCTGCTACTGCATACATCTACACAGGTAAGAAGATCCAACATGGAACGTCTCGGGATGTTAGTCCATCTCCTTCAATGCTTCTCGTAGGTTGGCAGGCGACCCAATCTGTCATTCCAAGCTGGAAAGAGACAGGTTAGCCACTGCTTAAGAAATCACTCTCGATGATAAGTAAAATGCATGAAAGACATGGTGAGAATTTAAAGACAAGATTTTTAATCATGAGAGTCAAGGCAGGATGAACTAAGTCTCAAGATTTAGACAAAAGTGAAGCTTTTAAATAAGCTATCAAATAACACAGGAGCAGAGGCATTTTACTTACAGTAGTGCTGGAAGCTGTGAGTCGAGTGATTACTGTTTGTACGGAGCCCTACAGGTCATCTTTCGGGGTGGGGGAAAAAGTGGGGGATAGCGGGAGCTAGACTTACCCTACCTTAACAAGTAGCCGGCAATCAAACTATTGTTACTATATACTCGCTCGCTACTCCTATCTGTTAAACTTTTCCCTTACACTCCCCCATACCAAGACTTATAGTCAAAGAGTATAAGAATATGCAAGGAAAAAGTTCTAACATATGAAAGTCGTGTAAGGCAACTAATCTTCTACTGACTGTCATGACTTAACCAGTCAGAGAAATAATTGGATGAACCATTAATATACACAATATGGAGCTTAAAAGCTGGGAGAGCCAATGTCCACCTCAAGAGGCAACAGTTGGTTCCCTTAAAAGTTTCTAGGTATATCAAAGGTTTGTGATCTGTCTCTAAAATGAATTCTTTTCCCAGCAAATAAAATTTAAGCTTGGAGATATCCCACACAAGGGCCAAACATTCCTTTTCTATGGTGGAGTATCTCGTTTCTGCGGGAAGGAGTTCCCGGCTTAGGAAGCATACAGGGAAGAGAGTATCATCATGGTATTGTAGTAACAGCGCACCTAAGCCAGTATTTGAGGCATCAGTTCTTAAACAAAATGTTTTATTAATATCTGGAATCTTAAGTATAGGGTCTTTCGAGAAGATATTTTTAATCTCATTAAACTTTTCCCGAGCTATGTCAGAAAGTTCAAGAGGTTCCTTCACAGACTTTTTAAGGAAGTCCGATAAAATGCCTGTAAGATCAGCAAGATTCGGGATAAACCGTGCATAAAAATTTACAGAACCAAGAAAGCTACCCATGAGCTTCTTGGTTTTGGGGAATTTAAATTCTAATAAAGCTTTGATCTTACTGGGGAGAGGCTGCAGAGAGTTATTAGAAAGGATCAGTCCAAGATATCTAATCTTGTTATACCCAAAGAAGCATTTCTTCGGCTTGGCAGGGAGGCCATGTGAGTGTAACCTACGCAAAACTGATGATAATATTTGGATATGTTCGCCCCCACGTGGATGTCATTACGTAAATGTTATCAAAATAAACTGAAACATTTGGCATATTACCCAAGACCTTTCTCATCAGTCTCACGTAGGTAGCACAGACAGTTACCAAAATGAAGGGCATAGTTCCATACTGCATCAGTCTTTGGTGTGTAGGAAAAGTGGTGTACTGCTTAGAAGGATCTAATATTACTTGATGATATGCCTGCACAATATCAATCTCCGAAAAGAAGGAAGAATCATAAGATTTGTGTAGATCGCTATCTATTAAGGGCATAGGCTCAGCATCCCACCGAGTTATAGCATTAAGGCCTCTGAAGTCAATAGCAAGTCTATATGAATTATCCTCTTTCTTATCCATGACTACTTGTGAGCAATATGCAGATACTGAAGGTTCAATGATCTTTAGTTTTAATAATTTGTCTACCTCTCGGTCAAATGCATCCCTAAGGTGAACTGGAACTGGGTATAATTTCCGTTTGATAGGATTGTCAGTGACTAAGTCAACCTTATGGACTACTGTGGAGGTAACACCTGGAATATCAGTAAAAACGTCTGAGAAGTTACTCACACATTGAAGTAGTTCATGTTTCTTATGGTCATCCAAAGATTCATTAATATTAATGTTTGTTGCACCCGAGTGTTCAAGAGTCACCAAGTCATGTAGTTCTCTGTCATAGTTTATGTTAGAGGTGTCAATTATGCACACTTTACATTCTTGAGTTGTCTTATCAAGTTCGTGAGGAAAAACTAAGTCAAAGTTATTAAGGCAGTTAACCGACTTTTGGAATCAAAATAGGTTTTGTACTGGTCCATTGACAAGCTTAAGTTCTTCAAAACTATGTCAGAGGTCTCCTCAAGTTTGGATCTAAGGTCAAGGAGAAACTGATAAGAAGACTGAACCTCAGCCTTTACGTCCTCATTAGTCCCTAAGTCATGAAGGATGGACAATGGACCTCTGGCCTGTCTACCATAGAGAAGTTCAAAAGGTGAAAAAACTAAAGAGTCACTGGGAACTTCCCTCATGGCAAACAAAGCACAGGGTAGGTAACGATGCCACTCCTTAGGTTTAAGGCAGCAAAGTTTCATTAAAATGAACTTGAGAATCGAATGCTGGCGCTCAATCCTCCCATTACAGCTAGGATGATATGGTGTTGTGAAGAGAGGCTTCACTCCCAGAAGTTGGTAGAGATGTTGCATTAAGTCAGATGTGAATTGTGTCCCACGGTCAGACAAAATCTCTCTAGGAATGCCAACTCTGGAGAAGATGGACAAAAGGGCTTCAGCCACCTCTGTAGTAGTTATGGACTTTAAGGGTATGGCTTCAGGGAAACTCGAAGCATAATCAACTAATGTTAAGATATATCTATGTCCCCCAGAGGAAAGTGGTGATAAAGGACCAACGATATCAATAGCTAGTCTTTCAAACGGTACAGTAAAGATTGGCATTTTGACCATAGGTACTCGCCTGGTATCTCGGGAGGATGACAGTTGGCATATTTTACACGATCTACAATAGGTAGTGACATCTGAGGACATTTTGGACCAAAAATAGGTTTCCCTAATTTTATTTAAGGTTTTCCGATGCGAGAAATGTCCGGCCACTGGCAAGTCATGAGCCATTTTAAGAACAGTCTCTCTGCATTGACTTGGAACAACTAAGATGGGATAGTCTATCTCATCTGAATTTAATTTGAACACTGACTTATACAAGATACCTTTTATATATTCAAATTTATATGAAAAGTTTTCCTTTGAATAACTTGATTTTGTTTAGCTGCATTATGGCAATTCTGAAAAGAAGGGCAATTACGTTGTAAATTGATAAAGGAGTCCTTTGTTATATCCAAAGGCTTAAAGTCAGGGAAAATCAAAGGATGGACAGTAGGAGAAGCCTGGGCTTTGGTCTGAGCCCTAGTCAAGACATTTACAATATCGGAGGTGATATCTTCACTTTCATCTAACAAGTGAACCGGTGATCCTACTACCTATCTTTCGAGAGTAGCATCACTGGTTTTTAATCCCACATGAATATTCCGAGACATTGTTTCATCTAAACTTTCAAGGGACTTCTCTGACTCAACAGGAAGAGGATTTGAAAAGCTTATGTCCACCTTTGGTGATGAAAGGTTAACCTCAGAAGGAAGAATGGCACCATTTACATTACCTATTAGTATGGAGCAAGAAGTGATGGGAGCTAGTACGGCTTCAGACCAACCTGTGAACCATTTAGACCTAATGTAACAACGGATGGTAGGAAAAGTATCTGTACGGCCCAAGTAGTCTGAAATTATAGTAGAGGAATGAGTTTCTTTAAGATTGGGGAGCAGCTTATCAGAAATGACTATACATATGCATCCTGTGTCTCGTAAAATGGTAGATACATTAAGTCCATTAACTGTTCCTGAACAGAAGGGTGCTTGGTCATTACAGTCTTTAAAACATCTTCCAACTTTTTGGACCTTCTTAGAAGGACAATCGGGACGTTTATGTCCCTTAACACCACATAAATGACAAACAGGAATAAAAGAAGTCAGTTTACTTTCCACTAGAGGCTTTGATTTCTTAATATCTGGTGAACTTTTGCCCTTAGGGTTCGATCTCTTTAGGTCTTTATAAGAATTGTGAGCCTCAGCATACAAGTCAGCGGCCTCAGCAACTTCCACAGCTTTAATCAGGTTACGTTCTCTAATGAATGTTCGTATCTGGTGGGGAAGAGCTGTCAGGAACTGGTCAGCAACCATAAAGTCTCTAAGAGATTCATAACTGTGATCAATTTCTGAACTCTCTATCCAAAAGTCGAACAAACGAAAGTGTGTTACCTGTAACTGCTGAAAGTTCTGGCCAGGCTGTAAGGTGGCATACCTGAAATTTTTTTCTATAAGAATTTGTGGTTTTTTGATATGCTTTAAGGATTGCCTTCTTCAGTAAGTTATAATTATATATGATATCCTGCGACAAAGTTGCATAGATATTCAAAGCAGTACCAGAAAATAACATTTCTAACCTGGTAGCCCATGTGTCAGCAGGCCATTCACAGAGGGTAGCGGTATTTTCAATCCTGATAATGTATGAAGTAATGTCTTCACCCTCTGTGAAGGGAGGTAAATTAGGTGTTGGAATATGTGCACTGACTGCACGTTGTTCCATTACTCCTTCCTCTAAATTATGTTGTGTAAAAGTTAACTTTTTATTCTCTAAATCAATGCGAGCTTATTCGAGCTCACGATCTTTTTCTCTCTGTCTTAACTCATGTTCTCTAGCTCTTTCCTCACGTTCTCTAGCTCTCTCCTCACGATCAAGTCTATAATGCTCTTTTTTGTCTTCGCGCTCTCTTTCTATCTTTCTTGGCTTTCTCTTTCAATTCTCTCTCTCTCTTTTTCTCTTGTCTTTCAAGGTTCTCTCTCCTTTTTCTCTTCTCGTTTGATTCTCTCTCTTTTTCCTCTTCTCTTTCGATTCTCTCTCTCTTTTTCCTCCTGTCTTTCCCTTTCTGTCTCTTTTCTCTCAATTCTCTCTCGAGTCTTTCCTGGATCTTAGAACTAATGAAATTCTAAATTTTTCCCTGTTATTCCTAACTTCCAGCGTTCATCCAAAACTGGTATTCCTACATGCTTGCAAGAATAATGTAAACTACCAGGGGAAAATGAAACAGGTATCAAAGAAAACGGAGGGTTCAATCCTTCTCCACTCAAATTAAGTAAACCAGAGGGCTAGATCTCTGCTTCGATTAAACAATATGTATTAATGAAAACGAAGGGTTCTATGCCGGCTCCGAGCAAACAGCAAGTAGAATGGGGTCCCTTGACCATCCAATCTTCTCACCAACAAATCAAGAGTGTCCTACGACAGTTCCCTTGATATAATAAAGAGCTCAATGAAACAAATTGTTTACTGAAAATCTCGGGTCTCTAGAGTCTAAGCCTCCAAATCGTTTCAAGCTCACAATAGGTGGCAGAATTAACTAGTATATCCTGCCTTGACTTGATTTACAATAAATTGAGACTATAACAATCACCAAATCTTTTAAATACCTGTACTGTAGTCCTACCATAGAGAATGATTGCTCATGGCTGGTGGTAACCGTCTGTGGTATGTGGAGTTGAAGTTCCAATGGTAGATTCAAGATGGAGTTGAATCTTGATTCAGTCGAGCAAATCCTGGCAAGGTCGCCACTTGTGAAGGCTTACTCAGCCCTGTAACAACTTCAGTCAGTATTACAAAGGCTGGCTCCTCCTCAGGAAAATTAATAAATAGAAAAAGAATAAAAACTGACAAACAAACACTTTATTATTAAAAAATATAATATAAAATACTTATATATGAAATATTTAACCTACTTTAAAGAAAAATGAAAAATGAAAAATATAAATGATATTTAACTTCAATGCTAATATATATGTACAAGGGTGTCTGATGTTGGTTGACACCGTCTAGTAGAAATTGTATTATTATTATATTATAATCAAGGGGAAACACTAAACCCGTAGGATTATACAGTGCCTGGGGGGGATGTGGAAGGCATTCAGGCTTAATTCGGGGAACTGGAGCACAGATCCAATTCCCTAAATCAAGAGCCCCTCCCTCACCAACTTCAAGGAACCTTCCATGAGGGGAGTAGAAATTGTAGCCGTTGCTGATGATGGGGGGGGGTTGCAGGTGTTGGTGACAACCCAATGGTCAGTTCTTCACAGAGTCTATAGCCTTGAATAATCAGTCCACATGACAGGAAAGCAGGTTCTTTACCACTGCAGTGATGAGGGGCTATGTCCTGCTACTGCATACATCTACACAGGTAAGTAGATCCAACATGGGACGTCTCGGGATGTTAGTCCATCTCCTTTAATGCTTCTCGTAGGTTGGCAGGTGACCCAATCTGTCATTCCAAGCTGGAAAGAGACAGGTTAGCCACTGCTTAAGAAATCACTCTCGATCATAAGTACAATACCTAAAAGACGTGGTGAGGATTTAAAGACAAGATTTTTAATCATGAGAGTCAAGGCAGGATGAACTAAGCCTCAAGATTTAGACAAAAGTGAAGCTTTTAACTAAGCTATCAAATAACACAGGAGCAGAGGCATTTTACTTACAGTAGTGCTGGGAGCTGTGAGTCGAGTAATTACTGTTTGTCCGGAGCCCCACATGTCATCTTTCGGGGGGGGAAAAAGGGGGGGGATAGCAGGAGCTAGACTTACCGTTCCTTAACAAGTAGCCGGCAATCAAACTATTGTTACTATATACTCGCTCGCTACTCCTATCTTTTGAACTTTTCCCTCACACTTTGGTATAACTGTCTCTAGCATTAGGAATAATATTAAGAGAGAAGTAAATAATGAAAATGATTGTTATAGGAATGCAATTAGAAGCCTTAGTAGATCTATAACGCACTATGATAACATGAACGTAGATAAGTATGTTCATGGAGCAATGTGAACAGACTGACTGAGGGTGTAGTGGCCAGGTTGGGTTGGTTACAAGAAATTTCTGGCAGTTTGGAGACACACAGATGATGATCAAACTAACTGTAAATTATGTGATCAGGCATATGGTCACTGTCTTGAACACTATGTGCTTAATTGTCCACTTATTGAGGAATACAGAGACAGACAGTATAATAACCTATGTGACATGTCAAGATATCTTATTAAGGGAAAAAGATACCAGATATGCTCAGCAAATTTTTAAAATTTGCTTGTAACAGATATGTAGATATAAATCCATATTTTATTTCTGTTAACCCTTGGGGGCCTAGTTCCTAGGCCTTTTTGTACCATTTTCTCTTGCCCTTCCGTCCACAGGATGGATATGGGTGAAACAATAACTAGCCACTTGGGTGGCAAAATCTAAAAATCTAAATCTTGTCATATCACCATTATTCAAGGAGCTCGTATTAAAACTCCAGGCACACACACGGAAGACAGAAAGACAGATAAGCTGAACGGGACAACAGATAAACAGGCAGACAGCAGATAGATGTACAGATAGACAGATAGATGTAAAATAGATGGACAGTTTAAATGTACAGAAAAGGCAGACAGATAGATGTACAGATAGATGGACAGATAATGTAAAGATAGGCAGACAGATAATGTACAGATAGACGGGCAGAAGTTTATGCAAACAGATAGACGGGAAAGACAGACATACAAAAGACATGTTTGTGTGGAAGAGTAAAAACATATAGAGGCAAGATTCTCTCCAGCAAAAACATATTGATCAAATGTCAATTATCTGCCCCCTGTCATAACACCATGCTTCAAGGTTTCATACTCCAGTGTGTCTAAAACATTGCGGGGAAAGCTATAAATACTTTGTATACATTTCTAGACAATAGTAAATGACCGGGGAAGGTAAAATGTTTACCTGTCAGTGTGATTGTTACATTTGAGTACTATTTCAGTACATAATATTAGTGTCAGAACAAAGATTGGCTATGAAATCACAAGAACTATTATAAATTGTAATTATCAAAACATAAACATTTTATATATTAAAATAAAAACGAGAAAAAAAAGATATTATTATTATAAAAAAGAAGCGCTAAACCACAAGGGCTATACAGCGCTGCAGGGTAGGGAAGGAAGCGAGGGTATTGGATGGCAGAAAGGAGGAGGGATGATCAGCAGGTTACAGAAAACAGTGGGGCAGGGGATAGTACATGGGTAGAGGAGAGCAAGAGATTCAGGTAGAAAGGGCTGAAGGTATCAGAATTTGTGAAGTAAGTCAGTTGTTGTTAAAAAGCCAATGAGAGAGTCTGGAAGAAAGGTGGGTCCATCAGCGAGAAGGGAATGTAAAGAGAGAACAGCGGAACGAAGACGACGACGGAGGAAATTCTGCGTGCTCATTGATAAAGTGGGCAGTCAAACAGAATGTGGCTGACTGATAATGGAGCCTGGCAATTCTCATAGAGAGGAGCAGGGCGCCTCTCCATGAGAATCCATGAGTAAGACGAGTACGGTCAATGCGAAGACGGGAGAGAGTAGTCTCCCAACCTCGACCACTGGTGATAAGATGGCCATAACCTATACTCGGTTTAATAGACTGAAGTTTGTTGCCGAGCATAGTAGACCAACGTTTTTTGCCAACGTGTGTGAAGGGGGGAAGATATTGCAGCAAAATAGTCTGAAATGGAAAATCTCTACATGAAACTTGTAGGTCATTACTGCTGACCGCACAGCAGTGTCGCCTGTTCATTGCCCTGTACGTCAACATGAAACCCGGGACCCAACAAAAAACAATGTCTTTAAGCTTGGTTAAGATGCAGCTTAGCCAAAGTTGGATACGGAGGACTAAGGGGTGAGGTGTATTAAATTTCTGTTAAAAGCCTGTAAAGCACTAAGGGAGTCTGAGACAACCACAAATGATGACACAGGCATAGATGCAATACAGATAAGTGCTGCAAGGATGGGATACAATTTAGCAGTAAAAATACTAGCTGAAGATAGTAAAATGCCCTCGTACGACGCCTGTCCGGAAACACTGCTGTGAATCCTATGCCTTCAGAAGACTTAGAGCCATCTGTGTACACAGCAATGGCATGAAATGAGAGTGGAAGTGGTCAAGAAAAAAAGAGCGGGAAGCAACCATAGACAGTTGGGCTTTCGAGCAAAGGAGAAAGAGCAGATTCGAACAGCTGGAACTTCCCAGAGGGGTAGGGAAAAGTGAGATGCTACATGAACATAGAAAGGTGGCAAATGAAAGAAGACAAGAGCGAAGAAGGCAAATAGAGAAGGGACAGAGTAAACAGGGGCGGCGAACAAATAAAGAATGTCTACTAATATCAGTGATCATTCTATAAATGGAAGGATTGTGGAGATCATGAGAGCATACATAGTAGTGAAGGCAATGGACATCACGGCGATCGGACAAGGATGGAACGTTCGCCCTTTTGCATAGAGGCTCTCAAAAGGGGAAGAGCGAAAAGCACCAAGGCATAAAAATTAATCCTTGGTGATGAATGGGGTTAAGGCTAGAGAGAGTTAGCAGGGCAGGCCACTGAATAGATCTGGTCACTATAATCAAGTTTCGATAAAATGAGGGTGGAATGTAAGCAAAGGAGGGTTCGACGATCAGCTCCCCATGAAAGATGAGCAAGGGTTTAAGAAGGTTCATCCGGCTGTGAAAAGTTGCCTTCAGAGAGGTAATGTGAGGTTTCCAGGATAACCTACAGTCAAAAAGGAGGCCCAGAAACTTGACTGTATCACGTTCAGGGATACGGGAGCCATAGAGGTACAAAGGATGATCGGAGATGACAGAGCGTCTAGTGAAAGTAATTTGGTGGGTTTTGGTGCTGGAAAATTTAAACCCTTGTGTGGTGGCCCAATTGGAAACACGGTCGACCGCATGCTGGAGAGAAACTGTAATGAGGTGACAGTCAGTGCCTGCACAGGCAACAGCGAGGTCATCAACATAGAGTGATGGCCAAATATTTGATGGAAGACTAGAGGCCAAATCATTAATAGCAAAGAGAAAAAGTGTTGTGCTCAGAACATATCCCTGGGGGATGAAATCAGCTTGGATAAAGTCTGGTTAGAGCACATTATTAACCCGAACACGGAAATGCCTGTCAGTTAAAAAGTTCTTAAGGAAGGATGGTAGATTGCCTCATAGGCCTAAGGAGTGGGCTTGGGCTAAAATATTATACCTCCAAGTTGTGTCATATGCCTTATCAAGGTCAAAAAATATGGCAATAACTGAGTGGTTATTCGGAAAGGCATTACGAGCATATGTATCCAAGTGTAGTAAGGGGTCTATGGTAGAACGTCCATTACGAAAGCCATATTGATGAGTGGAGAGACTGTTATGTGTCTCTAAATACCACACTAAACGTTTATTTACCAGGCATTCCATCACTTTGCAAACTGCACTGGTAAGAGCAATGTGACGATAGTGGGAGGCTTCATGTCCAGTAGTGCCTGGTTTGTGGAAAGGGAGAACAATGGCCCAGATTTCCACAGCAGTGAAGAACTCCTTGTGACCAAATAAGATTGAAAAGGCTAAATAGGACTGCAAGGGCTGACTGATGTAAATGTTGTAGCATACGAATATGAATGTCGTCGGGCCCAGCTGCCAATGATCGGCAAGCTGAGAGTGTTGCCTCCAGTTCTTGAAGTGTAAAAGGCACATTATACTGTTCTTCTCTGAGAGAAGAAAAGTCCAAGGGTGCTAACTCTCTGGCAGACTTTGAGGAAAGAAACGAGGGGCATAGATGGAGTCCCTGAGATATATGGACCAGATGATTGCCAATTTCATTGACAACATCTAGTGGGTTCACTATATCAACACCGGCAACCCGCAGAACAGGAGCCGG
This sequence comes from Cherax quadricarinatus, assembly GCF_026875155.1. Taxonomy (NCBI): domain Eukaryota; kingdom Metazoa; phylum Arthropoda; class Malacostraca; order Decapoda; family Parastacidae; genus Cherax; species Cherax quadricarinatus. The sequence continues at coordinate 17,060,596 of NC_069475.1, forward strand.
GTCAGGAGAATATTTACCACTCAGTTTTCGTACTTTTTTCCAGACTGCACTCATAGAGGAAGCAGAGGTGATGGTGGAGACATAATCTCGCCAAAAAGTGCGTTTAGCGTCATGGATGACACGGCGAGCGATCTCACACTTTTGCTTAAAATCAAGAAGTCTCTCCGTTGTTCTATTGTACCGGTACCTGCCCCATGCAGTGCGTTTCAAACGTACTGCACAAGCACAAGCAGTTAGACACCAAGGGACACATTTCTGAGAATGTCTGCCCAAAGTTTGGGGTATAGAATTAGAAACTGCAGTTAAAACGGAGGATGAGAAGAGGTGTAAAAGCTCATTAATGGAGGACGAAGAAGGAACCTCTCTAAAAACAGTTAGGTGTGAGTAAAGGTTCCAATTTGCCTGATCAAATTGCCAGCGTGGGATGCAAAGAGGTGGAGAATATGAATGGGAGGTAAAAATGATTGCTAAATGATCGCTGTCATGTAAGTCCGGGAGAATGGACCAGGTGAAGGGCTAAAGTGGCAGGAAGAGCAGACTGAGAGATTGATGCAGGAGAGAGTGTGAGTCTGAGGATCAAAATGGGTGTGAGTACCTGTATTTAAAACATGGTGGGGGTGGGTGGCAATAAAAGCCTCTAACTGAATGCCACAGGAATCGCAGTGAGACCAACCAGAGGAAATGATGGGCATTAAAATCGCCAAGTAACAGAATCGGTGGCGGTAATGACGAAACAAGGCAATATCCTGAATAGATAATGCCCGAGAGGGAGAAAGACATAAAGAACAGAGCGTATACCACCTATGCAAGTAGATACAGGCTGCTGTGTAATGCAGCAAAGTACGAACAAATAGCTGATGGTACGGAATATCATTGCGAAGAAGAAGGGCACTTTCATTAAAGGTTCCATCAGGAAAAGGATCTGAAAAATACAATAAATTATAGCCGTGAGATGGAGAGGTAACAGTAGAGTTAATTTGGTTCCTGTAAGCAAAACAGAACCAAACATGGGAAAACCGGGAGAGAACACCTGAAGCTCACCCCGATTACCCCTGAGGCCGTGTATATTCCACTGTAAATAGGCCATGATTGGCAATGATGAAGATACTTGAAATCTGGAAGTAAGGGTTCCTACTGACTAGAGGGGTTAGAAAAGTCCACATGTGGAGGCAACGGAAAATGTTCAAGCAGCGAAGGAATGGTGCTCCCCCCCTTTTTTTGGTGGGGAAGAAAGGAGTTGCACAGATGGAGTAGAGGAGAGAGAAGGAACAGAGGGTGGATCAGTGTCCATTGATGGTTTGGTCTCTGCAATATATTCAGAGATTGCTTTAAGTGTTTTGGAATTCAGAGACGTCGTATGGGAGACAATATTGGAGATGGTAGGGGGAGGATGAGTATAGACTGGAACTGTAATGAACTGTACCATGAAAGGGGGGGCAAAAGGGTGAAGGGAACTGGAGAAGAAGCGTGGAAGGGGACAGAAGAGGCAGAAACCTGGGATGTGGCAGAAGAGGAAGAAAATTGGGAGGGAACAGGGGAGGTAGGTATATTACGAGGAGGAGGGTGAACCTCTACACTTGTAACAGAGCCAGTGAGAGGGGGAGAACCCGGTACAGAGACAGGTAAGGCAAATTGAGGAGGTGGAAGAAGGGAAGGAGGGGTAAAAGAACCTTTTTTTGACTTCTGAGAAGTAGAGGGATGATTGGGAGGAGGTGTCATACGAGATCTCGTCGAAACTGAGGCTTGTGAGGGAGAACATGAAGAAGCCAGAACAGACCGAGGCATTGAAGTAGGGACGTCTGAGCCTAGGACAGCAAAAAAATTAGATACAGGAGTGACTATGGGAGAGGTAACCACAGAGAAGGCTGCAGAAGATGGAACCCCATAAGTGGGGGGACGCTTTGAAGCACGGGAATAAGAAACACAAGGTATTCTCCCTTGGAGGCAGAGATGAGAAACTGCAATGGCACAAGGGAGACCTTCTGCCTCTTTGAGGTAATGGAATTCCCGCTCATTAAGTAGACTTAGGCAACGGCGAGAAGTACGAGGTAGCCTCATGACAAATAAGGCAGAGTGAGGTCGATGCAAGACGCATTTGAATGTTATCGCACCGACAAACTGGGCGGTCATTCGGCTATAGATCTTGCAATATTTCCACTGATGGGCCAAATTCGCTAAAATTTCCAACACTGTGAGATGTAGGGATCACCTTCGAAACTTGTAAACCGATTGTCCTGCTACATAAACTGAGGATGGGAGTTCATGGCTGTCAAAAGTTTAAATGAGCCAAATAAATCATTCCTATGGTATCGTCTCTGCCCTCGGGTAGGAAGAAACATAAGTGTCCTACCTTGAGGATCAGGAGACTTGAAGTTCCCAGCTGTTCAAGAATGTCATTGCCACATGTTCTGTAAATTTTGTTGAATCTATGGGATGGGGCAGAATGACGGTACCATTACAAGAATTGAGGGATGATGTTTTTTCATAGTGACAGGAACAGTATCTATATAGAGGGGAAAATAAGAGAAAGATCAATAGCTTGGGTACATTCATGTACAGTGAGTGATGCGTGTACAGCTCCTAAGAGCATGAAAAGAAATATCTTTACCACATGGCATAGGAGTGCCTTGCCAACCCTGTGGTCGAAAGATAGGTGTTAGAGGAAGTCGTCATAAAGTGAAGGAATTTAGTCCTATGTGCCGTCTGAAACGAGAGTGGAAAGGGAGTGTAGGACGTGTCGATCTTTTCCTGAGAAATCGAGAAGGTGGATAAGTATCGTCACAGGTAACTGTCATTGGCGTTTAGGAGTGGGGACCAGAGTTGGTCCGACGTGGAACGGGCCCAAGGCGATCGAAAAATTGTCTGCACCATAGAAGGAGAATCCCCGGAAGCATGGTCAAAGAGAGTGGAGGTCGGATAAATCGATGGAGTCAGTCGAAGACCCTCAGTACCTGAAGCGGTGAGGAAACAGCACCAGCAAGAGGTACAGAGGCCTGAGGAGTGTCCGAAGAGTGGTCCAAAGATGAGCGGGGTCAGAATAGGTGCAGTATCAAGAAGGGGCCCGGGTTGTAGTAAGTTTCATGGATGGGTTCTCCATGTTAGGTTACTTCTTTCTTTTTGTTTTTAAAGAAAAAAAAAGAAAGAAGAAAAAAAAAATAAAAAAAGAAACAAAAAGGGGGACCGGGGAGGGATAGTTCCTAGGGGGAAATGAAAGGCCAGAAGTCTCCCCCCACCCCCAAGAAGACCTCGACCACAAGAGCGTAGAGCAGCTGGAACCCGTGTTTTAAAACCCTCCCTCATGCCAGTAAACCAGCAATCCTGGATAGCAACCTCACATCTGCCGACTACCTTTTTGGACAAAAGAGAGGGCGGCCAATATCCGCCCAAAGCATACCCCTTTTGGCCAACCCCCCGGAACCCGAAAGGTGGTTTTTCCAGAGATTCACCATCACCCGAAGACACCCAAACCCACCCTCCGGGATACTGAGGGGGGTCGGACACCCCTCGGGCAACCCGTTTCCCCCATGGCAAACTACGCCACCCGCCAAGGACCTAAGAATGGGATGGACCCTGGTACCCTTTCCCACTCCCTAGAACTAGCATCCCTTTTTGGGGAAAAACCCCAAAGGCCCAAAAAAGGAAGGGAAAAGGGAGGGGTGGGGGGAGGAAAAGGAAGGAAAAAGGGGAGGAGGGGGAGGAGGGAAAGGGGAAGAGGGTTGGGGGGTAATTAGGTTCGGTCTGAGGAAGGAAACCAATAGGCTAATTCTTCAGACCAAGAGCCCTCTTCCCCGCGCCAGGAGCCCCCCTTGATGAGGGGAAAAAAAGTAAATTGGAACATTCGGCAAAGCAGAGCTGGAGTTGCCATCAGGTGGCATCCAGAGCCAAAATTCACCGTCTTAATTTGGTAAGTATGGTCCTAAAATTTTTTTTTGGTCTTAAAACCCACAGAAAAAAACCCCTCTTTAATTTAAAAAAAAAAAAGATTCTTTTTTTTTTCAAAATGTTCGGGAAATAATCGTGTTTGGACAAATTTAAGGTTAAATACAAGCCTTGAATGGAAAAATGTTTTTACCCCAGGGGCTACTGTACTAGTATGTATCATGTTTTAAAAACCCTTTTAACACACAAAAAATTTTATTTTTGTCTTTTTATACGATAATGTTCTCTTAATATCAAGACATTTTAGGGAAAAATTTTTTTTTTTTTTTTTTTTTTTTTATATTTTTTTTTAAAACAGAGCAAATACAAAAAGTAATAGTATAAAATTAAAAAAACCCTACTAATATTACAAAACCCCTAGTACACAATCCCGGACATTTTAAGAACACCATAGATAAAGGGCCATATTACAACCATATACATAACCCAAAAACCATATACATAACCTAAAACCCTCCTTTATAATAATCATTTTTTGCCAGTGCAGACACAGCGACACTTCTACCCCCCCCCCTCCCCGTATGTACAGTCCCCGTTCTAAATAACATACATTAAAATTATCCTAATGAAAGGTAAATACCCTGACCTCATCAAAACCTAAAAGTTGGTAGTGCATGAACAAGACAAAAACACAAAATTTACAACTAAAAAGATATGAAACCCATTAAAATTCTCTACACATACACTGTAATAAGTAGAAAATATAACCACCAATATGATATCAATATTAATGTTAACCAATGAATTAAAAAACATTCAAAAACATGCTATCGTGAAGTCACGCTCAAAATGCAAGATAATACACAACATGCCACATTACGTACAATACAGCTATGTAAATTATTTAAAGAACCCGAGACTAAAATAAGACAAAGATAGTTATAAGGATAAGGCTGCTGTAATGTGCCAGTCCCAAAAGAACTGACACGTATCTCAGAAAATTTTTTTGTTGATACCAACGTGCCATCTAATTACTTAAAAACGAGATCCTAAGGGCTCGTATCCTGGCTTTCAAGGAAATTTTAAACCCATGAACATAACCATCAGGCTTAGAAATGAAAACCCTGGAAACCACACTTTTTATCTCACATGACAAACATTCTCGTGAAACATGCGTACCATCCATACCTAATTCTCACTACCTTCCTCTTACACACTTACATCAGTTCCAGATAAACCAAAAACAACCCCCCCCTTTTACATCCCCCCATAAGGAGACCACTCATTTGTCCATCCTCAGGGCCCCCCGCCTAAGGAACCCACAGTGAGATTCCTATAACCTTCCGGGGAAACTTTTTCCCAAGACGCCCCATAAACCAACTTATTCCTACACTTCGTCCTATAGAATCTGGCCGCCAATGTTTTTATCCTCATATAAACCCCTTTAAATTTCCCCTCATTTCCCATGAAATGTCCAGATAATCCACTATATATACATTATAGCCCTTCCAACATCCCTAGGCACTCCCCTTACATCTAGTAGTAAAAGCCCTTAAAAAACGGCAAACGAACCCCCCCAACAGTCTGATAACCCCACCCATCCATGATCTCACCCCCTCCAAGGAGGTACAAAAAAAGACCACCCTGAAACGCCGTTTCAACATCACCACAAAACTGACAAAAGCCTCTTCCACAACACCCAACTACTAACACCTCCTTGGAAGCCAGAATCCCCATGAAAACCTATATACTAATTCCTTACTCTAGCCGTATCCAAAGCTTACTAAAATCTTTCCAAATAACCCCCCAATCATACGTTGGATACACGGCCTACCCCTTTCATAATTCCTTTACCTTTCACTACCCTCACCAACCATTCACTTTGATTTTATCCACCTGTTTTCACTGTCAATAAAAAAACCAACATATCTTCACAAACCCTCAATTCCTTCCCACTCCACCATTTACGTGCCTCCTCCATAAAATCTTCCTACTTTAGCGCCCCCACACCCCCTTCCCTCATATACCTCCACTTTATATATACAGCCATTTCTCTCAGTCCTAAAGGGAAAAAACCTAAACCCCCCTCTCCGAAAACCGTCATAACTACCTCCTTACTTAACCATGCCCTCCCAAATCCCCACAAAAAACTTCAGCACCCCCTCTGCATTTCCACAATATCTCGTACCTCTAAGGGAAAAACCTCTGCCACCCCCCATACCTTCTATAGACAAGTGAATTTACCACCACCCAAACCCCCTGATGTAAAGCTAAGTCCCTCGCACTTAAACCTCCTAGTCTACTTAAAACCTTACCCGTGACAGACTCCGAATTTACTCCTTCTGCATGCCTGCACTTCCGCCAAATACCATATCCACATACCTTGATTCGTCAACCACTGTCCATCCTAACCCTATCCCCAAGCCCCCCCCTATCCAATACCGACCTCTAGTAACCTTGATTTCACCAATTAACTCTCATTCCGGTATTCATACCAAACATCTGAAAACACCCTACCCACCCTCCTTAACTCCTCCTTACCCCTTAGCAAAACAGTAGTATCATCCACATACCCAACGATGCCCCCTTTGCACCCCCCTTTCCCCTCTCCTATTGTTCATTACCCTCTCAACAGACTCATAAAAAGGATTCTGCACACCAAACCCAAAGAGCAGCTGTGACTTCGGACAGCCCTGCCTCAAACCTCTCTCCATTGGTACACTTTCACCCAACCTCCCATTGACCTGTACCCTCACCTCTGCCCCACATACAGGGTGTTCACCCACCCCACTACCCCCCCCGAAACCCCAACCCTCTAAGCAAACCCCTAAGAAATCTCTGTCCATGCAATCATAAGCATTCACCCAATCTAAACCTAGTATTCCCCCTCCCGTACATCTCTCTAGAAAATCCCTAATCAAACCATGTCCATTCCCTCATCCTTCTTCCCGGAATTCCCAACTGTCCCCTATGTAACACTAAACCCAACACTTTCCTCATTCTGTTGCCCAAAACCTTAGCAAAAATCTTGTAATCCGAGCACATTAACGTAATCGCACGGTAATCATTCAAAACTCGGCATTCCTTCTTTATGGGCACTAAAACCGTGACACCCGTTCTTTGTGATTTCCCCATCCTCCCACTACTTAACATACAATTCAAACCCCCCACCAGACAATGCCATACACTCCCCCAATGATACCTATAAAAATCGTTTGGTATTCCATCTATGCCTGGGGTTTTACCCTGGCACATCTGTTGTGATAGAAACACAGGCCTTATCTCTAGGCTTTATTGAACATAGAATCTTCATAGTACTTCTGCAACAACAAAATATAATGACTAGTACATCTAATAATGGCTTCTACAGGGATGGTGATGTCTTGCATATGTCAAGAGAAAAGTTATAACTACAGGCCATATATTTAAACTCACCATTAATCTGCATCGCTGATAAATGTATAAAGTATGAGAGAATCACACACCATGTGTTGGTCCCCATGACCACACCAAACTGTTGTTTTTGTTAAGGGGCCCCTAAAAGGTGGTGCAGTATTATCCTGCTGCTGCTCCTCACAGGACCAGTATCACTAAAAATCTCCCCCTTCTAAAATATCAGAGACAGTAATCTCCCAAACTGTTAGGTGGGCGACGTACACGTCCCGACCTTCCGTAGCCCTTGAGCCTCTTCACCAGTTCGATATTTTCCAGCGGGTTTGATTAACTGCTGGAGCAAATCCTCTATTTCCATAGGGGTAGTTTTCAAGGGCTTTCCAGGAGAAAACGAAGCATCTTTCACATCTTTGGGTGTATCTTGAGATTCCACACTAATAGTGATTTCAACTGGGGCTAAAGTCTTGAAAGATACTGTAGCCCTTTTTCACCAATTGGTAGCGAATGTGGGCGTAATGTGGATTAGCTTGCAGGAGCTCTACCTCTTCCACTAAAGGATCCGTCTTGTTCATCCTACGGTGACTCTTCAGGAGAACGGTCCCAGGATGACATAACCAAGTGGGCACGGAGGCTCCGTAGAGGAACGACGTGAATAGTTGAGGAGTCTTTCATGAGGGGTTGCATTAGTAGCTGTGCACAGCATGATCTAATAGAGTGAAGAGCATCCGGTAGGAAAGTTTTGCCAGTGTTGAACAGTAGATTGCGCGACTTTAATGTCATTGTAACTGCCTTCCATATAGTACCATTGAACCGCTCCACTTGACCATTCCCTTGGGGGTTGTAGCTTGTTGTTCTGCTGCAGGGCAATACCTTTGCTAGCCAAAAACTCCTGAAGTTCGTTACTCATGAACGAGGATCCCCTGTCGGGAATGGATATAAGCTGGCATACCAAAAATAGAGAACAACTGTGAAAAAACAACTAATAACAGTTGAAGCAGCCATATTTGCACAGGGAATACAAAGGGAAACCTTGAATATTCATCTACTATGTTAAGGAAATACCTATTCTGATTTGTGCTTGGTAGAGGTCCTTTGAAATCTATATTCAATCTTTCGAAAGGCTGGGTGGATTTTATGAGATGAGTCTTCTCTGGCTGATGAAAGTTTGGGCTTGCCTCTGCACATACTCTGCATGCTCTGATCACTTGTCGCACATCTTCCACTGAGTAGGCATGTTCTTTGATTTGACAAAATGGTACAGGCGTGAACCCCTGGGTACACAAAGCCTTGTGGAGAGATGAAGTGATTGCAAATCATGACATGCTGCTCCACAGTGGGACTAGAGAATGCATCAGGTGAGATGTTCTCTTGACCCGGTCGGTACAGAATATCAAAGTCATAACACGATAGTTCCATCCTCCAGCTTTAATATCTTGTCATTCTTTATCCTACTTTGTGCCTCTTGTCGAACATATACATCACGGACCGTTGGTCAGTCCTTTGGTGAAATGTCTACCAGTTTAAATAATGCCTCCGGGTGGCGAACTGCTTCTATGATGGCCGGGCTTCCTTTTCTACAGCAGCATAACATTTCTCTGATCCTTGAAAATTTCTCGAAAAGAAGGCTACTGGTCGTCCTGCCTGAGATAAGACTGCAGCAATGGCAATGTCAGATGCATCCGTTTTCCACTTCGAATGGTGGGGAAACTCATCAATGGCTTGAACTACTGAGTTTTCAATGTCCTGTTTGAGCGTATGGAAAGCGGCTTCTGCTTCCTTTGTCACGGGAAAATGTGGTAGCACTCAATGGGCGGACTTTACTTGAATAGTTTGTAGATCCATTGTGAGTAATAAGCAAAGAGACCAAGAGTTCTTCGGAGTGACTTTTTGTCTTGAGGCATTGAAGTTCCCGTAGAGGTCGTAGTTTGTTCAGGGTCTGGGAATATTGAACCTCCTTCCACTACATAACCAAGGATGCTAAGCCTTTTAGTTGAAAAAGTGCACTTTTCCTCATTGTAACTGATATTTTTCTTCTTGGCGGCTTCCAAAAACTTATCAAGGTTTTGGCATCATGTTCCTCCTGGGTCTTGCCACAAATGGTAACATTATCTAAATACGCGTAAGTTCCCATGAGTTTTCTCTTCCTGAATGAGTGAATCCATAATTCGTTGGAAGCAGGCTACCCCATTGGTGACTCCAAAAGGACTCTGGTAAACTGATACAGGCCATCACTACTGAAACGCTGTGTATGGTTTATCTTCATTCCTTATAGGGACTTGATGATAGCACTCTGCAGATCAATTGTGCTAAACACTAGTACTGAGCAATTTTGTTCACTGTATCGTCAATTCGAGGTAGAGGGTACCCATCAAGAAGTGTAAATTTGTTGATTGTCTCAGAGTAATCGATAGCCAGTCTCCGTTTCCTATAACCATCTTTAACAAAAAAACAACCTGTGCACGCCAAGGAGAATCACTCGGTTCTATAATACCCTCCTTCAGCAGCCTCTGAGTTTTCTTTCTCAATGAACATTTCCCATCCTCATAAGAATAGCGGCGTGACTTTGCTTATATAGGATGGGAATCCGCGGTAAGAAATTTTGCAAACAGCTTTGGGGGGGTCTACCCTTAAAGTGCTAAGTCCACAGACAACAAGAGGAGCAGTTTACCTCCATATGTTAAGGTGACCACTACCATGCAGCTTCTGAAAGTCTTGACCAAGGATAACATCAAGCACAGTTGTGGCAGAATAGCTAAATGTACATCTTCATAATCCTTTCCCCTTAACTCTGAGATTTACCTTACAAAACCCTAAGGCTGAATAGAGAGAGATGTTGATGCCATGGAAACGGTACCTGATGAGTGATGTAGAGTCAAGGAGAGCCGTTTAACTAAGTCAAGGTTGATGAAAACCTCTGAGCTGCCACTAAACAATAAACCATCTACTTCTGTTCCTTTGATGAATACTTTCACAACTGCCTTTGACAGTGAATTTGGAGTAGCCGCAGAAGTCACTGTTGCTAGAGTTCCCCCAGATCACTGGAATGTGTGGAGCACTAGCTTTTTGTTGATGTATTAGCACGACATACTTTTTGCAAAGTGACCTTTCTTGTGGCATTTATGGCACATTGCTTCACGAGCAGGACACTTTGGACGTGGAAAGTCTTGAAAACCACAAAAGAAACACACCGTACCTGCTGCTTGCTGTCACTGAGGCAGGTTCCACAGTAACTTCATTGCAAGAGTTCTTGGGCAGGGAATTGCAGCACTTACCACTCGAGAAGGCTGAGTGGTACGTATACTTCAGAATTCTTCTGGGCTGAATCTAGAGCTCTTGCCTGGTCAAAGGCAGCGGCTAAGTCGAGAGTTTTTATTCTCCAATAAACGCTGCCTTATTATTGGTGATTGCAGGCCACTGATAAAAGCATCCCTGATGGACTCTTTACAATACTGAGCAGCTGTCACTGCTTGGAAGTGACAGTCCTTAAACCCAAGATTTTCAGTGCTTGAAAGTATTCCTCTAAAAGGGCTCATCAATCTGCTGGCGGCGAGTTGCAAGGCGATAGCGTGCAAAAGATTTCATTTGTAGGTTTAATATACTGAGACTTGAGGGGTTTTTATAGCATCTTCGTAGGTATTACACTCAGAAATAGCCTCATATATCTTAGGTGACACAAAATTGAGAGCAGACTTAGTTTATCAGTCTTCTTTAGGAAAGGGGTCCCAAGAAGTTTTCGAAAGTCTTAAACCAGTGCTTCCATTCCTGGAGCAGCCGTTGATAAGCTGGGGTCACAGTCTAGCCTCTCAGGTTTCAGTAAAAAGCTCCATGTTGTGATGTATCTAGCGCAGGATCACCACCAGGTAGCCCAGGGTTCTATGTTCAATAAATGTTGTGAAAAGAAACACAGGGCCCTTTTCTCTAGGCTTTATTGAACATAGAATCTTCATAGTACTTCTGCAACAACAAAATATAATGACTAGTACATCTAATAATGGCTTCTACAGGGATGGTGATGTCTTGCATATGTCAAGAGAAAAGTTTAACTACAGGCCAATATTTAAACTCACCATGTAATCTGCATCGCTGATAAATGTATAAAGTATGAAGAATCACACACCATGTGTTGGGGCCCATGACCACACCAAACTGTTGTTGTTTTAAAGGGGCCCCCAGAGGTGGTGCAGTATTATCCTGCTGCTGCTCCTCACAGGACCAGTATCACTACAACATCCCAAAAACTGCCTCCTCCACCTCCTCTACATTAATACTACCCTCGATTCTGTCACTGTCCTGCTCACTTAATACCCTATTAAACCCTTCATCCCCAAACCGTCCCTCACCCACTCCCCGCCAAAACCCCCCTCCACTTCTCCCTAAACCCAAAAAACTGCATACAAACTAATATTTTCCGTGGTGATAGGCCTTGACCCTCCCTCAAAGCCACCCCCCCCTGTACCTGCCTCAATATATACGCCAAGGTGGTCTTCGCCTGCCATTCCTTAAACCTCCTTAATAAAAAAACCCGATGGCCTTCTCCCCTTAAGACATCCTCCAACCCTGCCCTAACTCGAATTGCCTCAAATTTTTTTTGTGAATTTCCGCCAACCTTTTTTCGCAAACTTTCCATGCCCTCACTCCCCCCCCCCACCCGTTCCCTGCTTAACAGTCTTTAAAAACTGCCCCTAAGTTTAAAATTTTGTGGGCCATAGCTCCCCCCTACCCCATCCCTTCCCCCGGGTACTTTAAAAAATTTCGAAATTTTCCCAAACTTTAGCCCTCTTTCCCCCAAACCAACCCCAGAAAATTCCATTTCCATTTCCTATTCCCAAAAGGATTTCCCCCAAATCTTAAAAACCCCGAAAGGGTAAACCCTCTTCCCTAAGTAGCCTCAATTTAATTTCCAGTATCCTGCATAAACTCTCACTATCCCCAATCTACCCTCAAATTGCTTTTAACACCACGATGACCCGGAAAAACCCACATCGATAGCCCTTTACCCTCTCCAAAACCTTTCCCTGCCTAACATAAATCCTATCAAAACCATGCCCAATCCCCTACGAATAAAAGTTTGCCCACTCCATATCCCCTACTTCCCACCAATCTACCACTCCAACATCTCCAAAACACCCCGCAAAAACCCCCCAAAAAAACAAAAAACCCCCCCCCCCTGGGAAACCACATCCCCCTTTCCCTAATGCCCCAAAAATTCCAATCCCCCCAATCACCGTAAAAGCAGGAAAAACCCCTCTAAAAGTGATATACCAGAACCTCGCGTACAAAATCCCCCTTCACTCTATTTGGTACTATTGGGCTGGCATGAAACACACCTACAAAACTAAACCCCCTGGCCCCCAAAACCCATCCCCCCTGAAAACCCCCTCCCAACCCCCCCTCCTCCCAACCCTTTTTCGAAAGGACGGGTCCCTTTACCGCCACGCCCCCCTTTTTAAACCTCAAACTTTCCATGTAAACAACCTAAAAACCTTTCAACAACAACTCACATCCAAACCCTATGGTTTTGTTCCTGAAAAAAACAGACATCAATAAAAAATTTCTCCTAAAATTTCCCACTCAAAACCAAATACCCTTTGACCTGGGTTTTAAAGACCGTTTACATTGAAAGTTACCCCACCTGAATTTTAAAAAAAAAAAGGGGCGGCTTCCCCCTTTTGCCGCGGGGTTACTTGGTCCCCCTTTTTTCTAGGTCTGGGGTTCTTCTCAAACAATCCCTCTTTTCCTGCCCTCCAACCCCCCCTGCCCCTTCCCACCTAGTTTCCCCATTCCCCCCCCTTTCCTCCCGGATTTGCCTTTGCTACCACAGTCCCCCACATCTTTTCCCAGGCCCCCCCTGCGGGGTGTGGGGCTTGCCCTGTCTGATCCCCCCGCTGTTTCTCTTGGGGGAGCTACCCCCCCACACTTTTTTCTTCTGCAACCCCCATTTTCTTGATGGACCTCCCCCACCACTTGCCCTCCTTTCAAACCCCTCACTCAAGTCTTCCTTACCCTGCTTCTGTTCATCCTTCACTTTTCATTTACCTGACCTCAAAAACCTTTCCACCAAAGCTCCGGGCCCCTTCCCAAAAAATTTCCCTTTAGCACGCCCCAAAATCCCGTCCTGACTGACTCTGAATTTTCCCAAAGGGCTTCCCCGACAGCGATAATTTCCCCCCCCCCCGTTTTTCCCCTGGTAAATTTAACCACGTCTCCAAAACCACCCCTGCCCTGTCGAAACCCCCTCACTCCATAGGCCCCGTACCCCCGGGTTTCCCCCTTACCCGTTTTACAACATCCGTGCCCCTTTTTTTTGGGGGAAACCACCCCGAAACTGTCTCCTTTACGCCTGGGCCCCGGGCCCTGGGGCATTGTGCCAAACCCTGTGCTCATAAAAGGGCACATAAAAGGCACCCTCTTCCCCTTTCCCCGCAAGTGGGACAAAAACCTGTTTTTCTATGGTTTTGCAATTTAAATTATGTTTGGGAAACGGGTTTTCCCAGGGTATTTTCAGGGTGAAGGATCCTTTCCCGGGATCCCCCCATAAGGGGGCCGGGCCCTCCCCCATTCCCGGGTCGTCGAGGTACAGTCCCCCTAACCCCCTGAAAAACAAACTTGTAGGTGTAGGTTGTTGCCCTCAAAAAGGGACATTCCTTACCTTCACCCCAAATAAAATCTTTTAACCCCATTTATTTCAAATACTTCCCCTGGGGTTTTTGAAACTCCCTCCGCCTTTTTTGAATTCTTTGACGATGGTAAATAAAATCAGGGGCCCCCTTTAAATTCCAAAAGAAAACCCCTTTGACATACCGTTCAGTGCCCCACCAAAACAGCTCTTCATTGGGGTGCCCATAACAGTCCTAAATGTTTTGGGAGGGAAAATTTTTCGTGGCGTTGCTTAAAGAAACCTTAAAACCGCTTTAATGCAGACAGTATTTAAAGCGCCTGTACTGTCCGGGGGCCCCCCTTTTTGGTGGGTAATGCGTTTTCCTCACCGGTGGGGGCAAAAAAGAACCTGTTAAAAAGCGTCCTCTCTCCCCGCAGGTCGAGAAGGGGCGAATTTAAAAATATTATTTGGGTCGTTTTAAAGGGTGGTATAAAAGCCCAAAATCAAACCCCCCCGAAAACTTACTATAATTCACCAACTTTAATTTTTTGGGGGTTTACCTTAGTCAAATCCCCTGCCCAAGAGTTTAACCAAATTTTTGGATTTAAAGGAAAAATTTTTTGATACATATTAAACAAAATTTGTTTCCCCCAATTCATTATGAAAATTAAATTTAAAAGTTTTATAAAAAAAAAGGGGTTTTTAAAAAGGGAAAGCAGTTTTTTCTTTGTGTCTTTTAAATTAAAAAAATTTAATGTTTATGATCATCCAGGAAATGTATAACATGTAAATATAAAAAAGTTCAACCCAATTTAATCAAAGTTTTATTCCCCTATAAGGATTACAATTTTGGGGGGTTTTCAGATTTTGGTTATTTGGGGTTGGGTTCCCTGTACAAAATTTTAAAATTTTTGAGGGGGCCACTAGAACACCTAGCATGGTAGGCATTTTGGGCAAACCCAAAATTAACTTTTAACCCAAAAAAAAAAACAAAATTTTGGAGTAAAATTGACTAAATATAAGTAACAAATAAATAGTTTGTGAGTTTAGCAATGGAATTGTCATTTTATCTTTTAAAATAGTTCCCCAAGTTTGTCAGAAAGGGTTTGGGGAGAAAAAATGGTTTTTTTCTGCCCCAACACCAAAATGTCAAACCCAAACTCTGACAAAAAATTGTATCATCTTAAATAAAGGGTTATATAAAAATGAGCTTAGTTTACTGTTTAGTATTGAAGCACTTCTCTACGCTCAGGTTGACGATTATGAACAACTTAATCTTTGGCCACCAAGACACTAGCTTAATTTTATACACTTATTTTGGGGGGAAAAAATTACATCAACACTGTAAAATACCATAATTTTACTAACACATAAACAAAGGAAATGCATTATGGAGAGTGACCTGAAAAATGTTGCTATTTGTAAAAGGTGAAACTCTCTCTCAATAAAAGGTTTGCTCTGCATTGCCGTGTGCTCCAATAGCATATTTCTTTAACACTAGCTGTCTCCTACCAAGGCAAGTTAACCCAAAAAGAAGAAACACCCCCACCATCACTCACTTCATCGCTGCTTTGTCAGAGGCTCACCAAAAACATAGTTCAAAACTGAAAATATCTCAGCCCCCTCCATTAGAGTGCAGTCAATGTACCACTTACCTCCAGGATTCAAGTCTGGCTAACCACATATATTTCATACAAAGATGAGAGAAGCAGTGCATTCTTGTCAACCATAGCACCTCTGGTATTGATAACCTTAACAAGTAATACCTGGAGTTTACCTGGAGAGAGTTCCGGGGGTCAACGCCCCCGCGGCCCGGTCTGTGACCAGGCCTCCTGGTGGATCAGAGCCTGATCAACCAGGCTGTTGCTGCTGGCTGCACGCAAACCAACGTACGAGCCACAGCCCGGCTGATCCGGAACTGACTTTAGGTGCTTGTCCAGTGCCAGCTTGAAGACTGCCAGGGGTCTGTTGGTAATCCCCCTTATGTGTGCTGGGAGGCAGTTGAACAGTCTCGGGCCCCTGACACTTATTGTATGGTCTCTTAACGTGCTAGTGACACCCCTGCTTTTCATTGGGGGGGATGGTGCATCGTCTGCCAAGTCTTTTGCTTTCGTAGTGAGTGATTCTCGTGTGCAAGTTCGGTACTAGTCCCTCTAGGATTTTCCAGGTGTATATAATCATGTATCTCTCCCTCCTGCGTTCCAGGGAATACAGGTTTAGGAACCTCAAGCGCTCCCAATAATTGAGGTGTTTTATCTCCGTTATGCGCGCCGTGAAAGTTCTCTGTACATTTTCTAGGTCGGCAATTTCACCTGCCTTGAAAGGTGCTGTTAGTGTGCAGCAATATTCCAGCCTAGATAGAACAAGTGACCTGAAGAGTGTCATCATGGGCTTGGCCTCCCTAGTTTTGAAGGTTCTCATTATCCATCCTGTCATTTTTCTAGCAGATGCGATTGATACAATGTTATGGTCCTTGAAGGCTTCAAAGAACTCAATTCCTCACATTTGAACAAGAGAAACAGAAACAAAAAGACTATATAGGCCTGGTCACAGACCGGGTCGTGGGGGCATTGACCCCCCGGAACTCTCTCCAGGTAAATTCTCCAGGTATAGATATAATTAAAGTTTGTTAAGTTCTACCATTGTTGTGGGAATATTTCTAATAAATACTGTTAAAAGAATGAATAGTCTTAGATTTATAGTATAGACACTAGTGTTCTCTTACTGCACTTATTTCACTACCACTGTTCACTGAATATTTTCACTACCACTGTTCACTGATATTTCACTACCACTGTTCACTGAATATTTCACTACTGTTATTCAATGAATATTTCTCTACTGTTATTCACTGAATATTTCACTACTGTTATTCACTGAATATTTCTCTACTGTTATTCACTGAATATTTCACTACTGTTATTCACTGAATATTTCACTACTGTTATTCACTGAATATTTCACTACTGTTATTCACTGAATATTTCACTACTGTTATTCACTGAATATTTCACTACTGTTATTCACTGAATATTTCACTACTGTTATTCACTGAATATTTCACTACTGTTATTCACTGAATATTTCTCTACTGTTATTCACTGAATATTTCACTACTGTTATTCACTGAATATTTCACTACTGTTATTCACTGAATATTTCACTACTGTTATTCACTGAATATTCGTGGCCCGGTGGTCTGGTGGCTAAAGCTCCCGCTTCACACACGGAGGGCCCGGGTTCGATTCCCGGCGGGTGGAAATTCCGACACGTTTCCTTACACCTATTGTCCTGTTCACCTAGCAGCAAATAGGTACCTGGGTGTTAGTCGACTGGTGTGGGTCGCATCCTGGGGGACAAGATTAAGGACCCCAATGGAAATAAGTTAGACAGTCCTCGATGACGCACTGACTTTCTTGGGTTATCCTGGGTGGCTAACCCTCCGGGGTTAAAAATCCCAACGAAATCTTATCTTATCTTATCTTATTTCACTACTGTTATTCACTGAATATTTCACTACTGTTATTCACTGAATATTTCACTGCTGTTGTTCACTGAATATTTCACTACTGTGAAGGCTTACTCAGCCCTGTAACAACTTCAGACAGTATTACCAAGGCTGGCGCCTCCTCAGGAAAATTAATGAATAGAAAAAGAAATAATAACAAACATAAACACTTTATTATATAGCAAATGTAAAATATAAAAAACTTAAATATGAAGTATTAATCCTACCTGGAGTTTACCTGGAGAGAGTTTCGGGGGTCAACGCCCCCGCGGCCCGGTCTATGACCAGGCCTCCTGGTGGATCAGCGCCTGATCAACCAGGCTGTTGCTGCTGGCTGCACACAAACCAACGTACGAGCCACAGCCCGGCTGATCAGGAACTGACTTTAGGTGCTTGTCCAGTGCCAGCTTGAAGACTGCCAGGGGTCTGTTGGTAATCCCCCTTATGTGTGCTGGGAGGCAGTTGAACAGTCTCGGGCCCCTGACACTTATTGTATGGTCTCTTAACGTGCTAGTGACACCCCTGCTTTTCATTGGGGGGATGGTGCATCGTCTGCCAAGTCTTTTGCTTTCGTAGTGAGTGATTTTCGTGTGCAAGTTCGGTACTAGTCCCTCTAGGATTTTCCAGGTGTATATAATCATGTATCTCTCCCTCCTGTGTTCCAGGGAATACAGGTTTAGAAACCTCAAGCGCTCCCAGTAATTGAGGTGTTTTATCTCCATTATGCGTGCCGTGAAAGTTCTCTGTACATTTTCTAGGTCGGCAATTTCACCTGCCTTGAAAGGTGCTGTTAGAGTGCAGCAATATTCCAGCCTAGATAGAACAAGTGACCTGAAGAGTGTCATCATGGGCTTGGCCTCCCTAGTTTTGAAGGTTCTCATTATCCATCCTGTCATTTTTCTAGCAGATGTGATTGATACAATGTTATGGTCCTTGAAGGTGAGATCCTCCGACATAATCACTCCCAGGTCTTTGACGTTGGTGTTTCGCTCTATTTTTTGGCCAGAATTTGTTTTGTACTCTGATGAAGATTTAATTTCCTCATGTTTACCATATCTGAGTAATTGAAATTTCTCATCGTTGAACTTCATATTGTTTTCTGCAGCCCACTGAAAGATTTGGTTGATGTCCGCCTGGAGCCTTGCAGTGTCTGCAATGGAAGACACTGTCATGCAGATTCGGGTGTCATCCGCAAAGGAAGACATGGTGCTGTGGCTGACATCCTTGTCTATGTCGGATATGAGGATGAGGAACAAGATGGGAGCTAGTACTGTGCCTTGTGGAACAGAGCTTTTCACCGTAGCTGCCTCGGATTTTACTCTGTTGACGACTACTCTCTGTGTTCTGTTAGTGAGGAAATTATAGATCCATCGACCAACTTTTCCTGTTATTCTTTAGCGCGCATTTTGTGCGCTATTACGCCATGGTCACACTTGTCGAAGGCTTTTGCAAAGTCTGTATATATTACATCTGCATTCTTTTGTCTTCTAGTGCATTTAGGACCTTGTCGTAGTGATCCAGTAGTTGAGACAGACAGGAGCGACCTGTTCTAAACCCACGTTGCCCTGGGTTGTGTAACTGATGGGTTTCTAGATGGGTGGTGATATTGCTTCTTAGGACCCTTTCAAAGATTTTTATGATATGGGATGTTAGTGCTATTGGTCTGTAGTTCTTTGCTGTTGCTTTACTGCCCTCTTTGAAAAATATAAATGATAACTGAATTCAATGCTAATATGTATATA
The DNA here is from genome assembly GCF_026875155.1 of Cherax quadricarinatus. Lineage (NCBI taxonomy): Eukaryota > Metazoa > Arthropoda > Malacostraca > Decapoda > Parastacidae > Cherax > Cherax quadricarinatus. Next base: position 17,079,716 of record NC_069475.1, read on the forward strand.
TAAAACTTGAGTGTCTGGTGTTGGTGACACTGTGTGTTGTTGAAATCGTAGCCATTGCTGATGATGGGGGGCGGGTTGCAGGTGATGATGACAACCCACCAGCTCGTTCTTCACAGATTTTCTAGCCGTCAATAATCCATCCAGAAGACAGGAAAGCAGGTTTTCTCCACTGCAATGATGAGGGGTTATATCCTGCTACTTGCATACACAAACAGGTAAGTTGATCAAAAATTTGGGACATCTCAGAACGTTAGTCCATCTCCTTCAATTCTACTCGTTGATTGGCAGGTGACCCTCCGTGTCATCAAAGCTGGAAAGATAGACAGGTTACCCACTGCTTAAGAAATCACTCTCCATGATAAGTACAATACCTAAAAGACGTGGTGATTATTAAAACAGCCAACTTAGAGCAAGACTGAAAGGACTAAGTTTATTATTCGTCAAAAGTGAAGCTTTCAACCAATAAATCCACTAGAATACAAGGCAGGAATGTACTTACAGTAGTGCTGGGAGCTGTGAGTCTGGTGATTACTGATTGGACCGGAGCCCCAAACGTCACCTTTCGGGGTGGGGGGAAGAAGGAGGGAAAGGGATAGCGGGAGCTAGACTGACCCTACCTTAACAAGCATCCGGTAATCGAACTATCACTTTCGGGGTGGGGGAAAAAAGGCGGGAATAGCGGGAGCTTGACTTACCCTACCTTAACAAGTAGCCAGTAATGAAACTATTGTTACTATATACTCCCTCGCTACTCCTATCTATTGAACTTTTCCCTCACACTCCCCCATACAAAGACTTATAGTCAAGGAGTATAAGAAGTATAGGTGAAGAAAAAGTTCTAACATATGGAAGTCGCGTAAGGCAAGAAATCTTCTACTGACTGTCACGACTTAACCAGTCAGAGAAATAATTGGATGAACTATTGATATACACAATATGGAACTTAAAAGCCTGGAGTGCCAATGTCCACCTCAAGAGGCAATTGTTTGTTCCCTTAAAAGTTTCTAGGTATATCAAAGGTTTGTGGTCCGTTTCTAAAATGAATTCTTTTCCCAGCAAATAAAATTTAAGTTTGGAGATACCCCACACAAGGGCCAAACATTCCTTTTCTATTGTGGAGTATCTCGTTTCTGTGGGAAGGAGTTTCCGGCTTAGGAAGCATACAGGGAAGGGAGTACCATTATGGTATTGTAGTAACACTGCACCTAAGCCAGTATTGGAGGCATCAGTTCTTAAACAAAATGTTTTATTAATATCTGGAATCTTAAGTATAGGGTCTTTCGAAAAGATACTTTTAATCTCATTAAACTTTTCCCGAGCTATGTCGTAAAGTTCAAGAGGTTCCTTCACAGACTTTTTAAGGAAGTCGGATAAGATGCCTGTAAGATCAGTAAGGTTCAGGATAAACCGTGCATAAAAATTTACAGAACCAAGAAAGCTACACATGAGCTTCTTGGTTTTGGGGAATTTAAATTCTGATAAAGCTTTGATCTTACTGGGGAGAGGCTGCGGAGAGTTATTAGAAAGTATCAGTCCAAGATATCTAATCTTGTTATACCCAAGGAAGCATTTCTTCGGCTTGGCAGTGAGGCCATGTGAGCGTAACCTACTCAAAACTGATGTTAATGTTTGGATATGTTCGCACCATGTGGATGTCATTACATAAATGTTATCAAAATAAACTGAAACACTTGGCATTTTGCCAAAGACCTTTCTCATCAGTCTCACATAAGTAGCACAGGCACTTACCAAACCGAAGGGCATAGTTCTGTATTGCATCAGTCCTTGGTGTGTAGGAAAAGCGGTTTGTACTGCTTAGAAGAAAGATCTAACATTACTTGATGATATGCCTGCGCAATATCAATCTCTGAAAAGAAGGAAGAATCATAAAATTTGTGTAGATCGCTATCTATTAAGGGCATAGGCTCAGCATCCCACCAAGTTATAGCATTAAGGCCTCTGAAGTCAATAGTTAGTTTAGTTTAATATGTTTATTATGCGCCCCATACCCATCCTGTGGGCGGTAGTCAAAAGATTACAGAGGTACATAATTGGTCCAGGGACTGGACTCCAAAGTTTTGATAGCTGAGCAAGTTACAGAGGTAATGAACTCACAATTTACAAAGGTAACGAACTCACAATTTACAAAGGTAATGAACTCACAATTTACAAAGGTAATGAACTCACAATTTACAAAGGTAATGAACTCACAATTTACAAAGGTAATGAACTCACAAGTTACAAAGGTAATGAATTCTGTAGAATGGTTACTTACGTTTATACATGGCTACAATCATGAACAAATTATAGTGTAATGAGCAATTCACACTTCCACACCTGGTCACAACTGTAATGACTTATTGGTGCAAATATTGATTGTTGAGTCACACACACACCACACACACACACACACACACACACACACACACACCACCACACACACACACACACACACACACACACACACACACACACGCACGCACGCACGCAACCACAAATAGGTGAGTACACAGACAGACAGACAGACACACACACACAAACACACACAAAACACACACACACACACACACACACAACACACCACACACACACACACACACACACACACACACACACACACACACACACACTTTAGTTTAATATCTTGCACCCCATACCCATCTGTGAGCGGTAGTCAAAAGTTTACAAAGGTACATAATGGGTCCAGTGACTGGACCCCAAAGTTATGATAGCTGAACAAGTTACAAAAAGGGAATGAACTCCAGGTAGATCTGGTCACAATCATGGCAAGTTACAGAGGTAATGAATCGCTCACTCCTATACCCTGGTTACAGTCATGAGCAAATTTCAAGTAATGAACCACTTAAAGCCTTAAATCTCCACTCTCTGGAGAGGCGTAGAATGAGGGGAGATATCATTGAAGTGTATTACCTGGAGTTTACCTGGAGAGAGTTTCGGGGGTCAACGCCCCCGGGCCCGGTCTGTGACCAGACCTCCTGGTGGATCAGCCCCCGATCAACCAGGCTGTTGCTGCTGGCTGCACGCAAACCAACGTACGAGCCACAGCCCGGTGATCAGGAAAATGACTTTAGGTGATTGTCCAGTGCCAGCTTGAAGACTGCCAGGGGTCGTTGGTAATCGCCCTTATGTATGCTTTTGGGGGGCAGTTGAACAATCTCGGGCCCCTGACACTTATTGTATGGTCTCTTAACGTGCTATGACACCCCTGCTTTTCATTGGGGGGATGGTGCATCGTTCTGCCAAGTCTTTTGCTTTCGTAGTGAGTGATTTTCGTGTGCAAGTTCTGTACTAGTCCCTCTAGGATTTTCCAGGTGTATGTAAACATGTATCTCTCCCTCCTGCGTCCAGGGAATACAGGTTTAGAAACCTCAAGCGCTCCCAGTAATTGAGGTGTTTTATCTCCCTTATGGGGCCGTGAAAGTTCTCTGTACATTTTCTAGGTCGGCAATTTCACCTGCCTTGAAAGGTGCTGTTAGAGTGCAGCAATATTCCAGCCTAGATAGAACAAGTGACCTGAAGAGTGTCATCATGGGCTTGGCCTCCCTAGTTTTGAAGGTTTTTCATTATCCATCCTGTCATTTTTCTAGCAGATGCGATTGATACAATGTTATGGTCCTTGAAGGTGAGATCCTCCGACATAATCACTCCCAGGTCTTTGACGTTGGTGTTTCGCTCTATTTTGTGGCCAGAATTTGTTTTGTACTCTGATGAAGATTTTATTTCCTCATGTTTACCATATCTGAGTAATTGAAATTTCTCATTGTTGAACTTCATATTGTTTTCCGCAGCCCACTGAAAGATTTGGTTGATGTCCGTCTGGAGCCTTGCAGAGTCTGCAATGGAAGACACTGTCATGCAGATTCGGGTGTCATCTGCAAAGGAAGACACGGTGCTGTGGCTGACATCCTTGTCTATGTCGGATATGAGGATGAGGAACAAGATGGGAGCCAGTACTGTGCCTTGTGGAACAGAGCTTTTCACCGTAGCTGCCTCGGACTTTACTCTGTTGACGACTACTCTCTGTGTTCTGTTAGTGAGGAAATTATAGATCCATCGACCGACTTTTCCTGTTATTCCTTTAGCACGCATTTTGTGCGCTATTACTCCATGGTCACACTTGTCGAAGGCTTTTGCAAAGTCTGTATATATTACATCTGCATTCTTTTTGTCTTCTAGTGCATTTAGGACCTTGTCGTAGTGGTCCAATAGTTGAGACAGACAGGAGCGACCTGTTCTAAACCCATGTTGCCCTGGGTGGTGTGTAACTGATGGGTTTCTAGATGGGTGGTGATCTTGCTTCTTAGGACCCTTTCAAAGATTTTTATGATATGGGATGTTAGTGCTATTGGTCTGTAGTTCTTTGCTATTGCTTTACTGCCCCCTTTGTGGAGTGGGGCTATGTCTGTTGTTTTTAGTAACTGAGGGACGACCCCCGTGTCCATGCTCCTCTCCATAGGATGGAAAAGGCTCGTGATAGGGCTTCTTGCAGTTCTTGATGAACACAGAGTTCCATGAGTCTGGTCCTGGGGCAGAGTGCATGGGCATGTCATTTATCGCCTGTTGGAAGTCATTTGGCGTCAGGATAACATCGGATAGGCTTGTGTTAATCAAATTTTGTGGCTCTCTCATAAAAATTTCATTTTGATCTTCGACTCTCAGTCTGGTTAGCGGCTTGCTAAAAACTGAGTCATATTGGGACTTGAGTAGCTCACTCATTTCCTTGCTGTCATCTGTGTAGGCCCCATCTTGTTTAGTAGGGGCCCAATACTGGACGTTGTTCTCGATTTTGATTTGGCATAGGAGAAGAAATACTTTGGGTTTCTTTCGATTTCATTTATGGCTTTTAGTTCTTCCCGCGATTCCTGACTCCTAAAGGATTCTTTTAGCTTAAGTTCGATGCTTGCTATTTCTCTGACCAGTGTCTCCCTACGCATTTCAGATATATTGACCTCTTTTAGCGCTCTGTTATTTTTTTCCGTGCCTGTAAGGGAGCGCCTGTCTCTTTCTATTTTACATCTACTCCTCCTTTTTCTTAGAGGAATAGCCTTGTGCATACATCGAGTGCCACCCAGTTAATCTGTTCTAGGCATAAGTTGGGGTCTGTGTTGCTTAGTGTATCTTCCCAGCTTATATCGGTTAGGACTTGGTTTACTTGGTCCCACTTTATGTTTTTGTTATTGAAGTTGAATTTGGTGAATGCTCCCTCGTGACTAGTCTCATTTTGTCGGTCTGGGGCTCCACGCATACATGTCTGAACCTCAATTATGTTGTGATCTGAGTATATTGTTTTTGATATGGTGACATTTCTTATCAGATCATCATTGTTAGTGAAGATGAGGTCTAGTGTATTCTCCAGTCTAGTAGGCTCTATTATTTGCTGGTTTTAATTGAATTTTGTGCAGAGATTTAAAAGCTCGTGTGAGTGAGAGTTTTCATCAGAGCTGCCTCCTGGTGTTATTACTGCAACAATATTATTTGCTATATTCCTCCATTTTAGGTGCCTTAAGTTGAAATCCCCCAGGAGCAAGATGTTGGGTGCAGGAGCTGGAAGATTTTCCAGACAGTGATTAATTTTTAACAGCTGTTCCTGGAATTGGTGGGATGTTGCATCCGGAGGCTTGTAGACTACCACAATGACTAGGTTTTGGTTCTCGACCTTTACTGCTAAAACTTCCACTACATCATTTGAGGCATTAAGCAGTTCTGTGCAAACAAGTGACTCTGCAATGTACAGGCCAACCCCCCCTTTTGCCTGTTCACTCTGTCACATCTGTATAGGTTGTAACCCTGGGATCCATATTTCGTTGTCCAAGTGATCCTTTATGTGGGTCTCAGTGAAAGCCGCGAACATTGCCTTTGCCTCTGCAAGCAGTCCACAGATGAAAGGTATTTTGTTGTTTGTTGCTGGCTTTAGACCCTGTATATTTGCTAAGAAGAATGTTATCGGACTGGTGGTATTGTTGGTCTGGGGGGGATTTTTTTTCCGGCATTAGCATCTGTATCTGTTGGTTTGGAGTGGGGGCCCATCGACTGTGGTTCCACTCCAGGAAATGACTGGATTTGGTGTCGATTTTGCCTTTTTCCTGCCATTTTTTTTTTTCCTTCCTGGCACTAAAAAACCTCTCCCTTTTGGGAGTGGCTGTGGCAAACCAGGTTTTCCCATGGCCTGGATGTTTTTTATCTTTTTGTCCTTTAGATGGTATCCCTGGCAATTTAAGTTATAGCACAGTCTTTCCTGTACTGAAGAGGTACACATTTCAGGGTGAAAAAGCTTACAGGAAGGGAGTTTGCATTTTCCTGTTGTCATATGGGCATGGCTTTTCTAGGGTGGTCATAGTTGCATGTCCCATCTTTTTTTTTCCAGATTTCCCATCCCAGCAGATACCAAGTGCTTTAGTATGAGCACAGGCTTGGTTTCCGCTTGCCTTGGGTTTCTGTGACTGTATTTCCCTGTTGGTGCATGTTTCCCTGTCTTACTTCTATCATCCCTTGCCCAACAATGGAGCTCCACCAGTTGTTTTGGTAATTTATCCTCAGTATTGCTATTGGAGTCTCTTGTTTGCTATTTCCTGCGGTATTTCTAGTTTGCAATATTGGTTTTATCTTATCTTTGACTACAAAGGGGGCAGTAAAGCAACAGCAAAGAACTACAGACCAATAGCACTAACATCCCATATCATAAAATCTTTGAAAGGGTCCTAAAGCAAGATCACCACCCATCTAGAAATCCATCAGTTAAAACAACCCAGGGCAACATGGGTTTAGAACAGGTCGCTCCTGTCTGTCTCACTACTGGATCACTACGACAAGGTCCTAAATGCACTAGAAGACAAAAAATGCAGATGTAATATATACGACTTTGCAAAAGCCTTCGACAAGTGTGACCATGGCGTAATAGCGCACAAAATGCGCGCTAAAAGGGAAAAACAGGAAAAGTCCCGGGCGTGGATCTATAATTTCCTCACTAACAGAACACAGAGAGTAGTCGTCAACAGAGTAAAGTCCGAGGCAGCTACGGTGAAAAGCTCTGTTCCACAAGGCACAGTACTAGCTCCATCTTGTTTCTCATCCTCATATCCGACATAGACAAGGATTTTCAGCCACAGCATCGTGTCTTCCTTTGCAGATGACACCCCAATCGCATGACAGTGTCTTCCATTGCAGACACTGCAAGGCTCCAGGCGGGACATCAACCAAATCTTTCAGTGGGCTGCAGAAACAATATGAAGTTCAACGATGAGAAAATTTTAATTACTCAGATATGGTAAACATGAGGAAATTAAATCTTCATCAGAGTACAAAACAAATTCTGGCCACAAAATAGAGCGAAACACCAACGTCAAAGACCTGGGAAATATTTTTGTCGGAGGATCTCACCTTCAAGGACCATAAATTGTATCAATCGCATCTGCTAGAAAAATGACAGGATGGATAATGAAAACCCTTCAAAACTAGGGAGGCCAAAGCCCATGATGACACTCTTCAGGTCACTTGTTCTATCTAGGCTGGAATATTGCTGCACTCTAACAGCACCTTTAAAGGGCAGGTGAAATTGCCGACCTAGAAAATGTACAGAGAACTTTCACGGCGCGCATAACGGAGATAAAACACCTCAATTACTGGGAGCGCTTGGGGTTTTTCTAAACCTGTTTCCCTGGAATGCAGGAGGGAAAAGATACATGATTATATACACCGGGAAAAATTTCCTAGAGGGACTAGTACCGAACTTGCACACAAAAAACACTCACTACGAAAGGCAAAAGGACTTAGCAGACGATGCACATCCCCCCAATGAAAAGCAGGGGTGTCACTAGCCGTTAAGAGACCATACAATAAGTGTCAGGGGCCCGAGGACTGTTCAACTGCCTCCCAGCACCATAAGGGGGATAACCAACAGCCCCCTGGCAGTCTTCAAGCAGGCAGGACAAAGCACCTAAAGTCAGTTCCTGATCAGCCGGGCTGTGGCTGTACGTTGGTTTGCGTGCAGCCAGCAGCAACAGCCTGGTTGTTTCGGGCGCTGATCCACCCGGAGGCCTGGTCACAGACCGGGCCCCAGGGGCGTTGACCTCCGAAACTCTCTCCAGGTAAAACTCCAGGTAAACACTTTTTTCCCCTACTATGGCTCCTGTCCCCTATGGGGTCTTTTATATTATTCTTCCTGCGTAAAATTTCCCGATACCTGGAAAAAACCCAGCTTACCTTACTTTCCCCAGGGACAGCACCCCCCGCTTCACCATTATGCCCCAGGACAGTATCTCCGCTTCACCATTACTGTCCCCCGGACAGTACTCCAGCTTCACCATTTCTGTTCCCAGGACAGCACCTCCACTTACCTTTCTGTCCCCCGGGGACGCACCCCCCGCTTCCATTACTGTCCCCCAGGCGCCTATCAGCCCACATTTCTGACTACCGGGACATCCCTCCAGCCTTCATTTTGTGATACATGGCCAGTATCAAGGGCAGTCCCATTCACCCCAGACTTTTTATGTTCCCATTTTGTAAAAAGTTTCCCGGGTTTTCTAGAAAGAAGCTTTGATGTTGTCTCTTTTAATCCCCTTGTGTTTTTGTACAGTTTTTTCCTCATTTGGGAAACCCCCAAAAGCATTTCCCCTGTTTTAATTTTGTTGTAGCTGTTTTGGGATACGCACAAGGGGCGTGACCCCAATTTCCACAAAAAATGACATTTATCCATGGGAACCCGTTTTTTTGACTGACCCCAGATACACCCAAACTTCATAATGATTTGAATGGTTGATTTACTGCAATTCTAAGCAAACCCCTTTAATATTTATAATAACCTCCTTAAATGAAGCTCTAGCTTTTGTTTTTCTGTTTTAATGTTTTTTTTTTTAAAGGACGCTTTTCCGTTCCTGATTTTTTAAGTTTGGTTTATAGGGGGCCTCCAACCCCATCCGTTTACAGTCTGCTTTATTGTCCAACAATATCGTTTGAAACCAGTCCCGGGTTCGGACCAGTCAAGGGTTCGGACTAGTCGATCTGATCTGATCAGTGGGTCACTTACTTAAACATACTGGTCGGTAATTTGAGCTAGCACATGAAGGCTCTACTGGAAATTATCTACCCGAGTAATATGTGATTTGACTGATACAAAAGTATAACTTGCGTGTTGAAGAACCGGTGACTGCTGGCACTCCTACAATGAGGAACGGTCGACCTCCACCCTTGTTTATCAATCGCTGTATCTAGCTTTTCTATTTTTTTTTAAGTAACCATTCTACAGAATTCATTACCTTTGTAACTTGTGAGCTCATTACCTTTGTACCTAGTTCAGCTATCAAAACTTTGGGGGCCCAGTCCCTGGACCCATTACGTACCTCTGTAATCTGTAAATACCTTTGTAACTTGTCATGATTGTGACCAGACTTACCTGGAGTTCATTACCTTTGTAAATTGTGAGTTCATTACCTTTGTAAATTGTGAGTTCATTACCTTTGTAAATTGTGAGTTCATTACCTCTGTAACTTGCTCAGCTATCAAAACTTTGGAGTCCAGTCCCTGGACCAATTATGTACCTCTGTAATCTTTTGACTACCGCCCACAGGATGGGTATGGGGTGCATAATAAACATATTAAACTAAACTAACTATTTTTTTTCCGTCTCCACCACAATAAATGCTATATTATCACTATAGTTGACTGGTGCAAATTTTGGAGGAAACGCTTTTTCTGTAGTAATAATTGCTTCTCGTTGTGTATATTGCGACCGCTGGTAACTACAGGTTATATGAAATTCACAGTAACGTCTGGTATTTCAAGAAAAAGAAACTAATGAAAGACACTCCACTCCACTAAGTACCATTATAATACTGGTTAGTTGCTACTACAACACTGTATTCTGCTATTCACTGGTATCACTAGATTATATGCGAGTACACTAGCAGGCCAGGAAGATTATATGCGAGTACACTAGCAGGCCAGGAAGATTATTAAAACAGCTGACCTGTGGTAAGTTTCTGGCGACATCTTCAACACACCCAGAGAAGACACTGCCGAGAAGAGATACATAGTCCTTCCCACCAACTCCATTGCCAAACATGTTTCCAACATCTTTACCAAAACATCATTCCAAGTATCTACCTCCACAACCACGACCATCAAGGACATCACCAGTAGTAGGCAGGACAAGCCTCCATCCTCTGCAGGGGTATACATAATCCCTTGCAATGACTGCAACAAGTTATACGTGGGCGAAACATCAAGGGACCTCCAAACACGTATTTCAGAACACTAATACGCAAGCAGGTCTGACGACACAAGGAATGCCTGCGTACAACACCGTAATTCACACAACCACTTGATAAACTACAGAAACTCAAGACTTATTGCCACAGAAGACAACACTCAATACCGAAGAATCCTGGAATCATCACTTATTTCTATATCCGACAACTTCAACCAGAATAGTGGCTTCTATAACATAGCTGAACCACTTGCCAAGAAACTTCTTCATCGCTATCCCACATAAGAACACTGTAGAAGGTCTGCTCGCAAACTTATCCAATCTCCTTTCCAAGCTACCCAAGTTTTTAGACTCTATAACCCCACTCGGTACATCATCAGATGCAGCATTCTTCACCTGACCTCAGCCGGACTATAAATACTCGCGTTCCTTCCACCCCAGGTAGTTCTGTTTGTGACTTGAAAAAGCCCACTGTGTGGGCGAAACGTAGTCAATAAAGGATCACATTATACTGCATTTGTGTTTATATTGCCATTGTGTCGGTATTTTATACCATTTATTTCCATGTATACTCAATGTTATCAGGGAGACTTTCTTTCCTCTGACATGAAAAGTTCAATTATTATTATTTTTTTCACCCGGGACACAGGCCTATGATTCCCCTCTGGCATTAAACTCTGCTAGGTAGTGCACACTAATTCTCCTTTTTTGACTCAGTATATAATGTTTTCCGCCCAAGATTGGTTCCAGGCGCTAGAGGGATGTATCGTATAGGATTGATGACACGGGCATAAACAAGGGAGATATTAATAAAGTACTGAGAGTGTCGAACCAGGTAAGAACCAGAAATAATGGATTTAAGTTGGATAAATTTAGATTTGGCAAGGACATAGGTAAGTACTGGTTTTCTAACAGAGTTGTTGATGCTTGGAACAGTCTTCCCAGTGGGGTGATAGAGGCTAGGACCTTGGGTAGCTTTAAGAAGAGACTGGACAAATATATGAGTGGGAGGGGCTGGGTTTGAATGGTGTCATTGGGTACGGAGTTATTTCTTGAGTAGCTTTAGGTAGATGTCGTTTTGAACATTAAAATGTGATGAATGGTTTGAAAAACCGACAAGTTGAAGATTGAGACACTTATGCAGCATATGGGAATCTTTATTCAGGAAACGTTTCGCCACACAGTGGCTTCTTCAGTCCAATACAAAGAGGAAGGCATAAGGAGAGGAGGAGAATGAGGTAATCAGTCCCTCAACCTGGAGTCGATGTGTTCAAATCCATCAATCTTGTAGAATGGTACAGCATAGGGCCGTAGACGTGGCTTATATACTGTAGAGATGTGAGGTGAAGCAGGCGGAGGCGGGGTCATAGTGGTACCATCCACTAGTCGAAGTAGGTCTTCGTCCAAAGGTTGAACAAGTGTTGAAAAATTCTTTGTAACAAGATCCCATGATGCTGCAGTGTCTGACAGTTGTGATGAATGGTTTGAAAAACCGACAAGTTGAAGATTGAGACACTTATGCAGCATATGGGAATCTTTATTCAGAAACGTTTCGCCACACAGTGGCTTCCTCAGTCCAATACAAAAAGGAAGGCGTAAGGAGAGGAGGAGAATGAGGTAAACAGTCCCTCAACCTGGAGTCGATGTGTTCAGTCCATCAATCTTGTAGAATGTACAGCATAGGGCCGTAGACGTGGCTTATATACTGTAGAGATGTGAGGTGAAGCAGGCGGAGGCGGGGTTATAGTGGGGACCATCCACTAGTCGAAGTAGGTCTTCGTCCAAAGGTTGAACAAGTGTTGAAAAATTCTTTATAACAAGATCCCATGATGCTGCAGTGTCTGACAGTTGTGATGAATGGTTTGAAAAACCGACAAGTTGAAGATTGAGACACTTATGCAGCATATGGGAATCTTTATTCAGGAAACGTTTCGCCACACAGTGGCTTCATCAGTCCAATACAAGAGGAAGGCATAAGGAAGAGGAGGAGATGAGGTAATCAGTCCCTCAACCTGGAGTCGATGTGTTCAGTCCATCAATCTTGTAGAATGTACAGCATAGGGCCGTAGACGTGGCTTATATACTGTAGAGATGTGAGGTGAAGCAGGCGGAGGCGGGGTATAGTGGTACCATCCACTAGTCGAAGTAGGTCTTCGTCCAAAGGTTGAAAAAGTGTTGAAGAATTTTTTTGTAACAAGATCCCATGATGCTGCAGTGTCTGACAGTTGTGATGAATGGTTGAAAAACCGACAAGTTGAAGATTGAGACACTTATGCAGCATATGGGAATTTTTAAATTCAGGAAACGTTTCGCCACACAGTGGCTTCTTCAGTCCAATACAAAAAAACTTGTCGGTTTTTCAAACCATTCATCACAACTGTCAGACACTGCAGCATCAGGGATCTTGTTACAAAGAATTCTTCCATTTTTTCCGTTGTCAGACAACGAACAATGCTCTTCTCCAGACTGAGGGACTGACCACCTCAAAACTTTAAGGGTGATGGACTGATTACATGTCTTCAAGTATCTTCTGCTTCTATCAACTTTCTGTACTCGAAATGAAGAAGCCTACTGTGTAGGCGAAAACGTTTCGAAATAAAGATACCTAACTGTTGCATATGTGTCTTACCTAACAACAGGTGAAAACCCCAAAGTCATGGAACTTCCCTCATGGCAAACAAAAGCACAGGGTAGGTAACGATGCCACTCCCTTTGGTTTAAGGGAGCAAAGTTTCCTTAAAATTGACTTTAGAACGAATGCTGGTGCTCAAACCTCCCATTACAGCTGGGATGATAGGGTGTAGGGGAAGAGAGGCTTCACTCCCAGAAGTTGGTATAGGGTTGCATTAATCAAATGTGAATTGTGTCCCACGGTCAGACAAAAATTTTCTAGGGGTGCCCACTCTGGAGAAGATAGACAAAAGGGCCTCAGCCACCCCGTAGTAGTTATAGTTTTTAAGGGATCGGGCTTCAGGGAAGCTCGAAGCATAATCAATAATGTTAATATAAATCTATGTCCCCCAGATGAAAGTGGAGATACAGGACCAAAGATGTCAATAGCTAAATCTTTCAAAAGGTACAGTAAAGACTGGCATTTGACCATAGGTAGTCGCCCTGGTACCTTGGGAGGATGACAGTTGGCAAACTTTACATGATCTACAATAGGGTTTTCCTGGAGTTTACCTGGAGAAAGTTCCGGGGGTCAACGCCCCCGTGGCCCGGTCTGTGACCAGGCCTCCCGGTGGATCAGAGCCTGATCAACCAGGCTGTTGCTGATGGTGCATGCAAACCAACATACGAGCCACAGCCTGGCTGGTCAGGAACCGACTTAGGGTTTCTTGTCCAGTGCCAGCTTGAAGACTGCCAGGGTCTGTTGGTAATCCCCCTCATGTATGCTGGGAGGCAGTAGAACACTCTCGGGCCCCCGACACTTATTGGGATGGTCTCTTAACGTGCTAGTGACAGCCTGCTTTTCATTGGGGGGATGTTTTCATCGTCTGCCAAGTCTTTTGCTTTTGTAGTTTACCTGGGGTTTACCTGGAGAGAGTTTCGGGGGTCAACCCCCCGCCCCGGTCTGTACCAGGGGATTCACCAACTTTATTACAGCATTAAGAAATTGATAGCATTAAGAATGTAGCAATTAAGTTTTGTAGCATTAAGATGTAGCAAGTTTTTTTAAGTGTGCATTAAGAATGTAGCAGTTAAGTGTGCATTAAGAATGTAGCAATTAAGTGTAGCATTAAGAATGTAGCAATTAAGTGTAGCATTAAGAATGTAGCGTTAAGTGTTGCACTAAGAAATGTAGGCAATTAAGTGTAGCATTTCAGAATGTAGCAATTAAGTGTTGATTATGAGTGTAGCATTAAGTGTAGCATTAAGAATGTAGCAGTTAAGTGTGCATTAAGATGTAGCAATTAAGTGGTAGCATTAAGAATGTAGAATTAAGTGTAGCATTAAGAGTGTAGCAATTAAGTGTAGCATTAAGAATGTAGCAGTTAAGTGTAGCATTAAGAGTGTAGCAATTAAGTGTAGCATTAAGAGTGTAGCACTTATAAATCACTCTGTCTGACTTTTTTGGGTTTCCAGTTCTGTACACATGTTGTCTGGAGTAGTAGGAATTGACGCTGAGGTGGCCCAAATAACCACAACAACAATGGTCGCTGTGGTGGCCATATAAACCCAACAACAATGGACACTTGGTGGCATTATAAAACCCAAACAATGGTTCGCTGTAGTGGCCAATATAAAACCCCAACAACAATGCGTCACTGTGGGGCCATATAAACCCAACAACAATGGTCGCTGTGGTGACCATATAAAACCCCCAACACAATGGTCGCTGTGGTGGCATATAACCCCAACAAACAATGGTCCGCTTGTGGTGGCCATATAAACCCAAAAATTGGTCGCTGTGGTGGCCATTATAAACCCAAAACAATGTGGTCGCTGTGGTGACCATATAAAACCCCACAACAAATGGTCTCTTGTGGTGACCATCTAAAACCCCAAAACAATGGTCGCTGTGGTGCCCTTATAAACCCCAACAACCCCCAAAATGGTGGGTCACTGTGGTGGCATATAACCCCAACAACAATGGCTGCTGTGGTGACCATATAAACACCAACAACAATGTTCACTTTTGGTGGCCATATAAAAACCCCAACAACATGGTCACTGTGGTGGCATATAAACCCCAACAAATATGTCACTGTGGTGGCCATATAACCCCACCAACAATGGGTCACTCTGGTGGCCATATAAACCCCAACACAATGGTCACCTTGTGTGGCATATAATCCCCAACAACAATAGTCACTGTGGTGGCCATTATAAACCCCAACAACATTGGTCACTGTGGTGGCCATATAAACCCAATCAACAATGGGTTGCTTGTGGTGGCCATATAAACCCCAACAACACTGGTCACTCGGGTGGGCCATATAAACCAAACAACAATGTTTGCTGTGGTGGCCCATATAAACCCCAACAACAATGGTCACTCTGCTGGCCATATAAACCCCAACAACATGTCACTGTGGTGGCCATTATAAACCCAAAACAATGGTTGCGTGTGGTGGCCATATAAACCCCATCAACATATGGGGCGTGTGGTGGCCATATAAACCCCAACAACAATGGTCGCTGTGGTGGCCGTATAAACCCAACAACAATGGTCACTGTGGTGGCCATATAACCCAACAACAATGGGTCGCTGTGGTTGGCCATTTAACCCCAACAACAATGTCGCTGGGGTGGCCATATAAACACCAACACAATGGTCACTGTGGGGCCATATAAACCCAACAACAATGGTCACTGTGGTTGGCCATATAACCAAACAACATTGGTCGCTGTGGTGGCCATATAAACCCCAACAAAGGTCGCTGTGGTGGGCCATATAAACCCCAAACAATGGTTGTGTGGTGGCCATTATAAAACCCCAACAACAATGGTCATGTGTGTGGCCCATATAAACCTCAACACAATGGTCGTGTGGTGGCCATATAAAACCTCAACAACTAGGTCACTGTGGTGGCAATATAAACCCCAACAGAGGTCACTGTGGTTGACCATATAAACCCCAACAACTAATGGTCGTGTGGTGGCCTTTTAAACCCCAACAACAAGGTCGCTGTGGTGGCCATATATACCAACAAAGGTCACTGTGGTGGCCATAAAAACCCCAACACAATGGTCGCTGTGGTGGCCATTTAAACCCAAACAGAGGTCACTGTGGTGGCCATATAAACCCCAACAATGGTCACTCTGGTCGGCCTAGAAACCCCAACAACAAAGATCGCTGTGGTGGCCATATAAACCCCAACAACAATGGTCACTGTGGTGGCCATATAAACCCCAACATCAATGGTCACTGTGGTGGCCATATAAACCCGAACAAAGCGTCACTGTGGTGGCCATATAACCCCAAAACAAAGGTCCCTGTGGTGGCCATTATACCCAACGACAATGGTCACTGTGGTGGGCCATATAAACACCAACAACAATGGTCGGCTGTTGGTGGCCAATATAAACCCCAACAAAGGTCACTGTGGTGCCATATAACCCAACAACATATGGCGCGTGGTGGCCATATACAACCCAACAAACAATGGTCACTGTGGTGGCATATAAACCCCAACAACTTGGATGGTCGCTGTGGTGGGCCATATAAACCCCAAACAAAGGGTCACTGTCGGTGGCCATATAAAATCCCCAACAACAAGGTCACTGTGGTGGCCATTAAACCCCAACAACAATGGTCGCTGTGTGTGGACCATTATAAACCCATCAACAAGGGTCGCTGTGGTGGCCTATAAACCCCAACATCAATGGTCGCTGTGGTGGCATATAAACCCCAACATACAATGGTGCTGTGGTGCAATATAAAAACCCCAACAACATGCGTTCGCTGTGGTGGTCCATATAAACCCCAACAACAATGGGTCACTGTGTGACCATATTAAACCCAACAACATTGTCGCAGTGGTGGCGATATAAACCCAACAACAATGGTCACTGGGGTGGCCATATAAACCCCAACAACAATGGCTGCTGTGTTGACCTTAATAAACCCAACAACAATTGGTCACTCTGGTGGCCATATAAACCCCAAAACAATGGTCACTGTGGTGGCCATAATAAAACCCCATCAAACAACGGTTCACTGTGGTGCCAGATAAACCCCTACAACAATGGTCACTCTGGTGGGCATATAAACCCCAAACAACAAATGGTCACTCTGGTGGCCATATAAACACCAAATACAAGGGTCACTGTGGTTGGCCATTAAACCCCAACAACAAATGGTCACTGTGGTTGGCCATATTAAACCCAAACAACATTGGTCACTCTGGTGGCCCATATAAACCCCAACAACAATGGTCACTGTGGTGGCCATATAACCCCATCTACAATGGTCACTGTGGTGGCATAATAAAACCCCAACTAACAATTGGTCACTGTGGTGGGCCATATAAACCCCAACAACAAGGTTGCTGTGGTGGCCAGTAATAAACCCCAACAACAATGGTCCACTTGGTGGCCATATAAACCCCAACAAACAATGGTTGCTGTGGTGGCCCATATAAACCCCAACAACAATGGTCACTCTGTTGGCCATATAACACCCCAACAACAATGGTTCACTGTGGTGGCCATTTAAAAACCCCAACAAAAGGGTTGCGGTGGTGGCCATATAAACCCCAACAACATATGGGCGCTGTGGTGGCCATTATTAAACCCCAACAACAATGGTCGCTGTGGTGGCCTTATAAACCCCAACATCAATGGTCACTGTGGTGGCCATATAAACCCCAACAACAATGGTCGCTTGTGGTGGCCATATAAAACCCCAACAACAATGGTCGCTGATGGTGGCCAATAATACCCAACAACATGGTCACTGTGGTGGCCAGATAAAACCCCAACTACAATGGGTCACTGTGGTTGGCCATTTATAAACCCCAAAACATGGCGCTGTGGTGGCCATATAAAACCCCAACAAAGGTTCGCTGTGGTGGCATTTATACACAACAACAATGGTTGGTGTGGTGGCCATATAAACCCCAACAACAATGGTCACTGTGGTGGCCATAAAACCTCAACAACAATGGTCGCTGTGGTGGCTATATAAACTCTCAACAACAATGGTCACTGTTGGGTGGCAATTATAAACCCCAACAGAGGTCACTGTTGGTGACCATATAAACCCAACAACAATGGTCGCGTGGTGGCCATATAAACCCCAACTACAATGGTCGCTGTGGTGGCCATATCAACCCCAACAAAGGTCACCTGGGGTGGCCATAAAAACCCCAACAACTATGGTCGCTGTGGTGGGACCATTTAAACCCCAACAGAGGTCACTGGTGGTGGCCATTATAAACCACTAACAAGGTCACTTCTGGTGGCCATTAAACCCCAACAACTATGATCGCTGTGAGTGGCCATATAAACCCCAACTACAATGGTCACTGTGGTGGCCATATAAACCCCAACATACAATGGTCACTGTGGTGGCCAATAAACCCAACAAAGGTTCACTGATGGTGGCCATATAGAACCCAACAACATAGGTTCACTGTGGGGGCCATATAAACCCCAACAACAATGCGTCCCTGTGAGTGGCCAATATATTCCCAACATAATGGTCGTCTGTGGTGGCCATGGTGGCCATTTAAACCCTAACAAAGGTCCACTGTTGGGTGGCCATATAAAACCCCACAACAATGGTCACTGTGGTGGGCCATATTAAACCCATCAACAATGGTCACTGTGGTTGGCCATATTTAGAAACCCAAACAACAATGGTCGCTGTGGTGGCCATATAAACCCCAACAATGGTCACTGAGGTGGCCATATAAACCCCAAACAACAAAGGTCACTGGTGGTGGCATATAAAACCCCATCATACCATGGTCACTGTGTTGGCCATATAAACCCCAACAACAATGGTGGTGTGGTGGCCATATAAACCCCAACAACAATGGTCATGTGGTGGCCATATAAACCCCAACAACAATGGTTCGATGTGGTGGCCATATAAACCCCAAACAACAATGGTCACTTGTGGTGGGCATATAAAACCAACAACAATGGTCGCTGTGGTGGCCATATAAACCCCAACAATATTGGGTCACTTGTGGTGGCCATATAAACCCCAAACAACAATGGTCGCTGTGGTGGCCATATTAACCCCAACAACAATGGTCGCTGTGGTGCCATATAAAACCCCAACAACAATGGTCGCTGTGGTGGCCATATAACCCCAACAAACAATGGTCAACTGTGGTGACCATTATAAACCCCAACAACATGGTCACTGTAGGTGGCCATATAAACCCCCCAACAACAATGGTCCTGTGGTGGCCATATAAAAACCCCAACAACAATGGTCCATCATGTCAAGTGCGCTCAGTCCCTCCGTGAACATAAAACCCCAACAACAATGGTCATGTGGTGGCCATATAAACCCCAACAACATGGTCACTCTTGGTGGCCATATAACCCCAACAACAATGGTCACTCGGTGAGCCCATATAAACCCCACAACAATGGTCATCTGGTGGCCATATAAACCCAACAACAATGGTCACTGTGGTGGCCATATAAACCCCAACAACAATGGTCACCTATGTTACCTTATAAACCCCAAACAACAATGGGTCACTTGGTGGCCATAGAAACCCAAACAACAAGGTCACTGTGGAGGCCATATTTAAACACAACAACATTGGTCGCTCGTGGTGACCATATAAACCCAACAAACAGATGGTCACTCTGGTGGCCATATTAACCCCAACAACCAATGGGCGCGGTGGTGGCCATATAAACCCAACAAAACTATGGTCGCTGTGGTGGCCATATAAACCCCAACAACAATGGTCACTGTGAGGTGCCTTATTAAACCCCAACATCAATGGTCACTGTGAGGCCATATAAACCCCAACAAAATGGTCACTGTGGTGGCCATATAAACCCCAACAACATTGGTCCCTGTGGAGGCATATAAAACCCCATCAATAATGGTCACTGTGGTGGCATATAAACCCAACAACAATGGTCACCCCCCCCCTCTCTGGTGGCATATAAACCCAACAACAATGGTCTCTGTTGGTGCCATATAACCCCATACCAACAATGGTCACTGTTGGCCATATAAACCCAACAATATGGTCGCTCTGGGGGCCATATAAACCCAACAACAATGGCTGCTGTACCACCATTGCCACATACATAATGAACATGCGCATTTTTTTCATTATCTGTATATATCATGTTTCTATGTATTAATATTGGTTTATTATGTCATTTTCGTGAATTGTGAATGATAAATAAACTGTTGAATTGATATTAGGGAAATTATTAAAATATTTTCTGGTGCTTGGAATTCCACTGGAACGAATTGATTCCCATTTCAATTAATTTAAATGCGTGAAAATTGACTCTGCAAACAAGCAAATCCAGTTGTGAGAAAGTCATGGTATATAGAATAAACTCGTAAGTAGAGGTTCCACTGTACGTATATGTTGGTGGTTGTGGTGGTGGCAAGAAGCCTACTCCACCTTAATTGTAGAGCTTTCTCAGTGGCCATTTTAAACCAACAACAACACTTCCAGCACTTTTCTCCTCATATACATATGGACATATTTCATTCATTCTAGAGTATTTAGCATGTTTCTATGTTATTAATATTGTTTATTATGGTCATATTACAATGATTTGTGTAGCAGTTAATAAGCCGTAGAGTTGATAATAGCGTCATACTGAAAGTACTATTCTGTCAAGCCTCGGACAGCAGGAATGGTTTAATTGGATTTCCATTATTTCTTGTGGGGAAAATATATCAGATAACGATAAACAGTTAAGGACAAGTACTCTGGAATGGGGACTAAAATCATAACTGAGGGTCCACTGTATAAGACTCTGACGTGACTGCCAACGTTGCCCATTGTTGCCATAATCATTTTGCTTTCTGTCAAAACATCAGGCCTCGATATCTTGGTAAACATTGTTCTCATTTTTTTTTTTTTTTTGGTCTATAAACACTCAGAAAATTAATCTCAGGGGATTTTGATAAGAAAATTTTTTTTCTTAATATTTTTTTGGACACAGAGCGAGAGTTAAGAATCAATGCTTCTCAACCACTGAAAAGTTAAGCGCCTCAGAGTGATTATTATTGTGCTTTATTATTGTCATCAATATTTAACCTTGAGGGTCAAGACCCCCGATCCCAAACTCACTTTCGAGAATTTTGCATAAAAAAAACAATTTATTCTTATGAAATTATAGAGAATTTTTCCCAATGGTAATAATGCCAAAAGTATGAAATTTGATGGAAAAACTTAGAAATTATGCGTTCATGACATTAGCGATATTAGTGACATTTACACTGGCAATTTTTGCCCAATTTGAACCCTATTTTTGGCAATGCCATTGTTCCAGTCAAACTAATAATCATAGCTACTTCACTAGAACTCCATTGTTTAATCGAATTGAGTACAAGAACCACCAGTTACTATTACAACTACCCAATAAGTGGTCAGGAGGTTTGGCATTGGTCAATTTCATCAAATTCCAAGAAGCCAATTTCAAAATAGGGTCAAAGTAAAACTGCCTTGCTGCCTTTACCCTTTCACCATCACTTGCCCCGCTGTTATCCCGTAACCCATTATCATTCCATCCTCCCCTTTTGCACCTGATGCCCTCGCTTCCTTCCTGCCCTGCAGCGCTTATAGTCCTTGTGGCTTAGCGCTTCTTTTTTGATTATAATAATAATCCACACCCCTCTTATATAACTCTTGCTTTTCCATTTTGAATTTTTATGCTCATAAAACAGAAGATTAACTGTTATGCAGACTACTGCATTATTATAAAAACGGAATAAATAATATCAGTGCAAAAAAAACCATACCCCCGGCCGGGATTGAACCCGCGGTCATAGAGTCTCAAAACTCCAGCCCGTCAAAAGAAATATCAGTGCACTTGTGAAAAAATATTAGACTCACCAGTTGCTGAGTATTGGATGTCTGGCATGATTTGTTTACTCTTAACCCTTTCAGGGTTGGTGCCGTACTAGTACAGCTTGCATGCCAGGGCTGGTGCCATACTAGTGCACATAAATTCTAGCACCTTTAAATCTAGCGAGAGAAAGCTGGTAGGCCTACATATGAAAGAATGGGTCTATGTGGTCAGTGTGCACAGTATAAAAAAATCCCGCAGCACACAGTGCATAATGAGAAAAAAAAACTCCGACCATGTTTTGGTTTCTACAGCGACTTTGCAGTTTATTTCGTTATGCTATTTATGGTTTTATTCTAGTTTTCTATGGTCTATTTTATAGAATGGGAGATGTATTATGAAAAGTATTTTAGATGATTTGATTGGTTTTCAATGAAAAGTATCTTGAAATTGAGATCAAAGTAGCAAAATGTCTCGCTTTTGCGGCGAAGTTTCAAAAGTAAACAAATCATTGCCATGCGTCCAATACACATAAACTAGTGTTTACCTGGAGTTTACCTGGAGAGAGTTTCGGGGGTCAACGCCCCCGTGGCCCGGTCTGTGACCAGGCCTCCTGGTCTAATGTGTCTAATGTTCTTTCACAAGTGCGGGCATATTTTTTATACCATTTCTACACTAATGCAGTAGTCTGCATAACAGTAAATCTATTTTTTGAGAATAAAAATTCAAAGTGGAAAACAAAAGAAATGTAACGGAGGCCTGAGGACATGACTAATGAACAGAGGAAATGATATTTTAGTGCTGGAATGTACTGTCTTGTTTATTCTGACCCTATCTGAAAATTGGTTCTTTTGAAAGTTTTGTGGAATTGGCAAAATTGCAATTTTTTGACCACTTTATTGGATAGTTGAAATCGGTAAATGGGTGGTTGCTTGTACTCATTCATATAGAAAATAATAGAGTTCTAAGAAAATAGGCTCTCAAGTGGGTGAATTCACGATGCGTAGACATCGTCGAGACTGCTACTTCAAGAGAGCTAATTCCGATAAGTTTCATAAATTTTCATATTTGGGTATCATTATGATCGGGAAAAAATTCTCTATCATTTCATAGAAAAAAATATTTTTTTTTTTTTTTAAATTCACCCTGAGAAACAAGTTTAGAGAGGGGCCTGGCCGACGTGAATGAAATGTTTAAAACTTCAAACAAAAGTAGAAACATTTCTGCTACTTTGAGCTCAATTTCAAGAGACACTTTGCATCGTTGGAAACCAATCAAATCTTTCTATTTCTGTAATATATCTTCCATTCTTTCAAATGAGACCAAGAAAAATGAGCCTGCAACCCTATACAGCCTTTCTAAATACATACGAAAAATACCTTGCAAAGTCACCGTTTTAAATAAAAACTCGGTCGGATTTTTTTTTTCTTATGCATCGCATGATGCTGCAGGATATTTTTATGCTCACACACTGACCATGCAGACCCATTGTTTTCATATATAGGCCTACAAAGCGTTCTTCACCAGATTTTAAGGCACTAGGATTTTGGAGTATATAATACGGGACACCGACACTGGCTATCCAAGCCGTACTATATAGAACCGGGACCCAGAAAGGGTTAATATGGCATCTTCAAGGACACTCTTTGTGAATTAATGTGTACCAAAATTGCCAGCACAGTGTGTATGTGTATTTAGGTACAGATTACAAGTAAGTACAATTACAGTGGACCCTCAGTTAACAACATGATCCATTCCATAGAGGTTGTCTTCAACCGATTATGTTATTATCCCAATTAATTTTCCCCTTAAGAATAATGGGAAATCCAATTAATCCATTCCAGACACCCAAAAGTTATTAAACAAATAAATTTTTTACATGAAATACACACTTCACTACAACATGAAGAACAATGAGACATGCAGAAAAAACACATTAATAATTTAATTAAAATGATATTTACTTTTTGAAGACATTTTATGAGTGATGGATGGGAGGAGGGAGAGGATGGTGGAGTTTACAATTGTTTTGGAGGGAAAATCACTCCCATATGGACATTAGGTACAAGTCCTTTTTTCTGGGGTTACTCCCTTCTTTGCTTTTTAATGCCACTGGGACCAGCTTGGGTGTCACGGGACTGTCAGCACCAAAAAATTCTGTCCAAAGAGCTCTGTTTCTGGCATGTCTTTAAGATTTCCTAAATGGACACAACATTGTCTTTGTAGATGTTGCAGCTAGCTTGCAACAACTGAGTAGGGTGATGTTCATCGATAAAAGTTTTGCCACTTCAGTCCACTTAGCTACTGCCTTAATCTCCTTGAAGAAGGCAACTTCTTACATCTCTTTTCCCCTCCCTCTGAAGGAAATTCCGAGCTGTGGTCTACTATGTATTCCACCCTCAGTTCTTGCAGCTCTGTAGTGGTTAGTCTTCATCATTGTTCCTCCACCAATCTCTTCCACATCTCGACACTACCTCCAACCCCTGACTTCCCAAATCCTACAATCAATTCCCCAACTGGCATAGGCTCCTTAGGGTTAGCCAAACCATTCAAAGCCCACTCTTGTACACCTGTCTGGCCACAATTTTCGTCAAAGTTCTGCAAGTAGTCACTCCCGCCCAAGACTTCCTATAAGGTTTATGCAGCTGAGGATACTGAAGTTAAACTTTTCAGAACTCGCTTAGGGTCAAGTCAGGGTCTCTGTTCACTTTAAAGCATTTTTGAAAAACACTGCTTGGGTTGTACAGAATTTTTGGAAATTGAAATAAACCTGCTGGCCATGGGCTGGAGGAGAGGAGAGTTTCCCTAAAGCTGTACCCTTAAGTCCATAATTACTACAGAGGTGCTGAAGCCCTTTTGTCCTTCTTCCAGAGTGGGCATCCCTAGAGAAATTTTGTTCTGACCGTGGGACAACAATTCACATCTGCTTAATGCAAACATCTCTACCAACTTCTGGGAGTGAAGCCTCTCTTCACACACATATCATCCAGCCTGTAATGGGAGGATTGAGCGCCAGCATTTGGTTCTCATAGGCATTTTAAGGAAACTTTGCTCCCTTAAACCTAAGGAGTGGCATCGTTACCTATCCTGTGCTTTGTTTGCCATTGAGGGATGTTCCCAGTGAATCTTTGGGGTTCTCACCTTTTGAACTTTCTATGGTAGATCAGGCCAGAGTCCCATTGTACATCCTTCATAAATTATGGACTAACGAGGACGGTAAAGGTGAGGTTCAGTCCTCTTATAAGTTTCTGCCTTGACTTAGAATCCAAACTTGAGGAGACCTCTGACATAGTTTTGAAAATTAATGTTGTCATGGACCAGTACCAAAACCTATTTTGATTCCAAAAGCAGAGGAGAAGTTTTAAAGTCGGGGATGAAGTTCTGGTACTTTTGCATATATAGTCAAATAAATTATTAATAGCATGGAAAGGTTCCATATAAGGTGCTAAAAAATTTGTGGAAGGTATGTTTGTTTACCTCATAGAAGTCAGGGGAACCTAAGCTTTATCTTATCAACATCCTTAGAAATGTTACTGAAGAAATTCGGTTAATGCTCTGAATAAACTTTGATTTAGTTTTTCCACACGAACTGATAAGACAAACTGAGGAGTGTAAGGTGTGCCATAACAGACACCTCTAATGTAGACTATGAAGAGGAACTACTGGGTTACCTCTTGACCATGGTGCAAACAAAACATTAATATTTAATGAAGTCTTTGGATGACCATAAGAAAATGTGAACTACTTTCAATGTTCGTGAGTAACTTTTCATATTCTTTTACTGATATTCCAGGTGTCACCTCCCCGGTTAGTCCAAAGATTGACTTAGTCACGGACAATCCTGTCAAATGGGAAATTAACCCGTTTCAGTTCACCTTAGGGATTGCATTTGACGAGAGGTAGACAAATTATTAAAACTAAAAATCACTGAACCTTCAGTATCTGCATATTGCTTACCAGTAAGTAATGGTTAAGAAGGAGGATAATTCATATAGATTGCTATTGACTTCAGGGCCTTTAATGCTATAACTGGTGGGTGCTGAGCTATGGCCCTTACTAGATAGCGATCTACACTAATTTATGATGTTCCTTCTTTTCAGAGAATTGATATTGCGCAGGGCATATCATCAAGTAATGTTAGACCTTCTTGCTAAGCAGTACACCGCTTTTCCTACCTCACAAGGCTGATGCAGTATAGAACTACGCCTTTCGGTTTGAGTAGCTTCCTGTGCTTCCTACGTTGAGGATGATGAGAAAGGTCTTGTGTAATATGCAAATGTTTCAAGTTATTTTTGAGAAACATTTACGTAATGACATCGATGTGGAGCACGCATATCCAAACATTAACATCAGTTTTACGTAAGGTTACGCTCGCATTGCCTCACTGCCAAGCTGAAGAAATGCTTCCTTTGGATATAACAAGATTAGATATCTCGGACTGATCCTTTCTAATATCTCTTTTGACAGGCCTCTCCCAGTAAGATCAATGCTTTATTAGATTTAAATTCCAAAAACCAGAAGCTCATGCGTAAGCTTCTTGGTTCCGCAAATTTTATGCACGGTTTTATCCCGAACCATACTGATCTTACAGGATACTATCGCCTTCCTTAAAAATCTGTGAAGGAACCTCTTGAACTTTCTGACGGTAGCTGGGAAAAGTTTAATGAGATTAAAAATATCTTCTCAAAAGACCCTTACTTAAGATTCAGATATTAATAAAACATTTTGATTTAAGTAATGATGCTCCATTACTGATTAGGTGCAGTGTTACTACCAATACCATGATGGTACTCCCTTCCCTGTATGCTTCTAAACCGGAAACTCCTTCCCATCAGAAACGGGATACTCCACAATGGAAAAGGAATGTATTGGCCTTGTGTGGGATATCTCAAGCTTAATTTTTAGTTACTGGGAAATAAGAATTCATTTTAGAGACGGATCACAAACCTTTGTTATACCTAGTAACTTTTTAAGGGAACATAACAGTCGCCTCTTGAGGTGGAACATTGGCTCTCCAGGGCTTTTAAACCTTTCAGGGTCGTCCCGTAGATCTACGGCTGGTCGGTGGTGGTTCCAACCGTAGATTTACGCCAAAATTCTAGCACCATCAAATTTAGCGTGAAAGCGCTCATAGGCCTACATATGAGAGAAGAAATGGGTCTGCGCCGTGGGTGTGTGCCATCAAACAAAAAATCTAGGCGCCTGCATAGCATTGTGGAAAAAGCCGGCTCAGTCACCCTTGTTCACCATGATTTTAGCTCGTCGCCAAGTCTGACTCTCACCCCGGAAAATTGGGGATCTCCTCTTCCTGTCTGATGTTCTGACACTGATGGAAGTGGAACTGAAGGACGAATTCTATGCTATTGATAAGTTAGTGACCGAAACAATGACCCAGTAATATCGATAATAGTGCAGAAAAACCCCGACGATCCTCGACCTTTACTCTGGTGTGGGCACTCAGTGACTCAGTCGGTGTTCCTAAATGTAAGAGAAAACTATTATTTCCGTGCCTGGCCTCTGACTTCTGTAATGACGATGATTTCTGACGTGGATTGTGATTTTTATTGCGGCTCGACGATCATTCGAGTGTGATAGTGAGGGAAACTATTTCACCAGTGAAGCGTCGTTTATGTTTTGCCGCCGCATGCGGCTGGGGTAGTGTACCCTATGCTGTGCCCCAATCTACGAATTCCTCTGCATTATATTCACACCACACATTGACTCAGACATGACATCTCCACTGCCTCCAGCCTTCACCTCGACTGCAACATTTCATCACCCCATGCCTCACACCATATAAGAGCGTGGGTTAAAACTATTACTCTCTACATCCCCTCTTTGCCTCATGGACAAAGTTCTTTGTCTCCACAGACTCCTAGTGCACCACTCACTCTTTTCCCCCTCATCAATTCTTGATTCACTCATCTTTCATAGACCATCCGCTGACAGTCCACTTCAATATCTGAATACATTCACCCTCCTCCATACTCTCTTCCCTCCAATTGTATTCAATCTTTCATCACCTATCTTTTTGTTATCCTCATAACCTTACTCTTACTGTATCACTTTAATTTTATTCGTTTGACACCCTACCAAATTCATCCACCCAATCTCTGCAACGTTCTTCAGATCTCCCAAGAGCACAGTGTCATCAGCAAGAGCAGCTGTGGACAACTCCACTTGGTGTGTGATACTTTATCTTTTAACTCCATGCTCTTGCTAGACCCTCGCCATATACTTCTCTTACAACCCCAATCAACCCATAAATATATTTTAAACAATCACGGTGACATCACACATCCTTGTCTAAGGACCTTACTTTTACTGGGAAAAAATTTTCCCTCTTTCCTACATACTCTAACTTGAGCCTCACTCTCCTCATAAAACTCTTCACTGTTTTCCAGTAACTACCTCCTACACCATTCACTTGCAACATCTGCACATTGCCCCCCTTTCACCTTGTCATAGCCTTTTCCAAATCATCATGCCACAAAGACCTCTTTCGCCTTATCTAAATACTGTTCACTTATATGTTTCACTGTAAACACCTGGTCCACACACCCCATCCTTTCCTAAAGCTCCTTGTCTCTGTTATCCTATTAAAATTAACCCGTTTACTCTTAATTCTTTTCAATAATAACTCTACCATACACTTTACCCGAGTATATAAGCAGACTTATCCCCTATAATTTTTGCACTCTCTTTTTTCCCCTTTGCCTTTATACAAAGGAAACTATGCATGCTCTCTCTACCCTAGGTACCTTACCTCTTCCATACATTTATTAAATAATTGCACAAACCAATCCAAAATATATCCCGACCTATCTTTATTCCATCAATCCCGGCTGCCTTACCCCCTTTCATTGTACCTACTTGCCTCACGAAACTTCCCCCCACATCACAACTGGCTCTTCCTCACCCTACAAGATGTTATTCCTCCTTGTCCTATACACGAAATCACTGCGTCCCTATCTTTATCAACAATTTAACAATTCCTCAAAATATCTCCATTCTTCCCAAATACCTCTAACTCTCCATGTAATAACTCTCCTTCCTATTTTTAACTGACAAATCCATTTGTTGTCTAGGCTTTCTTAACTTGTTAATCTCACTCCAAAAAATCTTTTTTCTTATTTTTCAACAAAATTTGTTGATACATCGCACCCACTCTCTTCATTTGCCTCTCTTTTTACTTGCGTCACAACTCTCTTAACTCTCTGTTTCTTCTCATATACTCTTCCCTCCTTGCATCACTTCTACTTTGTAAAACTTCTCATATGCTAACTTTTTCTCCCTGATACTCTCTTTACATCATCATTCACCAATCGCTCCTTTCCACTCCCCACCCACTTTCCTGTAACCACAAATTTCTGCTGAACACTCTAACACTACATTTTTTTAAACCTACCCATACCTCTTCGACCCATTGCCTCATGCTCTCATTGCCCAATCTATTCCTCCAATAGCTGTTTATTAATACCTAACTGCCTCCTCTTTTAGTTTATAACCTTCACCTCTATCTTCCTGATACTTCTATTCTCCGTGTATCCCCATCTACCTTTTACTCTCAGTGTAGCTACAACTAGAAAGTGATCTGATATATCTGTGGCACCTCTATAAACATGTACATCCTGAAGGTTACTCAACAGTCTTTTATCTACAATAATAATCCACAACTACTTTCATTTCTCCTACATCATATCCTTGTTTACTTATTTTCCTCTTTTTCTTAAAATATGTATTACCTATAACTAAACCCCTTATTACTATGTTCAATCAAAGGGGCTTGCATTATCATTTACACTGGCACCCCAACTTACCTACCACACCCTCTCTAAAAGTTTTCTCCTTCTTTAGCATTCAGGTCCCTACAACAATTACTCTCACTTGGTTCAAGGCGCCTTTGCATTCACTTAAACATCTCCCCAAAACTCTCTCTCTCCTCTGCATTCTCTCTTCTCCAGGTGCATACACGCTTAGTTATGACCCACTTGTCGCATCAACCTTTACTTTAATCCACATAATTTCTTGAATTTACACCTTCATATTCTTTTTCTCCTTCCATAACTGATCATTCAAACCATTACTGCTACCCCTGCCTTTGCTCTAACTCTCTCAGATATCCAGATTTAATCCCATTTATTCCCCCACTGAAATCCCCTACCCCCTTCAGCTTTGTCCAACCTATTTTTGGCAACCTATTTTTTTGTTACCCAAGTAACAGCTTTTATATCCTTTTACTCATGTACGAATTAATTGCTTGCCATATTGTATTACTTTTGTCACTACCACTACTACTACTACTACTACCACTAGTTACATCGAAATTGTACCTCACTAGTTATTGCACTCACTCTGAGCCATATATACCTCTGTAGTCATGTATTGTTTGTAATGGCTTGATAAAGCCTCCTGAGGAGAGCGAATCGTTGCACCAAAAAATGTCACATTAGTTTAGCACTTGTTTCCTTTCCCACTTTACATATTGTCGGTAATTCACCAACTTTATTACAGCATTAAGAAATTGATAGCATTAAGAATGTAGCAATTAAGTTTTGTAGCATTAAGATGTAGCAAGTTTTTTTAAGTGTGCATTAAGAATGTAGCAGTTAAGTGTGCATTAAGAATGTAGCAATTAAGTGTAGCATTAAGAATGTAGCAATTAAGTGTAGCATTAAGAATGTAGCGTTAAGTGTTGCACTAAGAAATGTAGGCAATTAAGTGTAGCATTTCAGAATGTAGCAATTAAGTGTTGATTATGAGTGTAGCATTAAGTGTAGCATTAAGAATGTAGCAGTTAAGTGTGCATTAAGATGTAGCAATTAAGTGGTAGCATTAAGAATGTAGAATTAAGTGTAGCATTAAGAGTGTAGCAATTAAGTGTAGCATTAAGAATGTAGCAGTTAAGTGTAGCATTAAGAGTGTAGCAATCTAAGTGTAGCATTAAGAGTGTAGCACTTATAACTCACTCTGTCTGACTTTTTTGGGTTTCCAGTTCTGTACACATGTTGTCTGGAGTAGTAGGAATTGACGCTGAGGTGGCCCAAATAACCACAACAACAATGGTCGCTGTGGTGGCCATATAAACCCAACAACAATGGACACTTGGTGGCATTATAAAACCCAAACAATGGTTCGCTGTAGTGGCCAATATAAAACCCCAACAACAATGCGTCACTGTGGGGCCATATAAACCCAACAACAATGGTCGCTGTGGTGACCATATAAAACCCCCAACACAATGGTCGCTGTGGTGGCATATAACCCCAACAAACAATGGTCCGCTTGTGGTGGCCATATAAACCCAAAAATTGGTCGCTGTGGTGGCCATTATAAACCCAAAACAATGTGGTCGCTGTGGTGACCATATAAAACCCCACAACAAATGGTCTCTTGTGGTGACCATCTAAAACCCCAAAACAATGGTCGCTGTGGTGCCCTTATAAACCCCAACAACCCCCAAAATGGTGGGTCACTGTGGTGGCATATAACCCCAACAACAATGGCTGCTGTGGTGACCATATAAACACCAACAACAATGTTCACTTTTGGTGGCCATATAAAAACCCCAACAACATGGTCACTGTGGTGGCATATAAACCCCAACAAATATGTCACTGTGGTGGCCATATAACCCCACCAACAATGGGTCACTCTGGTGGCCATATAAACCCCAACACAATGGTCACCTTGTGTGGCATATAATCCCCAACAACAATAGTCACTGTGGTGGCCATTATAAACCCCAACAACATTGGTCACTGTGGTGGCCATATAAACCCAATCAACAATGGGTTGCTTGTGGTGGCCATATAAACCCCAACAACACTGGTCACTCGGGTGGGCCATATAAACCAAACAACAATGTTTGCTGTGGTGGCCCATATAAACCCCAACAACAATGGTCACTCTGCTGGCCATATAAACCCCAACAACATGTCACTGTGGTGGCCATTATAAACCCAAAACAATGGTTGCGTGTGGTGGCCATATAAACCCCATCAACATATGGGGCGTGTGGTGGCCATATAAACCCCAACAACAATGGTCGCTGTGGTGGCCGTATAAACCCAACAACAATGGTCACTGTGGTGGCCATATAACCCAACAACAATGGGTCGCTGTGGTTGGCCATTTAACCCCAACAACAATGTCGCTGGGGTGGCCATATAAACACCAACACAATGGTCACTGTGGGGCCATATAAACCCAACAACAATGGTCACTGTGGTTGGCCATATAACCAAACAACATTGGTCGCTGTGGTGGCCATATAAACCCCAACAAAGGTCGCTGTGGTGGGCCATATAAACCCCAAACAATGGTTGTGTGGTGGCCATTATAAAACCCCAACAACAATGGTCATGTGTGTGGCCCATATAAACCTCAACACAATGGTCGTGTGGTGGCCATATAAAACCTCAACAACTAGGTCACTGTGGTGGCAATATAAACCCCAACAGAGGTCACTGTGGTTGACCATATAAACCCCAACAACTAATGGTCGTGTGGTGGCCTTTTAAACCCCAACAACAAGGTCGCTGTGGTGGCCATATATACCAACAAAGGTCACTGTGGTGGCCATAAAAACCCCAACACAATGGTCGCTGTGGTGGCCATTTAAACCCAAACAGAGGTCACTGTGGTGGCCATATAAACCCCAACAATGGTCACTCTGGTCGGCCTAGAAACCCCAACAACAAAGATCGCTGTGGTGGCCATATAAACCCCATCAACAATGGTCACTGTGGTGGCCATATAAACCCCAACATCAATGGTCACTGTGGTGGCCATATAAACCCGAACAAAGCGTCACTGTGGTGGCCATATAACCCCAAAACAAAGGTCCCTGTGGTGGCCATTATACCCAACGACAATGGTCACTGTGGTGGGCCATATAAACACCAACAACAATGGTCGGCTGTTGGTGGCCAATATAAACCCCAACAAAGGTCACTGTGGTGCCATATAACCCAACAACATATGGCGCGTGGTGGCCATATACAACCCAACAAACAATGGTCACTGTGGTGGCATATAAACCCCAACAACTTGGATGGTCGCTGTGGTGGGCCATATAAACCCCAAACAAAGGGTCACTGTCGGTGGCCATATAAAATCCCCAACAACAAGGTCACTGTGGTGGCCATTAAACCCCAACAACAATGGTCGCTGTGTGTGGACCATTATAAACCCATCAACAAGGGTCGCTGTGGTGGCCTATAAACCCCAACATCAATGGTCGCTGTGGTGGCATATAAACCCCAACATACAATGGTGCTGTGGTGCAATATAAAAACCCCAACAACATGCGTTCGCTGTGGTGGTCCATATAAACCCCAACAACAATGGGTCACTGTGTGACCATATTAAACCCAACAACATTGTCGCAGTGGTGGCGATATAAACCCAACAACAATGGTCACTGGGGTGGCCATATAAACCCCAACAACAATGGCTGCTGTGTTGACCTTAATAAACCCAACAACAATTGGTCACTCTGGTGGCCATATAAACCCCAAAAC
Source organism: Cherax quadricarinatus (assembly GCF_026875155.1). Lineage (NCBI taxonomy): Eukaryota > Metazoa > Arthropoda > Malacostraca > Decapoda > Parastacidae > Cherax > Cherax quadricarinatus. The sequence continues at coordinate 17,112,923 of NC_069475.1, forward strand.
AATGGTCACTGTGGTGGCCATAATAAAACCCCATCAAACAACGGTTCACTGTGGTGCCAGATAAACCCCTACAACAATGGTCACTCTGGTGGGCATATAAACCCCAAACAACAAATGGTCACTCTGGTGGCCATATAAACACCAAATACAAGGGTCACTGTGGTTGGCCATTAAACCCCAACAACAAATGGTCACTGTGGTTGGCCATATTAAACCCAAACAACATTGGTCACTCTGGTGGCCCATATAAACCCCAACAACAATGGTCACTGTGGTGGCCATATAACCCCATCTACAATGGTCACTGTGGTGGCATAATAAAACCCCAACTAACAATTGGTCACTGTGGTGGGCCATATAAACCCCAACAACAAGGTTGCTGTGGTGGCCAGTAATAAACCCCAACAACAATGGTCCACTTGGTGGCCATATAAACCCCAACAAACAATGGTTGCTGTGGTGGCCCATATAAACCCCAACAACAATGGTCACTCTGTTGGCCATATAACACCCCAACAACAATGGTTCACTGTGGTGGCCATTTAAAAACCCCAACAAAAGGGTTGCGGTGGTGGCCATATAAACCCCAACAACATATGGGCGCTGTGGTGGCCATTATTAAACCCCAACAACAATGGTCGCTGTGGTGGCCTTATAAACCCCAACATCAATGGTCACTGTGGTGGCCATATAAACCCCAACAACAATGGTCGCTTGTGGTGGCCATATAAAACCCCAACAACAATGGTCGCTGATGGTGGCCAATAATACCCAACAACATGGTCACTGTGGTGGCCAGATAAAACCCCAACTACAATGGGTCACTGTGGTTGGCCATTTATAAACCCCAAAACATGGCGCTGTGGTGGCCATATAAAACCCCAACAAAGGTTCGCTGTGGTGGCATTTATACACAACAACAATGGTTGGTGTGGTGGCCATATAAACCCCAACAACAATGGTCACTGTGGTGGCCATAAAACCTCAACAACAATGGTCGCTGTGGTGGCTATATAAACTCTCAACAACAATGGTCACTGTTGGGTGGCAATTATAAACCCCAACAGAGGTCACTGTTGGTGACCATATAAACCCAACAACAATGGTCGCGTGGTGGCCATATAAACCCCAACTACAATGGTCGCTGTGGTGGCCATATCAACCCCAACAAAGGTCACCTGGGGTGGCCATAAAAACCCCAACAACTATGGTCGCTGTGGTGGGACCATTTAAACCCCAACAGAGGTCACTGGTGGTGGCCATTATAAACCACTAACAAGGTCACTTCTGGTGGCCATTAAACCCCAACAACTATGATCGCTGTGAGTGGCCATATAAACCCCAACTACAATGGTCACTGTGGTGGCCATATAAACCCCAACATACAATGGTCACTGTGGTGGCCAATAAACCCAACAAAGGTTCACTGATGGTGGCCATATAGAACCCAACAACATAGGTTCACTGTGGGGGCCATATAAACCCCAACAACAATGCGTCCCTGTGAGTGGCCAATATATTCCCAACATAATGGTCGTCTGTGGTGGCCATGGTGGCCATTTAAACCCTAACAAAGGTCCACTGTTGGGTGGCCATATAAAACCCCACAACAATGGTCACTGTGGTGGGCCATATTAAACCCATCAACAATGGTCACTGTGGTTGGCCATATTTAGAAACCCAAACAACAATGGTCGCTGTGGTGGCCATATAAACCCCAACAATGGTCACTGAGGTGGCCATATAAACCCCAAACAACAAAGGTCACTGGTGGTGGCATATAAAACCCCATCATACCATGGTCACTGTGTTGGCCATATAAACCCCAACAACAATGGTGGTGTGGTGGCCATATAAACCCCAACAACAATGGTCATGTGGTGGCCATATAAACCCCAACAACAATGGTTCGATGTGGTGGCCATATAAACCCCAAACAACAATGGTCACTTGTGGTGGGCATATAAAACCAACAACAATGGTCGCTGTGGTGGCCATATAAACCCCAACAATATTGGGTCACTTGTGGTGGCCATATAAACCCCAAACAACAATGGTCGCTGTGGTGGCCATATTAACCCCAACAACAATGGTCGCTGTGGTGCCATATAAAACCCCAACAACAATGGTCGCTGTGGTGGCCATATAACCCCAACAAACAATGGTCAACTGTGGTGACCATTATAAACCCCAACAACATGGTCACTGTAGGTGGCCATATAAACCCCCCAACAACAATGGTCCTGTGGTGGCCATATAAAAACCCCAACAACAATGGTCCATCATGTCAAGTGCGCTCAGTCCCTCCGTGAACATAAAACCCCAACAACAATGGTCATGTGGTGGCCATATAAACCCCAACAACATGGTCACTCTTGGTGGCCATATAACCCCAACAACAATGGTCACTCGGTGAGCCCATATAAACCCCACAACAATGGTCATCTGGTGGCCATATAAACCCAACAACAATGGTCACTGTGGTGGCCATATAAACCCCAACAACAATGGTCACCTATGTTACCTTATAAACCCCAAACAACAATGGGTCACTTGGTGGCCATAGAAACCCAAACAACAAGGTCACTGTGGAGGCCATATTTAAACACAACAACATTGGTCGCTCGTGGTGACCATATAAACCCAACAAACAGATGGTCACTCTGGTGGCCATATTAACCCCAACAACCAATGGGCGCGGTGGTGGCCATATAAACCCAACAAAACTATGGTCGCTGTGGTGGCCATATAAACCCCAACAACAATGGTCACTGTGAGGTGCCTTATTAAACCCCAACATCAATGGTCACTGTGAGGCCATATAAACCCCAACAAAATGGTCACTGTGGTGGCCATATAAACCCCAACAACATTGGTCCCTGTGGAGGCATATAAAACCCCATCAATAATGGTCACTGTGGTGGCATATAAACCCAACAACAATGGTCACCCCCCCCCTCTCTGGTGGCATATAAACCCAACAACAATGGTCTCTGTTGGTGCCATATAACCCCATACCAACAATGGTCACTGTTGGCCATATAAACCCAACAATATGGTCGCTCTGGGGGCCATATAAACCCAACAACAATGGCTGCTGTACCACCATTGCCACATACATAATGAACATGCGCATTTTTTTCATTATCTGTATATATCATGTTTCTATGTATTAATATTGGTTTATTATGTCATTTTCGTGAATTGTGAATGATAAATAAACTGTTGAATTGATATTAGGGAAATTATTAAAATATTTTCTGGTGCTTGGAATTCCACTGGAACGAATTGATTCCCATTTCAATTAATTTAAATGCGTGAAAATTGACTCTGCAAACAAGCAAATCCAGTTGTGAGAAAGTCATGGTATATAGAATAAACTCGTAAGTAGAGGTTCCACTGTACGTATATGTTGGTGGTTGTGGTGGTGGCAAGAAGCCTACTCCACCTTAATTGTAGAGCTTTCTCAGTGGCCATTTTAAACCAACAACAACACTTCCAGCACTTTTCTCCTCATATACATATGGACATATTTCATTCATTCTAGAGTATTTAGCATGTTTCTATGTTATTAATATTGTTTATTATGGTCATATTACAATGATTTGTGTAGCAGTTAATAAGCCGTAGAGTTGATAATAGCGTCATACTGAAAGTACTATTCTGTCAAGCCTCGGACAGCAGGAATGGTTTAATTGGATTTCCATTATTTCTTGTGGGGAAAATATATCAGATAACGATAAACAGTTAAGGACAAGTACTCTGGAATGGGGACTAAAATCATAACTGAGGGTCCACTGTATAAGACTCTGACGTGACTGCCAACGTTGCCCATTGTTGCCATAATCATTTTGCTTTCTGTCAAAACATCAGGCCTCGATATCTTGGTAAACATTGTTCTCATTTTTTTTTTTTTTTTGGTCTATAAACACTCAGAAAATTAATCTCAGGGGATTTTGATAAGAAAATTTTTTTTCTTAATATTTTTTTGGACACAGAGCGAGAGTTAAGAATCAATGCTTCTCAACCACTGAAAAGTTAAGCGCCTCAGAGTGATTATTATTGTGCTTTATTATTGTCATCAATATTTAACCTTGAGGGTCAAGACCCCCGATCCCAAACTCACTTTCGAGAATTTTGCATAAAAAAAACAATTTATTCTTATGAAATTATAGAGAATTTTTCCCAATGGTAATAATGCCAAAAGTATGAAATTTGATGGAAAAACTTAGAAATTATGCGTTCATGACATTAGCGATATTAGTGACATTTACACTGGCAATTTTTGCCCAATTTGAACCCTATTTTTGGCAATGCCATTGTTCCAGTCAAACTAATAATCATAGCTACTTCACTAGAACTCCATTGTTTAATCGAATTGAGTACAAGAACCACCAGTTACTATTACAACTACCCAATAAGTGGTCAGGAGGTTTGGCATTGGTCAATTTCATCAAATTCCAAGAAGCCAATTTCAAAATAGGGTCAAAGTAAAACTGCCTTGCTGCCTTTACCCTTTCACCATCACTTGCCCCGCTGTTATCCCGTAACCCATTATCATTCCATCCTCCCCTTTTGCACCTGATGCCCTCGCTTCCCTTCCTGCCCTGGAGCGCTTATAGTCCTTGTGGCTTAGCGCTTCTTTTTTGATTATAATAATATTCGCCACACCCCTCTTATATAACTCTTGCTTTCCATTTTGAATTTTTATGCTCATAAAAAATAGAAGATTGTACAGTTATGCAGACTACTGCTTATTATAAAAAACGGAATAAATAATATCAGAGCAAAAAAAACCATACCCCGGCCGGGATTGAACCCGCGGTCATAGAGTCTCAAAACTCCAGCCCGTCAAAAGAAATATCAGTGCACTTGTGAAAAAATATTAGACTCACCAGTTGCTGAGTATTGGATGTCTGGCATGATTTGTTTACTCTTAAACCTTTCAGGGTTAGGTGCGTACTAGTACTGCTGCATGCCGGGCTGGTGCCATACTAGTTGCACATAAATTCTAGCACCTTTAAATCTAGCGAGAGAAAGCTGGTAGGCCTACATATGAAAGAATGGGTCTATGTGGTCAGTGTGCACAGTATAAAAAAATCCCGCCAGCACACAGTGCCATAATGAGAAAAAAAAACCTCCGACCATGTTTTGGTTTCTACAGCGACTTTGCAGTTTATTTCGTTATGCTATTTATGGTTTTATTCTAGTTTTCTATGGTCTATTTTATAGAATGGGAGATGTATTATGAAAAGTATTTTAGATGATTTGATTGGTTTTCAATGAAAAGTATCTTGAAATTGAGATCAAAGTAGCAAAATGTCTCGCTTTTGCGGCGAAGTTTCAAAAGTAAACAAATCATTGCCATGCGTCCAATACACCATAAAATAGTGTTTACCTGGAGTTTACCTGGAGAGAGTTTCGGGGGTCAACGCCCCCGTGGCCCGGTCTGTGACCAGGCCTCCTGGTCTAATGTGTCTAATGTTCTTTCACAAGTGCGGGCATATTTTTTATACCATTTCTACACTAATGCAGTAGTCTGCATAACAGTAAATCTATTTTTTGGAGAATATAAATTCAAAGTGGAAAACAAAAGGAAATGTAACGGAGGCCTGAGGACTTGACTTTCATGAACAGAGGAAATGATATTTTAGTGCTGGAATGTACTGTCTTGTTTATTCTGACCCTATCTGAAAATTGGTTCTTTTGAAAGTTTTGTGGAATTGGCAAAATTGCAATTTTTTGACCACTTTATTGGATAGTTGAAATCGGTAAATGGGTGGTTGCTTGTACTCATTCATATAGAAAATAATAGAGTTCTAAGAAAATAGGCTCTCAAGTGGGTGAATTCACGATGCGTAGACATCGTCGAGACTGCTACTTCAAGAGAGCTAATTCCGATAAGTTTCATAAATTTTCATATTTGGGTATCATTATGATCGGGAAAAAATTCTCTATCATTTCATAGAAAAAAATATTTTTTTTTTTTTTTAAATTCACCCTGAGAAACAAGTTTAGAGAGGGGCCTGGCCGACGTGAATGAAATGTTTAAAACTTCAAACAAAAGTAGAAACATTTCTGCTACTTTGAGCTCAATTTCAAGAGACACTTTGCATCGTTGGAAACCAATCAAATCTTTCTATTTCTGTAATATATCTTCCATTCTTTCAAATGAGACCAAGAAAAATGAGCCTGCAACCCTATACAGCCTTTCTAAATACATACGAAAAATACCTTGCAAAGTCACCGTTTTAAATAAAAACTCGGTCGGATTTTTTTTTTCTTATGCATCGCATGATGCTGCAGGATATTTTTATGCTCACACACTGACCATGCAGACCCATTGTTTTCATATATAGGCCTACAAAGCGTTCTTCACCAGATTTTAAGGCACTAGGATTTTGGAGTATATAATACGGGACACCGACACTGGCTATCCAAGCCGTACTATATAGAACCGGGACCCAGAAAGGGTTAATATGGCATCTTCAAGGACACTCTTTGTGAATTAATGTGTACCAAAATTGCCAGCACAGTGTGTATGTGTATTTAGGTACAGATTACAAGTAAGTACAATTACAGTGGACCCTCAGTTAACAACATGATCCATTCCATAGAGGTTGTCTTCAACCGATTATGTTATTATCCCAATTAATTTTCCCCTTAAGAATAATGGGAAATCCAATTAATCCATTCCAGACACCCAAAAGTTATTAAACAAATAAATTTTTTACATGAAATACACACTTCACTACAACATGAAGAACAATGAGACATGCAGAAAAAACACATTAATAATTTAATTAAAATGATATTTACTTTTTGAAGACATTTTATGAGTGATGGATGGGAGGAGGGAGAGGATGGTGGAGTTTACAATTGTTTTGGAGGGAAAATCACTCCCATATGGACATTAGGTACAAGTCCTTTTTTCTGGGGTTACTCCCTTCTTTGCTTTTTAATGCCACTGGGACCAGCTTGGGTGTCACGGGACTGTCAGCACCAAAAAATTCTGTCCAAAGAGCTCTGTTTCTGGCATGTCTTTAAGATTTCCTAAATGGACACAACATTGTCTTTGTAGATGTTGCAGCTAGCTTGCAACAACTGAGTAGGGTGATGTTCATCGATAAAAGTTTTGCCACTTCAGTCCACTTAGCTACTGCCTTAATCTCCTTGAAGAAGGCAACTTCTTACATCTCTTTTCCCCTCCCTCTGAAGGAAATTCCGAGCTGTGGTCTACTATGTATTCCACCCTCAGTTCTTGCAGCTCTGTAGTGGTTAGTCTTCATCATTGTTCCTCCACCAATCTCTTCCACATCTCGACACTACCTCCAACCCCTGACTTCCCAAATCCTACAATCAATTCCCCAACTGGCATAGGCTCCTTAGGGTTAGCCAAACCATTCAAAGCCCACTCTTGTACACCTGTCTGGCCACAATTTTCGTCAAAGTTCTGCAAGTAGTCACTCCCGCCCAAGACTTCCTATAAGGTTTATGCAGCTGAGGATACTGAAGTTAAACTTTTCAGAACTCGCTTAGGGTCAAGTCAGGGTCTCTGTTCACTTTAAAGCATTTTTGAAAAACACTGCTTGGGTTGTACAGAATTTTTGGAAATTGAAATAAACCTGCTGGCCATGGGCTGGAGGAGAGGAGAGTTTCCCTAAAGCTGTACCCTTAAGTCCATAATTACTACAGAGGTGCTGAAGCCCTTTTGTCCTTCTTCCAGAGTGGGCATCCCTAGAGAAATTTTGTTCTGACCGTGGGACAACAATTCACATCTGCTTAATGCAAACATCTCTACCAACTTCTGGGAGTGAAGCCTCTCTTCACACACATATCATCCAGCCTGTAATGGGAGGATTGAGCGCCAGCATTTGGTTCTCATAGGCATTTTAAGGAAACTTTGCTCCCTTAAACCTAAGGAGTGGCATCGTTACCTATCCTGTGCTTTGTTTGCCATTGAGGGATGTTCCCAGTGAATCTTTGGGGTTCTCACCTTTTGAACTTTCTATGGTAGATCAGGCCAGAGTCCCATTGTACATCCTTCATAAATTATGGACTAACGAGGACGGTAAAGGTGAGGTTCAGTCCTCTTATAAGTTTCTGCCTTGACTTAGAATCCAAACTTGAGGAGACCTCTGACATAGTTTTGAAAATTAATGTTGTCATGGACCAGTACCAAAACCTATTTTGATTCCAAAAGCAGAGGAGAAGTTTTAAAGTCGGGGATGAAGTTCTGGTACTTTTGCATATATAGTCAAATAAATTATTAATAGCATGGAAAGGTTCCATATAAGGTGCTAAAAAATTTGTGGAAGGTATGTTTGTTTACCTCATAGAAGTCAGGGGAACCTAAGCTTTATCTTATCAACATCCTTAGAAATGTTACTGAAGAAATTCGGTTAATGCTCTGAATAAACTTTGATTTAGTTTTTCCACACGAACTGATAAGACAAACTGAGGAGTGTAAGGTGTGCCATAACAGACACCTCTAATGTAGACTATGAAGAGGAACTACTGGGTTACCTCTTGACCATGGTGCAAACAAAACATTAATATTTAATGAAGTCTTTGGATGACCATAAGAAAATGTGAACTACTTTCAATGTTCGTGAGTAACTTTTCATATTCTTTTACTGATATTCCAGGTGTCACCTCCCCGGTTAGTCCAAAGATTGACTTAGTCACGGACAATCCTGTCAAATGGGAAATTAACCCGTTTCAGTTCACCTTAGGGATTGCATTTGACGAGAGGTAGACAAATTATTAAAACTAAAAATCACTGAACCTTCAGTATCTGCATATTGCTTACCAGTAAGTAATGGTTAAGAAGGAGGATAATTCATATAGATTGCTATTGACTTCAGGGCCTTTAATGCTATAACTGGTGGGTGCTGAGCTATGGCCCTTACTAGATAGCGATCTACACTAATTTATGATGTTCCTTCTTTTCAGAGAATTGATATTGCGCAGGGCATATCATCAAGTAATGTTAGACCTTCTTGCTAAGCAGTACACCGCTTTTCCTACCTCACAAGGCTGATGCAGTATAGAACTACGCCTTTCGGTTTGAGTAGCTTCCTGTGCTTCCTACGTTGAGGATGATGAGAAAGGTCTTGTGTAATATGCAAATGTTTCAAGTTATTTTTGAGAAACATTTACGTAATGACATCGATGTGGAGCACGCATATCCAAACATTAACATCAGTTTTACGTAAGGTTACGCTCGCATTGCCTCACTGCCAAGCTGAAGAAATGCTTCCTTTGGATATAACAAGATTAGATATCTCGGACTGATCCTTTCTAATATCTCTTTTGACAGGCCTCTCCCAGTAAGATCAATGCTTTATTAGATTTAAATTCCAAAAACCAGAAGCTCATGCGTAAGCTTCTTGGTTCCGCAAATTTTATGCACGGTTTTATCCCGAACCATACTGATCTTACAGGATACTATCGCCTTCCTTAAAAATCTGTGAAGGAACCTCTTGAACTTTCTGACGGTAGCTGGGAAAAGTTTAATGAGATTAAAAATATCTTCTCAAAAGACCCTTACTTAAGATTCAGATATTAATAAAACATTTTGATTTAAGTAATGATGCTCCATTACTGATTAGGTGCAGTGTTACTACCAATACCATGATGGTACTCCCTTCCCTGTATGCTTCTAAACCGGAAACTCCTTCCCATCAGAAACGGGATACTCCACAATGGAAAAGGAATGTATTGGCCTTGTGTGGGATATCTCAAGCTTAATTTTTAGTTACTGGGAAATAAGAATTCATTTTAGAGACGGATCACAAACCTTTGTTATACCTAGTAACTTTTTAAGGGAACATAACAGTCGCCTCTTGAGGTGGAACATTGGCTCTCCAGGGCTTTTAAACCTTTCAGGGTCGTCCCGTAGATCTACGGCTGGTCGGTGGTGGTTCCAACCGTAGATTTACGCCAAAATTCTAGCACCATCAAATTTAGCGTGAAAGCGCTCATAGGCCTACATATGAGAGAAGAAATGGGTCTGCGCCGTGGGTGTGTGCCATCAAACAAAAAATCTAGGCGCCTGCATAGCATTGTGGAAAAAGCCGGCTCAGTCACCCTTGTTCACCATGATTTTAGCTCGTCGCCAAGTCTGACTCTCACCCCGGAAAATTGGGGATCTCCTCTTCCTGTCTGATGTTCTGACACTGATGGAAGTGGAACTGAAGGACGAATTCTATGCTATTGATAAGTTAGTGACCGAAACAATGACCCAGTAATATCGATAATAGTGCAGAAAAACCCCGACGATCCTCGACCTTTACTCTGGTGTGGGCACTCAGTGACTCAGTCGGTGTTCCTAAATGTAAGAGAAAACTATTATTTCCGTGCCTGGCCTCTGACTTCTGTAATGACGATGATTTCTGACGTGGATTGTGATTTTTATTGCGGCTCGACGATCATTCGAGTGTGATAGTGAGGGAAACTATTTCACCAGTGAAGCGTCGTTTATGTTTTGCCGCCGCATGCGGCTGGGGTAGTGTACCCTATGCTGTGCCCGTGATGGGGGCTTCTTGCAGTTCTTGATGAACAGGGAGTCCCTGAGTTGGCCCGGGGGCAGGGGTGATGGGCTTCATTTATAGCCTGTTCGAAGTCATTTGGCGTCAGGATAACATTGGATAGGCTTGTGTTAACCAAATTTTGTGGCTCTCTCATAAAAAATTCATTTTGATCTTCGACTCTCAGTCTTATTAGCGCTTGCTAAAAACTGAGTCATATTGAGACTTGAGTAAGCTCACTCATTTCCTTGCTGTCATCTGTGTAGGACCCATCTTGTTTAAGTAGGGGCCCAACACTGGACGTGGTTCTCGACTTTGATTTGGCATAGGAGAAAGAAATACTTTGGTTTCTTTCGATTTCATTTATGACTTTTAGTTCTTCCCGCGATTCCTGACTCCTATATAGATTCCTTTAGCTTAAGTTCGATGCTTGCTATTTCTCTGACCAGTGTCTCCCTATGCATTTCAGATATATTGACCTCTTTTAGCCGCTCTGTTATTCTTTTCCGTCACTGTAAAGGGAGCGCCTGTCTTTTTTCTATTTTACATCTACTCCTCCTTTTTCTTAGAGGAATAAGCCTTGTGCATACATCGAGTGCCACCAAGTTAATCTGTTCTAGGCATAAGTTGGGGTCTGTGTTGCTTAGTATATCTTCCCAGCTTATATCGGTTAGGACTTGGTTTACTTGGTCCCACTTTATGTTTTTGTTATTGAAGTTGAATTTGGTGAATGCTCCCTCGTGACTAGTCTCATTATGTTGGTCTGGGGCTCCACACATACATGTCTGAACCTCAATTATGTTGTGATCTGAGTATATTGTTTTTGATATGGTGACATTTCTTATCAGATCATCATTGTTAGTGAAGATGAGGTCTAGTGTATTCTCCAGTCTAGTAGGCTCTATTATTTGCTGGTTTAAATTGAATTTTGTGCAGAGATTTAAAAGCTGGTGTGAGTGTGACTTTTCATCAGAGCTGCCTTCCTGCTTATTACGCAACAATATTATTTGCTATATTCCTCCATTTTAGGTACCTTAAGTTGAAATCCCCCCAGGAGCAAGTTGTTGGGTGCAGGAGCTGGAAGATTTTCCAGACAGTGGTCAATTTTTAACAGCTGTTCCTGGAATTGCTGGGATGTTGCATCCGGAGGCTTGTAGACTACCACAATGACTAGGTTTTGGTTCTCGACCTTTACTGCTAAAACTTCCACTACATCATTTGAGGCATTAAGCAGTTCTGTGCAAACAAGTGACTCTGCAATGTACAGGCCAACCCCTCCCCCCTTTTGCCTGTTCACTCTGTCAACGTCTGTATAGGTTGTAACCTGGGATCCATATTTCGTTGTCCAAGTGATCCTTTATGTGGGTCTCAGTGAAAGCTGCGAACATTGCCTTTGCCTCTGCAAGTAATCCACAGATGAAAGGTATTTTGTTGTTTGTTGCTGGCTTTAGACCCTGTATATTTGCAAAGAAGTATGCCATCGGATTGGTGGTATTGTTGGTACTGGGGGGGGATTTTTTTTCTGGCATTAGTATCTGTATCTGTTGGTTTGGAGTGGAGGCCAATGACTGTGGTTCCACTCCAGGAATGACTGGATTTGGTGTATGATTTCTGCCATTTCCTGCCAGTTTTTTTTCGTTCCTGGCACTAAAAAAACCTCTCCCTCTTGAGTGGCTGTGGCTAACCAGGTTTTCCCATGGCCTGGATGTTTTGTATCTTTTTGTACCCTTTAGATGGTGTGCCTGGCAATTTAAGTTATAGCACAGTCTTTCCTGTACTGAAGAGGTACACATTTCAGGGTAATAAAGCTTACAGGAAGGGAGTTTGCATATTCCTGTTGTCATATGGGCATGGCATTTTCTAGGGTAGTCATAGTTGCACGTCCTGTCTGTTTTTTCCAGATTTCCCATGTCTGCAGATACCAAGTGCATAGTATGTGCACAGGCTTGGTTTCTGTTTGCCTTGGGTTTCTGTGACTGTATTCCCTAGTTGTAGATTCAATAACTCTCATATTATTTTACTCAGAAAATCAAGTTTGCAAAATTACTCTCATCCTATGATTACAGGCACAGATCCTGATGTAAACTTTTTACTAAATGAAATACACGAATCTAACAGTAACTGTAATTACTATACAGCAGACCAAGCAAAAACATTACTCAGTGCAAACAATAACATAACCATCTTTAACTACAATATCAGATCCTTGGCAAACATTATGATGACCTCACAAATTTAAACTCAATTCCCTTCATTCCAAATTATCAATCATCACACTCACAGAAACCTGGCTTAAAGCCTGAATTGCAGATGTCTATAAAATTTCCCTGGCTATATGGCCATACGCAACTGTAGAAGAGACCAGCAAGTGGGAGGAACAGCTATATACTACTCAAATCAACTCAAATGCATCAATAAATCTTGCACAAGGGATGAACATGGCAAATATATCATAGCCAAATTCAAAACAAAAGACCTGCAAAAACCCCTCACAGTTATAAACGGCAGCAGCAACAGCAGCGACCTCCCAGTTTCCGTACTTTTCTCCAACTATCGGAGCCACCAATGCTCCCATGATGACCTAGTTACAAGCAAAACTGCACTACCCAACATAGCACCCAGAATGACCAAAGATTACCAAGAGTGAAACCTACAAATCAAAAATAATAGAGATCAAAGGAAGACTGCCCTCAAACCCAAAGCAACACCCCGCTGCCAGCCGAACAACGTAACCCTAAGCGTTGTATAACTACAACTTCTTCTTAACTACAACAATTCCTGTAGTATTATGAGGCACAATCTCAGAGGAAACAGCACCAAGGCCAGCAAGAAAACACCGAAAAATCAACTATTCAACAAGTGTATCCAGGAGGACGCTGGCCCAGCTACCACCCATCTCACCACTGCTCAAGGCGACACCACAACAATAACAACAAACATGGCTGCCCCCAGCCCATCCACCCCTCTCTTCCCCAGATTCAACCTACCAAGTAGTCTCTCAGGTATGGCCAACGATCCAGATACCCTAAAGTCATGCATCTCCACCTTAGTTATTGAAAATATGAATCTTCAAGAGATGCTAACAAAACAAGACACCAGAATGGCACAACTCAAGAACAAAATCCTCAGTCTTGAACAAAAGTTATCAACACCAGGAATGACTATGGCAAGACCATCCAGACAGTCATAGATAGCCATACAGAACAAATAATATCTCTTAATACAAATGTTGAAGAAGCAGTAAAAGAATGGAGGAACAACTTAGATAACCAGTTCAGTGACTACTTTGCTCTCCAAGAAGATAAAACTGAGCAAGATAAACTATCGGACGCAGTAATAGTTAACAGTCCACTTTTTTCCCAGTGATATGAACCAAATGAACAGTAAAGAAATTACTCTCCAGATCATAAAGGACCAAACAAAAGTTACAGTACCAGAGTCAGAAATAAAGGAAGCCAGGTTACTAGGATCTCATGGTTGAAAAAGTGTTATGCTTAGATTCCACTCACATGACAGGAAAAAAGACTTAATAATTGCATCTATTAAAGTAAAGAAAGAGGTATACATGAACGAGTGTCTTACCAAAAAACGTCAGAACCTCATGTATAGAGTCAGAAAACTTAAGCAGGAGAATAATGACACAATACACCCAATGCTTCACAGGGGAGGGGAAAATTTATTTAGGAAAATGAATGTAGGTCAACTGTACACAATCATGAATGAGAATGATATCACGATTTCTCAGGGATACTAATCTAACAGAGAACAACTAAACAATGTCCAACCTAAAAGCCTACATAGTGTAGTGTATATTTTGCTCCATTATTGTTCAAAATTTCTTTAGTACAATCTCTTAGTAATTAAATAATCAACTATCTCATTTTGTGATTTTACTAGTAAGCATAAGTCACCTTATGTAATTTTCTTATTTACTATTGTTTGCTTAAATATTAGCTGAATTGATACTTTCTCTGTCCATATTACTACCTCATATTTTTTTAAATACTATTAATTGATATTTTTCTGTTTATATTACAACTTAATACTTCTTTAAATACTATTAATTGATATTACTTACTAAAATTAATAATTAATTACCATTTTTACTAACAGTACAATTTACTCTTAACATTTTTGACATCATTTAATTACCATTACTTGTCTAATTACCATAACCTGTTTTTAATCCCCACATTTACTATCTTAGAGTACTCTTAAATACCTTGTACTGCCAAATAACCTCTAGTATAACTACCAGTGCAATATTGAATCCAAATAACAGTTCTTAAAATTTAATACTTGAAATAAACATTACTTTTTCACTTTTTTCTTTTTTTTTTTTTTTTTTTTGCTAATTAATCTTTTTTTGTAATCATTATTACTTACTAAAATTTTATTAAACACCATATTTACTACCAGCCCAATTTTACTTTTTGTAAATTAATCATTATTTTATACTTTTCATAACATTTTTTTGCCAAATTTTCAAGTTTGTATATTCAACTCCAACCTTTATATTATCCTTTGTACCTGTGTACCTGTGTACCTATGTACCTGTCTACCATCTTACTATCATATTATAACCAAGTCATTGCCATTGTTATTTTTTTACTTATTATTCTTTTGGTACTTTAATTTGTGAATTTTATTTTGTCATTTAAATTAGTTATACTCTTGATCTTGTTAACAAACCTATATCAAAACCATAGTGCAATTGCAAGTACTATTTAATTTGAATTTTATATGTTTTAAGTTTTATTACCTAGTTGTACTTTAGCTCATTCTAGCTCAATACATAGACAACCCCTAAACTAACTATACCTAGTTGTACTTTAGCTCATTCTAGCTCAATACATAGACAACCCTAAACTAACTATACCTAGTTGTACTTTAGCTCATTCTAGCTCAATACATAGAAAAACACTAAATTCATTATATTTAGACCGTAGTGCATTACAAGAGTGAGTCTGGTGCCAAACTTAGTTAACTTTTTTTTATAGTATTAGTTTATACCTAAAATGTACTTTAGCTCATTCTAGCACAAAAAACATAGACAAATAAATTTTCATTATGTTTTTTAGTGGCTAACTCTATATGCCAAAGTGCTTTAGTGTATACTTATCCAAACTCCCACACTAAAAAAATCAGTATTAGAACTTACCAATAAAACAGATGAAAAACAACCACTATTTAAACCTAAAAGATGAATGATCACGTGACCCTGATCTAAACCTCCAAATCTAACACACAATCAAATCTTACTGGAAAGTAACTGCCTTTATTACACAGCATCACAAGCCAGCACTATCCTGAACACTGCTCAAAGCCTATCAGTTCTTAACTGCAACATCAGGTCCTTAAGCAAACACTATGATAACCTCCTGGCACTCCTTGAGTCACTAAAGACACCCTTCTCCTGCATTATTCTTACTGAGACTGGGCTTAAGCAGGTCACAATTGATATCTACCCTCTACCAGGATACACAGCAATTCACAACTGCAGACCATACCAAGTTGGGGGTGGTACTGCAATCTATTACTCTAACCAAATATCTTGTATTAGCACTAATTTCTTTAGTGATGAATATGGTGAATACATTTTTGCTAATTTTACTGTAAAAAACCTCAAGACGCCTATAACAATTGGTGCCATACACCGGATACCCCACACAAACATCCCAAACTTCAGAGAGACTCTAAAGTCATTAATAGCAAACAGACAAATGAACAAGCACCCTTCTCTTAGCTGGAGACTTCAACATCAACCTTGGCCTACCAGTTTATCAGACTGTAACTGATTTCATCCAACAATATGAACAACATACTCCTCATACCAGCAATAACTAAACCAACCAGGCTCACTGAGACAAGTGCAACCATAATAGACCACATATGGACCAATATACTAGCCCCCCTTAAATCAGGGATAATCACAGACAGCACTACAGACCACTACCCCAAACCCTTTCCCCTTTAACAAACATTAGTAAGCCACCACTCGAATACAGCAAAGTTTCATTTAGACTCCATGATGAGGCCTCAATAAGGAATTTCACAGCAGACTTTAGGACTGTTGACTGGCCTACAGAATTCTCCAATGCCAATGGTATTGACGATTGGCCAGACATTTTTCCCTTTAAAAAAATACTTAGACTATAAAAACAAACATTGTGCATAAAAACGAAACAGATCACAAATAAAAGACTTGGTTGCCCATGGCAAACCAGTAGCATTCTGAAATCCATTGATAAGAAACACCCAATATGAAAGCAATATAAAACAGGGCTTAATACACAAAAAATATTCTTAAACAATATTCAACAGTTCTCACCCAAAATTTAAAAAAGAAAGCCAAACAACTGTAGTACTCCAGCAGATGATTCACTGACACAAGAGGAGATATGAAAAAGACCTGGAATACACTTTCCCAGATTCTGGGGACCCACAAACTGATAAAAAACAAGAATATTGTTCTAACTAAACCTCATGAAACACCACTGCATCCCACTGATACAGCTAACAAGATAAACGACTTCTTCTCAAACATAGGATCTAATCTCGCCAGTAAAATCCCACATACCAATGCCCATGCTGGGGACTACCTAGATGGGAATTTCCCAAATTCCTTCTATCTTGTACCAACTGAGTCTACGGAAGTCACCGCAATCATAAAGACACTTAAAAATAACTCGGGAATCTGTCTCACGTCCCACCATTATTGTGCAAGCATGCGGCCCATGTCCTTTTGCATGCTATTACATTACATTTTAACAAGTCACTAGAAACTAGCACTTTCCCGACACTACTCAAGACAGCAAGGGTTACACCAATACATAAAGGTGGTGACCCTACAGACTTAAACAACTATAGGCCAATATCAAACTTACCATTGCTATCCAAAATCTTTGAGAAACTCGTGCACAGGAGACTATATTCATTTATAATGCCACAAAACATACTCAACCCCTGCCAATTTGGATTCAGGAAAAATAAAAGCACTAATGATGCAATTATAAAAATGCTAGACCTGCCTTACACAGCAGTGGAAAATAAGGAATATCAGCTAGGAATTTTTATTGGCCTAAGAAAAGCATTTGACACAGTAGACCATGGCATCCTACTCCACAAACTTGACCACTATGGTATAAGAGGCCATGCACTTGCATATTTTAAATCCTACCTTTCTAATAGGTATCAGTATGTCACCATTAAAGACACAGCCTCATCAATACAGTCACTTGATACGGGAGTTCTGCAGGGAAGTTCCTTGGACACTGCTCTTCCTAAATTTTCATCAATGATCTTCCAAACATATCCTAACACCTGAAACCCATTCTCTTTGCTGACGACACGACTTATGTCATCTCCCACCCTAATCTTGCCACCCCCAACACCCAAAGTTAAAGAGGAGCTGCTCAAAATATCGACTTGGATGACAGCCAATAAACTTACAATTAACACTGGCAAACCTACTATATTATGTTTTGGGAGCAGGGCCGGTGTTGCACAACTTAACATTAAGATTGACAACACTCTAATTGCCAGACATAATGAGGGCAAATTCCTTGGCTATACCTCGACAAAAACATAAATTTCAGCACCCATATCCAACACATAACAAAAGAAGGATCCAAAACGGTGGGGATCCTCTCCAAGATATGATACTACGTGCCCACAAACTGCCCTTTTTCACACTATACCATTCACTTATATATCCATACTCACCTATTCTATCTGTGCTTGGGGTTCAACTGCAGCAACACACCTAAAGCCAATAATAACCCAACAAAAAGCCACAATAAGAATAATCACTAAATCCCATCCCTAGCAACACACCCCCCACTCTTCATAGCTCTAAACTTACTCCCTGTTCAGAACATCCACATTTACTACTGTGCATCTATATCTACAGGACCTTAAATTTCCAATATTAACCTTGACCTAAAATACTTTCTTGACAGTTGTGACAGGATCCTCAGGCATAACACCAGACACAAACATCTCTATGACATTCCCAGTGTTCAACTAAACCTTTACAAAAATTCAATGTATTTCAAAGGACCTAAAATCTGAACACCCTACCCCCGAAAACTCTAGAAAATGCAGCCACATTCATCACTTTCAAAACTACAGTTAGGAAACACCTTAATCCCTGATCCACCCCGACAACTAACTACATGATAACCACCTGGTGGTTCACAATTACACTCACTCACCTACTGACTATAAACCCAGAAATACTAATCTTAGGGCTTTTAAAACAATAAACCCTAAGTAGTCATAAGTTTGCCTTTTGATACCCAATATAGACACTTTGTATTGTGCCAAAACAAAAGCATTCACATTGCTAAACTCACAATTATGATGTAGTCACTTAGCCTTAATGCCATAATTTTGTAAGGATTTAATGTTAAGAATTAATTTTAAGTCTGCTCAAAATGCCTAGCCAGGCTAGGTGTCCTAGTGACCCCCCCCTATAACTAGCATTTTATAACATGTAAACCACACAATACCCAAAACCTGTAAACCGCACATTGTAACCTGTTGCAACCCCTGAATGGGTTGCAATGATTAATATGTATGTGTATATTATAATATATATATATATATATATATATATATATATATATATATATATATATATATATACAGGAGGCCCTACTTATATGGAGTTAGGTTCCAGGCTACCGCCGTAGAGCGGAATCGCCCTAAAGTGGAACACCCTTTTTTTCCACTTATAAATGGGATACAAACACTAGATAATAAGTTTACACTAACATATATTAAGTTAGCAATAGAACCAAAGGGATCAAAAAACAATAAAAAAAATACAATACACACATAGTGCACTCATTACTTACCTTAAAATATTTTTAGTCTTAATCTAGGGTGAGGCAAGTAGTATTTATTGTAAGAAATCAAGTGTGGGATGTATTGTAATAGCCAGCTACCTTTCCAGGCCCACCCCACCCACACATAAATATTCTATGATATTTAAGCATCCAGAGCGATAAATGTATTTTATACAGTTCACTCATTACTTACCTTAAAATATTTGTAGTCTTAATGAAGGGTCAGGAGTAAGTAAATGAGATAAAACGATAAAGAGAGAGAGAAAGAATGAGTACATGAGAGGGGACAGGCGCAGAGTTATTGTAAACAAACCAGGCGAACGTAAGTTTTGTAAACAAACGAAGTGTCACACGTCTGGTTTGTGTACATTTACATTGTGTACAGGTTGTCTCTACATTGATACAGTAGAATTAATAAAGAAGAAACACTCCCATTCTCATGTAACATCATTTTGAGAAGAAATGAAGCTCTGAGTGAAGGCAATGGAAATAAGTCACACTGACTTTTTTGGGTTATCCTAGGTTCTCTACACGTATGTTGTTATGTATGATAATCTTTTAACTGATTTGTGTATACCCGAAAAAACTTACTTACATAATCGAAAGGGAAAAATTTTCTACATTACCCCCAGTAACAAATTTTCTCTTTTGTTTGATTAGAGAAAAAATTTTTTTTTTGCCGAGAGGTAACACAGTCAAACCTGAGCAGCTACACAGTCCACACCTGAGCAGGTAGGACAGTTTTGTAGATGAATGGTTCAGAGAACCGACATGTTGATAAATTAGACACATGTGCAACTCTTGGGTATCTTTATTGAGGAAACGTTTTGCCACACAGTGGATTCATCAGTCCATACGTAGGAGAAACTTGAAGAACAGGAGGAGAATGAGGTAATAAGTCCCTCAACCTTGAGTCAATGTGTTCAGTCCATCAATCTTGAATGTCTCTATGTATCATCTAGCACATGAATGTTATATTGTAATAAAGGCAGGTGTTACTCACCTGTGTTAGACACCACAGGTGTTACTCACCTGTGTTAGACACCACAGGTGTTACTCACCTGTGTTAGACACCACAGGTGTTACTCACCTGTGTTAGACACCACAGGTGTTACTCACCTGTGTTAGGGGAACCACAGGTGTTTTATCACCTGTTAGGACACCACAGGTGTTACTCACCTGTTAGGACACCAAGTAGTGTTACTCACCTGTTATGACAACCACAGGTGTTACCACTGTGGTTAGACACCACAGTTGTTATCACCTGTGTTAGAACACCACAGGTGTTACTCACCTGTGTTAGAACCAACAGGTGTATGCTCACCTGTGTTAGTACCCACAGGTTGTTTACTTCTGTGTTAGACACACAGGTGTTACTCAACCTGTGTTAGCACCACAGTGTTACTCACCCCTGTGTTAGACACACAGGTGTTACTCAACCTGTTGTTAGACACCACAGGTGGTTGCTCACCTGTGTGAGGACAACCACAGGTGTTACTCTCTGTGTTAGACCACAGTTGTTACTCACTGTGTTTTGGACACCACAGGTGTTACTCACCTGTGTTAGACTCCCAAGGTGTTACTCAACTGTGTTAGGACACACAGTTGTTACTCACCTGTGTTAGGACACCACAGGTGTTATCACCTGTGTTAGACACCACAGGTGTTACTCACCTGTGTTAGACACCACAAACACTGTTATTGTTCACTTTATCACACTCACCCACAACAAACACAAGTTGTTGTTTGTTGTTGTTGTTTATAGGGGCCAATGACAGGGTACGTCGTATTGAAACCCTGACTTCCGCCCGCTCCCAAAACCAACCTTCACAAAGAGGAAGGATGTTACACAAACAACCGGCCACATATAAGACAGGAGGCTTAACGATGACGTTTTCTGTCCGACTTTACAAAGTTCAACTGACATTACAAAGTCACACTGACAAAGGAGAGAAGGAGGGAGTATTATAGTCCAGCAGACAGGGGACGGGAACAAGAGACGAAGTGGAGGTATTAGTAGTAGTAGGAGGATCAGTCAAATACCCAAGGCAGAAGAAATAAACCAAAGGAGAAAGAGGAAAGAGGCAGAGGAAGAGGAAGATAGGAAAAAAGAATAGGTTAAGTCAAAGTTGTTCTGAAGTTTACAAGATATTACGAAGTAAGGGAAAGGAAGGCTTCTACAGAGACAAAGCCATGACTAATATTCATACAAGGAAAGTTGTGTATAAGGGAGGTGGACTGTGAAAGTTAGAAGTAGGGGTAGATACATTTAGCAGAAGATCAGGTCAACGGATGACTGTGATCTCTGACATGACAGAAAAGAACCAATATGGTGTCGGCAAACCTAACACTACTTTTGTGCTCCTGAGTCAGTCAGAAAAGAGATCGGGCCAGGTTCTCCAAAGTACTGAAAGAAGGACAGGAGGAACAGAAATTAGAATAGACACCAGGAGCACCTATTAGAGGTGTCTACTTTTTTTTTGTCCCTGTCATCTTCAGTATTTTGTAGAAACTGTTTGATCTCTTTTTGGCAGACTTAAGAACAGCACAAAAAGTAGTGTTAGGTTTGTCGGACACAAACAATGCTCTTTTCTCTCATATCAGAGATCACAGTCATCTATTGAGGTCTTCTGCTAAAAATGTTTTAACCTAAGTATAACTTTCAGTCGCCATTGGTCGAATCCTCCCTTATGACACCTTTCCTCCCTCTTCCTTCCTTTCCTCTTTCTCCTTTGGGTTTTCTTCTGCCTTGGGTATTTTGACTGACTACACTACTACTACTACTCACTTCCCACCCCCCCCCCCTTGTTCCCGTCCCTGTCTGTGGCCTATATATTACTCCCTCCTTCTCTCCTTTTGTTATGTGTGACTTTATAAATGATCCAAGTCGGACTGAAACGTTCGTCGTAAGCTCCTGTGTGTGAGTCATTTGTGATTGTTCCAATTATGGTATTCTGCCTTTTTTTTTTCTTTATGGAAGGATTGTAGACAAATAGGCTGCTTATTATATGTTTCCTAATGCTCCTGAAGCAGCAGAATGTGGAGAACTAGCTAAGTCTGATGGTTCTGGAGGGTAAAAACTCTTAATTTCCTCACTAACAGAACACAGATGAGCAGTAGTCAACAGAGTCAAGTCTGTGGCAGTACGGTGAAAAAGCTCTGTTCCACAAGGCCACAGTACTCGCTCCCGTCTTGTTTCTATCCTCATATCTGACATAGACAAGGTCGTCAGCCATAGCAACGTGCCTTCCTTTGCAGATGACACACGAATCTGCATGGTTTCTTCCATTGCAGACACTGCAAGGTCCAGGCGGGACATCAACCAAATTTTCAGTGGGCTGCAGAATACAATATGAAGTTCAACGATGAGAAATTTTAATTACTCCGTATTGTAAACATGAGGAAATTTAAATCTGATCAGAGTACAAAACAAAATTCTGCCAAAAAAATAGGAGCGAACACAAACGTCAAAGACCTGAGAGTGATCATGTCGGAGGATCTCACCTTCAAGGACCATAACATTGTGTCAGTCGCATCTGCTCGGAGAAATGACAGGAATGGATAATGAGAACTTCAAAACTGGGATGCCACCGCCCATGATCGACCTCTCAGGTTCACTTTTTTCTTATCTAGGCTGGAATATCGCTTCACCCACAATCCAGCACCTTCAAGGCAGGTGAAATTGTGACTAGAAAATGTACAGAGAACTTCACGGCTACGCATACGGAGATAAAACACCCTCAATTACTGGGAGCGCTTGAGGTTCAAACCTGTATTCCTGGGAACGCAGGCGGGAGAGGTACATGATTATATACACCTGGAAACTCCTAGAGGGACTAGTACGAACTTGCCACACGAAAATCATCACTACGAAAGCAAAAGACCTTGGCAGACGATTGCACCATCCCCCCCAATGAAGCAGGGGTGTCACTTAGCACGTTAAGAGACATACAGTAAGTGTCAGGGGCCCCGAGGACTGCTTTCAACTGCCTCCCAGCATACATAAGGGGGATACCAACAGACACGGGCAGTACTTCAAGCTGGGCATGGACAAGCACCTAAGTCGTTTCCTGACAGCGGGCTGTGGCTCGTACGTTGGTTGGGGAGCCAGCAGCAACAGCCTGGATTGATTCAGGCTCTGTATCCACCAGGAGGCCTGGTCACAGACCTGTGCGCGGGGGCGTTGCCCCCGGAACTCTCTCCAGGTAACTCCAGTAAACTCCCAGGACAACTTTTTCGAGTGAGAATTGTTGGATCTTAGAGCGAGTGTCCTCTACAGTGCTACATTCTCACTACTACTGCTATGCACCTCTCCTAGTTAGTTAATATCTTACTTATGCACCCCATACCCATCCTGTGGGTAGTGTCACCCTATAATTGTGGGCGGTAGTCACTCAATACCCATCTGTGGGCGGTGGTCAAAAACATACCATCCTGTGACCGGGTAGTCACCACATACCCCTCCTGTGGGCGTTGGTCAAAACATACCAATCCTGGTGGGCGGTAGTCAAAAGATTCAGAGGTAATAATGGGTAGGACTGGGCACAGTCAAAAGATTTACACAGGTACATAATGGGTTCAGGGATAAGCCAAAAAGGTATGATAGCTGAACTAGTTACAATGTATAATTCCAGGTCCTCTCCTTCCGACAGTATATAAAGTCCTCCTCATGTTCGCTTGATCTTCAGATAGTTCCAGGACTATTGAACAGAACTTTTCTCCAGATGAGGGACTGACAACCTCAAATCTTCGACTACAAGGGTGATGACTTATTCACCGTCTCACATCTTCTACTGCTCCTGTCTTCTTTTGTACTCGACTGTAAGACGCCTACTGTGCAGGCGATACATTTCGGA
The DNA here is from genome assembly GCF_026875155.1 of Cherax quadricarinatus. Classification (NCBI taxonomy): domain Eukaryota; kingdom Metazoa; phylum Arthropoda; class Malacostraca; order Decapoda; family Parastacidae; genus Cherax; species Cherax quadricarinatus. The sequence goes on from NC_069475.1 coordinate 17,137,163, forward strand.
ACAAGTTGTAAACTGTTGCCTAGTGTCTTACCTTCCAACCTGCTTAATGTTTTTAATATTATATGTAGTGTGTAAGGACAATTCAGAAAACCTTTATAGCAACATTTGTTTACATCAGCGGGAATTCCAGTCTTGAGAGTCGAGAGAAGATTTTTCAATATGAAAAAGCTAATATCAGACTCTACGGCTTATTTATCTATCGCAATTGATATATTATGACATAATAAACACTATAAATAGCATAGAATCATGTTTATATACTCTAGAACCGATAAAATAGGCCATAACATGGGCGAGTGACCACCAATCATAATCACACATAAAATCATTTCCCCGCCTTCCTTATAACGTCTTCTTTGTATTTGAGTAGAGAAAGCGAAGTTTTGGATGAGGTAACTGCACAAGTTTAAACAAATACCACGGGCGGGAGGACTTGTATCCCATCTACCTTTTACTCTCAGTGTAGCTACAACTTAGAAAGTGATCTGATAATCTGTGGCCCCTTAAAAACATGTACAGTCTGAAGTCTTCTCAACAGTCTTTTATCTACCAATACATATCCAACAAACTACTGTCATTTCGCCCTTACATCATATCTTGTATACTTATTTAGCCTCTTTTTCTTAAATATATGTATTACCTATAACTAAACCCCTTTTATACAAAGTTCAATCAAAGGGCTCCCTTTATCATTTACACCTGGCACCCCAAACTTACCTACCACACCCTCTCTAAATGTTTCTCCTACTTTAGATTTCAGGTCCCCTTCCACAAATACTCTCTCACTTGGTTTCAAAGGCTCCTTTCATTCACTTAACATCTCCGAAAACTCTCTCTCCCTTCTGTAATTCCCTCTCTTCGCCAGGTGCATACACGCTTATTATGACCCACTTCTCGGCATCAACCTTTACTTTAATCCACTAATTCTTTGATTTACACTTCATATTTTTGTCTCCTTCCATAACTGATCATTCAAATTACTGCTACCCCTTCCTTTGTCTAACTCTCTCAGATACTCCAGATTTAATCCCTTTATTCCCCCACCGAAAACTCCCTACCCCCTTCAGCTTTGTTTAGCTTAGGGCATGAATCCAATTCTTTTCATTCATAACATCAGCAATAACTGTTTCTTGTCATCCGCACTACCCCATCCACGCAAATTTAAGATCCCAGTTTTCATAAAGTTTTTCTTCTTCTCTTTTTTAGTTAAATGTATACAGGAGAAAGGGGTTACTAGCCCATTGCTCCCGGCATTTTAGTCGCCTCATACGACCGCATGGCTTACGAGGAAAGGATTCTTTTTTTCCTCCCTTTTCCATTCCCTTTTTTCCATTCTCCATGGACAAATAGAAGATAAAGAGGAAAAAGAGGCTATTTAGAAAAAGGAGAAACCTAAAATGTATGTATATATATATGCATGTGAGTGTCTGTGAAGTGTGACCAAGTGTAAGTTAGGTGTAGGGCAAGAATATCCCCGTTTCTAGCATGTTTATGAGAAAGAAAAAAGAAACCAGCAATCCTAACCATCATGCAAAACAGTTACAGGTTTCTGTTTCACAGTCATCTGGCAAGACGGGTTAGTTATTCCTGGGTTGGTTGCTGTCTACCAACCTACTATATATATATATATATATATATATATATATATTACTTATATAATAATATATATTATATATATAATATATATATAAATATATATAATTATATATATATATATTATATATATATATATTTATATATATATATATATATTATATATATATTATATATATTATATATTATATATATATATATCTATATATATATATATCATATATATAATATATATATATATATATTATATATATATGTCTAAATATATATATATATATTTATTATCTTTTTTTTTTTTTATTATCACACTGGCCGATTCCACCAAGGCAGGGTGGCCGAAACAGAAAAACTTTCATCATTCATTCAATCTATCACTGTCTTGCCAGAAGGGGCTTTACACTATCAGTTTTTAAACTGCAACATTAACACCCCTATATATATATATATCTAATTATATATATTATATATATATTATATATATATATATATATAATTATTACTTTTCATATAATTTTATAATTGCGTACTGTGGTCCCTCCCTTTTCGTAGTTCTTCGGCAATCGTATTTCGCCAATCATAGGGGTATTTTCCGTATAAAACATGGACTCGCTTTATTAGGTTGACTCGCGAATAGGTAGTTCGTCGGGACGCGTACGCACGGGTGTGAACCGGGGGCAGCCCCCTACCCAGCCAGTCATGGCATTGTTTCAGTGAGTGAATGTCCCCTCAAGTGCTCCTACGAAATATTTCATAATATTCCACTATTTTAGTGCTTGCAATTTACTAAATAAGCTACCATGGCTCCCAAAGAAATCTCTAGTGCCAAGTCCTGTGGTAAAGAGGGTGAGAAATATGAAAACGTGACAAAAGTCTGGGCCATTTTAGTGAAGTGTTAAAGTACGCAGAAACAGAAGCTCTCATCCACAGTTACTTGGAGACAGGACTAGAGTGACTCTCAAGGAGGATCCTAGTGGCATTAAGAAAACAGAGAAGAGAAGCAACCCCAGAGAACAATTGGTACCTGAGGTGTTGCTGGGGAAGGGATTCCCCTTCCAAACTATTAAACAATCACACCGCTCCTCCTCCAGTCTCCCATACACTAAGGAAGAAATCTCCAATAAAGGTAAGTGTTTATGCTTTTAATGTTTCATTTCATCATGTCCCATTGTATTGTTTATGTACTACATGTTATTTCATGTTTAAAAATTTTTTGTTTTTAATACTTCTGGGTGACAGGAACAGATTAATTTGTATTTACATTTAGTTTGTTATGGGGAAAAATTGATTCGCAAATCGTAATGTCGTTTTATAGTAACGGCTCCAGGAACGGATTAATTACGAACGAGGGACCACTGTATTTGCGATAATAGCTAAATCGTAAATTTATTGCTATATATTGGTTATTTGACTTAGTTCTTTGGTTAGGAGAATGTAACATATTAGGGTGCTCAGTTCAAGTCTTGATTGTCTAAATACTGTAATTATAGTTGTGGCCTCATTAGGACTGCCGGGCTTCTGTTTCTGTAGCCAGGCAGCTCTCCACAGAGCCTTCACGTGATCGAGGGGGGGGTTTCCTCCACTTCACCTGAGTATTCAGTCTGGTCTAGCACTTGCTGAGTGGTGGACGTATTTCCAGACAAAGTGCTTGAATCTTCCTTATAGGCCCTTGTGGAAAGGATCGTCTCTTGTCTCATTATTTTTAGTTCTGGAGACTGTTCACAGAACATGTATAGACTTTTGATTTCAACGTTGTACTGAGGTTGTGTTCTCATAGACACTGAGTAAACTCAGGTCCTGAGCTGTAGCTTCTGACCTAATTTGTACTGGTTTCTGTGTTACTGTCCACAGTCAGGATTTTCTTATGTGAACTTAGATTCAGTAAGTATGGAGTGTGTGACTTTTGTGGAGGATCTGCAGATGGTATCTACTTAGTGTCGTTATATTATCCTCCTTGTTCCTTGATTCTGTTGTTTGCTGTTGCTTGTTTTATTGCTATTGGGCTTAGCATTCCTTTTATTTGTTCAAGCAGCTGTTCTGATTGCCAGTTGGCAAGAAGTTAGTTTGTGAGGACTTTGTCAGTCACTTGTTTAAGTTCTAGTCGAGTCGTGAGACATATCGAACTAATCATGAGCCACTTACACACATACACACAAACTTGCTTGTACATATTTGTAATATCTTATTAAATGTTAATGTACCAGACGGTACTTAACCCTTGAGGGTTTTTGACGTACTAGTACGTCTTAAGCGTAGGGGTTTTATGAGTATAGTGCATAAATTCGAGCGGCCTCAAAATCTAGTGGGAGAAAGCTGGAAGGCCTTACATATGAAAGACTGGGTCTATGTGGTCAGTGTGCAACAGTCTAAAAAAAATCCAGCAGCACCACAGTGCATATAGAAAAAAAAAAAACATTGACATTTTTTTGGAATAAATCAGCAACTTTTGCAGGTGTATTTTCGATATGGTATTTACTTGTTGTTTCTAGTTTTCTTGGTCTCATTTTTAATAGAAAGGAAGACATAAACAGAAAAATTTGCGATGATTTTGACTGGTTTTACAATGTAATGGTGCCTTGAAATTGAGCTCAAAGTAGCAGGAAATGTCAATTTTTACAACTTCAAAAGTAAACAAAAAATCGTGCCAAGCGTGGAATATACACGTCAACTGGTGAGTATAATATTCTTTCACAACGTGCACCAATAATATTTATACATTTTTACACTAATGCAGTAGTCTGCCATAACAGGTAAATCTTATATTTTTTGTGAGAATAAAAATTTCAAAGTGGAAAGCAAAAGAATAAAAGAGGGGCCTTGATGGACGTGACTAATGACTAGAGGAAATGTCATTTTAGTGCCAGGAAATGTCTTTCTTCGTTTATTCTGGACCCTATTCGTGAAATATTGGATCTTTTGAATTTGTGTGAAATTGGCAAAATTGCTAAATTCTGACCACTGTACTGGGTAGTTGAATTTCATAATGGGTGGTTTCTTGACCATTCGATAGAAAAAAAAAAATGGAGTTCTAGTGAAATAATTCATGTATTTGTCGGACTAGTACAGTGAAAATTGGCCGAAAAATGGGCTCAAAGTGGGCAATAATCGCCGATGCGTAAACATTGCCGAACCGCTAACTTGGAGAGCATAATTCTGGTAAGTTTTCTATCAAAATTTCAACTTTTGGTGTCTTTATGATTCGGGGAAAACCATTCTCTATCTTTTCATAAGAGAAAATATTTTTTTTTTTTTTTAAATTTGGCCGGACACCTGAGAACGAGTTCGGTGAGAGGGCCCTGTCGACCCTCAAAGGTTAGAAATTATAAGGTGATAGTGTTTTCAGCACATAATACTGGGTACGAGAGAAGTGATTAATATTATTTTGATTACTGTGATTAATTTAATTTAATTTAATTTGATAATATACTCTCGCCTTAATAAATTTATTAAATTTTAATTTCTCTAGTTAGTTAGCCTACCAGTTGTAATCCTGAAGCACTTTTGAATCATTACTGAATTCTAATGGATATTGGACAAGGATACTGACTAATTGTTACGGAAAACCCAATAACAGGCTGGTGCTAGAAGGGCAGTCCTTTTCTAGTATTCACTGGATATCTCTAAGCTTTTAGAATCGCGTTTTTTGTAACATAAACCTTATAGAGATAAAACTTATTTGAATTTGAAATTTGAATTTGAAAATAACATGAGGCATCACAGTCAAACATTTACAACTTTAGAGTGAAAAATTAGGTAAACTTGATTACTGATGCAACACATGGAATAAGGACCACCTACTCTTACAAGAGATTTCAACATAAAAACATTACTACACGACCAGGACCCAAAAGTTAACCAATTCACAAAACACAATGAGTAACTGCCTTGTTGCTACCAACAATAACTAAACCTACAAGAGTCACCGAGCAAGTCTCCTTAATAGACCACATCTGGGACAAACACAATATCTTTTAAATTCAGGATAATCACAGTACAAACACTGAAGACTCAGGACAAGTCACAGGGGCATCAGGAAGTTCATTAGAGTCATCAATGGAAGTGGAATAGCCTAGCAAGTGAAGTAGTGAGGCAGGGAACCATACATAGTTTTAAGAAGAGGTTTATTGACAAAGCTCAGGAAGCAGGAGGGAGAGGAGCTAGTAGCAATCAGTGAGAGGCAGGGCCAGGAGCTGAGTCTCTACCCTTTGCATACCACAATTAGGTGAATACAATTAGGTGAGTAGGTGTGAAACTACCCAACCTTCCTCATAACTAATCTGGACAAATTCCACAGACACATAAAGTAACCTTCAGACTACATAACGAAAATAGCAGTAATCAACTTTATGGAGGTATGAATAACATGATTGGCAAAATGAGCTTGAAAACATATACAGATATGAATTGGGGAAATTGTTTTTATTTTAAAAAAAATAATAATTTTATAAAAAAAAACAAAGCCTCTATAACAAACACTGCCCCAAAAAACTAAAACAGATCACAACCAAAGAGACTGAATAATCCCTGGCTAACACCAAGATCCTCAAAATTAACATTAAACACATAGCACAAATATGATAAAACAGTATAGAATGGGTCAGATATCTAGAGAACAGTCCTAACATTATCGTCTGCACTTACCAGCCTAATAAGAGATCTAAAAAATTGCATTATGAAAAATAGATACATAACATCAAAGATGATATGAAAAAACTGAAAAACTCTATCTGAAATTCTTGAAATAAAAGTTATCAAAAACAAAACAATCAAATTAACAAATCAGATGAACCCCCATCACATTACAGAAACAGCAAACAGACTAAACGTTTTCTCTCCACCATAGGTAAAAATCTAGCTAACAAAATACCAAGCATAACACCCGTTCCAGACTACCTCATAGGTACCTACCCAATACACTTTTCCTAGTCCAAACAACCCCAAATAAGTTATGCTCATCATAAGCACCCTTAAAAAACAAGCAAGAGGACATAATAGCTTGCCTGCTTTTTTGTACAAAAAATCTTCTCAAGTATTTCACAATTATTGCAATGCTCTTTAAACTAATCCATTGATAGCTACCTTCCCAACATCTCAAATAGTGAGGGTCACTTCCAATCCACAAAGGGAGGTGTCCAAGCTGACTTGTTAATAACTATAGGACCAATTATCTAACTTTACCACTGCTCTTAAATCTTTGCAAAAATTAATTCCATAGACGGATCTATTCCTACCTCGTCTCACACAAACATATTAAACCCTTGTCAGTTTTAATTCAGGATAATAAAAAGCACGAATGGTGCTATCTACAAATGCTGAAAAACTAATATGAACTGCACACGAAAGAAAGAAGTCCACTGGGCATCTTCCATTGATTTTACATAAAAAGCTTTTCGATACAGTCGACCATGAAACTGCCTGTACTCAAATTAATGCACAATTGTACCAGTGGCCACTCCCTTCAACTACCTAAATTCATTACCTTAGTAAATAGAACTCAATACTTTGTATGCAATTGATGCAAGCTTTATACCCAACCAATCACAGTAGGAGTTCCCACAAGGAAGCATCCTTGGACCACTCTTCTTCCTATCTACATCAATGATTACGAATGCAATCACAGCTACGCAGACAAATTTGATTTGCAGATGACACTACATATTTCTTTTCCATCCAAACACAGTCATACTGCAAACTCAGTCAATGCCAAAATTGCAGAAAAATATCTGCCCTGGATGACGACTAATAAGCTTTCTTGAATACCGATAAAACCTATTTCATCAGTTTGGAAACAAAGCGGCAATTTATCCGGTTAACATAACGATAAATGGAATCAGTCAAAAGACTCACGAAGGAAAATTTCCTAGGTATCCACCTTGTCAGTAGCATTAGTTCCAGAAAATACAACAAATCACCAAGAAAATCTCTAGGAACTGTAGGCATACATCAAAGATAAGGTACTTACATTCCACATCAGCTTCCTGGCACTGAATTACCATACCACTCATATACCATTATCTTTACATATGGGGGAATTTGTGCATGGGGATCAACAACATCCAGTCCCTAAAACCCCTCATTAACCAGCAAAAGGCGCAGTAAGAATCATAATGAATTCCCACTCCGGCAGCATATCCACAATTTTCAAAAGTATGAATCTGTCACCATTAAGAACATCATACTTATTCATGTGCCTACTCATACACAGAAACAAATACACACAATATAAACCCTCCACTCAAATTCTCCTCACCAACATAACAGGACAACATGACCACCTACAAGACCACAGATTTTCTTTGTGATATACCACTGTTCCATATCACACTATGAAAAAGCTCTATGCACATAAAGGGCCCTAAATATGGAATTCATTACCAGAATATATTAAAGTAACCCAGTCTGAAAATCAGTTTAAGACTTTCTCAAAAGCCACTATAATCACATAGGATAAATGCTAATATTCAATACACACATATCACCTATGTACTCCACATCATAACTTCACCCCCCCCCCCCACCCATTGAACTCTTATCCATAGTTGACAGGCGGAATATAATTGAACCATTGTTTCACAATGGCATTTTAGGGGGACTATATGAATATTTGCTGTCTTATACAATTTAATTCACTTAAATTAATAACCTACTGTTCAACTATGAAATAATACTGTTCTAATGTACAACTATGATAAAAATCCTTGTATTAAGTAGTCTGTAAGCCAATATAATGTTAAGTTGGCCCATAATGCCTAGGCATAATAGAGGCTCTCTATGTACAGCAAACCACTATTGAATATAAAATCTCAGTGTACTGTTTGCAAAGAAATAAAATAAATAAATAAAAAAAAAAATCTTTGACCATTTAATTATGCTTTGAATTACGAAATGTTAAGATAGTAGAAAAACGAATTCATCTTCTAAATGAGGAGCAGGACTATAATGGGTAGGTGGGTTGTTTGTCAAACCATCTTTGATAATTGTTTTAATGTCACCTTTGCACCATTTATAACATTTCTGGTATATTTTTAAATGTTTATACGTAGCGTATTGTATACTGTATTAAACAGAATAGAGGAAAATTCAGCTCTACTAGGTAGGGACACTGGTCAGAGAGTCCACCATAAGTCACGTTGTCAGTAAAATGAGCACATCCACTAGTGAGGCAGAGGTTGTTATTCCTCTATCCTTTTTCAATACATACAACTTATGAAACATTATGGAATATATTATGCAGTTTTTCATTTTGTTTAGTATTTCCAATAATAAGTAATGTTGGGCTAGGCTTTGGTTGTATGGTCCATACAAACATAATAGAGTGAGAGATATAGGATAAAGGTAGATAAACCCAGAGAGAAGCCGCACTGGGTGAGTGGTACAATAAAGGGAACACTGTATCAACATCTGGGGTCCCAGACTATTCAACCAACTTACCAGAAGATATCAGAAAACATGGCTAGAACAAGTGTCGAAGCCTTCAAGAGGAAACTGGACATGTATCTTCACCAGATGCCAGATCAACCAGGCTGTGATGGATATTGGGGCAGTGAGGTTCTCCAGCAGCTATACAGCATGGTTGGACCAGGCAAACCACCAGACGAGCCACCAACCACGCATCGGTGATTTTGCCCATTTGAGCACCTATTTTTTTCTGGGCCCCATTCCACTGTACTAGTACGACAAAAATCTTAAAATATTTTGCTAGAACTCAATTTTTCTATCGAATGAGTACAAGAAACCACCCATTTACTTGAGTTCATCAATCTCCTACCCGCTTCTCCCCTAATAATCAATTAAAATAAGTGGTCAGAATTTAGCAATTTTGCCAATTCCATACAAATTTTTCAAAATGATGGCCAATTTCTGGAATAGGGTCTACAATAAACCAAAAAAAGGACATTACTGCACTAAAATAGCAGTTCTCTGTTATTAGTCCATCCCCAGGCCCCTCTTTATTTTCTTTGCTTTCCACATGAATTTTTATTTCTACAAAAAGATAGAAGATTTACTGTTATGCAGACTACTGCTTAGTGTAGAAGTAGTATAAAATAAATATCAGACGCACTTGTGAAAAGTATATTAGAATCACCAGTTGTACGTGTATTGGATGCTTAGTATGATTTGTTTACTTTTGAACTTTGGTAAAAATCGGACATTTCTTGCTTACTTTCAGCTCAATTTCAAGGTATTTTCATCGTTTTAAAAACCAGTTCTTTCAAAATCATTCTTTAATTTCGTAATGTATTCATTCTATTAAAATGGATCAGGAAAAACTAGCATACAACATTAAATACCCCCATATGAAATTACAGTGCAAAGTCGCTGTTTTAATCCAAAACATGGTCAAAGTTTTTTTTTTTCTCATTACGCACTGTGTGCTGCAGGATCATTTTTTATACTGGCTCATGACCACGTTAGACACATTCTTTCATATGTAGGGCCTACCAGCTTTCTCTCACTAGATTGAGGTGGCTAGAATTTAGGCAAATACTAGTACGTCAAAAACATGGGGTTGTAAGCCATACTAGTACGAATGTTGAAGACCCTAAAGGATTAATATGTTAGCAATATAATACATATTGCTTATATAAAGTAAACCTAAATATATTCAAACTGAACTGAATTTCACCTGTTACAGTTTAAAATGTTACTATAATATAAGTAAACTGTTACTTTAAGTGAGTCTCCTCTTTAATATTAATGGTAAAGGACTCGGTTTACTTAGGGTAAAGATTTTGTTCAGATTTTTAAATGCGGAGGGTTAGCCACCCAAAGATAAAAACCCAAGAAAGTCAGTGGCTCATCTAGGGACTGTCTGTCTTATTTCATTGAGTCCCTCAATCTTGTCCCCCAGGATGCCACCACACAGTCCAACTAACACCCAGGTACCTACTTGCTAGGTGAACGGGGAAACTGGTGTAAGGAAACAACCTTAAAGTTTCACTTGCCAGGCCAGGGGTCTCCCTTATTACCAATATAACTTAGTTTATTGTAAACTGATTTTGACCACAGTTGATTAGATGTATTTAAGATTTAATTAATAAGATTTACAAGGAGCACAATTAAGTCACTTTGGGTTTTTTGTGTTACTCTGGTGGTTAATGTACATGTTACTATGTATGATAATATTTGTGTTACTCTGGTGGTTAATGTACATGTTACTATGTATGATAATTTTAGTGTTCTCTTTTTTTGGGGGGGGGGGGGTTGGGTTTACTGTTACATGTTTACTATGTATGATAATTTTTGTGGTTATCTGGTGGTTAATGTAATGTTCACTATGTATGATAATTTTTGTGTTACTCTGGTGTTAATGTACATGTTACTATGTATGTATAATTTTTGGTGTTACTCGGTGGTTAAATGTACATTGTTACTGTGTATGTAATTTTTGTGTTACTCTGGTGGTTAATGTACATGTTTACTTATGTATGATAATTTTTGTGTACTCTGGTGGCTAATGTACATGTACTATGTATGATAAATTTTTGTGTTACTCTGGTGGTTAATGTACATGTTACTTGTATGATAATTTGTTTAGGTGTATTTATGTGTACTTGTACCTAAATAAACATACTAATTATGGGTTATTCTTGGTTAAAATAATGAACCTTGTATATGAATGTTTCTGCCAACAAATTTTGTTTATTATGTAAAATAAACCTAAAATTCTTACTAACTTAAACTTGACCTGCTGCCTCACCACCTACACCTGCTGCTGCTGCATGGCCACCTAACACCTCTACGGCTGGTCCACTACCTAACACTGCTTTTACTGCTGCTCACCACCTAACACCTTCTGTGCTGGCCATCACCACCCTACCTCTTGCTGCTGCAAGCCGACCACCTAACACCTGCTGCTTTTTTTTTGCTGCCTCACCACCTATCATCTGGCTGCTGCGGCCTCACCACCTAAACTCTGCTGCCTGCCTCACCACCTAAACACCTGCTGCTGCTGCATCACCACCTAACACTTGCTGCTGACTGCCTCACCACCTAACCACATGCTGCTGCGGGGGGATGCCTCACCACCTAAAACTGCTGCTGCTGCTTGACCCAACCTAAACACCTGCTGATACTGCCTCACCACCAACACCTGCTTGCTGCTGCCTCACCACCTAACACCTGCTGCTGCTACACCACCTAACACCTGCTGCTTCTGCCTCACTACCTAACACCTGCTGCTGCTGCCTCACCACCTAACACCTGCTGCTGCTGCCTCACCACCTAACACCTGCTGCTGCTGCCTCATCACCTACATCTGCTTGCTGCCTAAAACACTAAAAACTGCTTATACCTGATCACATTACAACCTGCTCCTGCCTGAGCACCTAACGCCTGAGCAGATAACAGTCAACACCTGAGCAGCTAATACCTGACACAGTCAACACCTGAGCAGCTAATACCTGACACAGTCAACAACTGAGCAACTAACACAGTCAACACCTGAGCAGCTAACACAGTTAACACCTAATCAGCTAACAGAGTCAACACCTGAGCAGCTAACAGTCAACTCATGAGCAGCTAACACAGTCAATACCTGAGCAGGTAACACAGTCAACACCTGAGCAGATAACAGTCAACACCTAAGCAGCTAACCCAGTCAACAGCTGAGCAGGTAACACAGTCAACACCTGAGCAGCTAACACAGTCAACACCTGAGCAGGTAGGACAGTTTTGTAGATGAATGGTTCAGAGAACCGACATGTTGATAAATTAGACACATGTGCAACTCTTGGGTATCTTTATTGAGGAAACGTTTCGCCACACAGTGGATTCATCAGTCCATACGTAGGAGAAACTTGAAGAACAGGAGGAGAATGAGGTAATAAGTCCCTCAACCTTGAGTCAATGTGTTCAGTCCATCAATCTTGAATGTCTCTATGTATCATCTAGCACATGAATGTTATATTGTAATAAAGGCAGGTGTTACTCACCTGTGTTAGACCACCACAGGTGTTACTCACCTGTGTTAGACACCACAGGTGTTACTCACCTGTGTTAGACACCACAGGTGTTACTCACCTGTGTTAGACACCACAGGTGTTACTCACCTGTGTTAGGGGAACCACAGGTGTTTTATCACCTGTTAGGACACCACAGGTGTTACTCACCTGTTAGGACACCAAGTAGTGTTACTCACCTGTTATGACAACCACAGGTGTTACCACTGTGGTTAGACACCACAGTTGTTATCACCTGTGTTAGAACACCACAGGTGTTACTCACCTGTGTTAGAACCAACAGGTGTATGCTCACCTGTGTTAGTACCCACAGGTTGTTTACTTCTGTGTTAGACACACAGGTGTTACTCAACCTGTGTTAGCACCACAGTGTTACTCACCCCTGTGTTAGACACACAGGTGTTACTCAACCTGTTGTTAGACACCACAGGTGGTTGCTCACCTGTGTGAGGACAACCACAGGTGTTACTCTCTGTGTTAGACCACAGTTGTTACTCACTGTGTTTTGGACACCACAGGTGTTACTCACCTGTGTTAGACTCCCAAGGTGTTACTCAACTGTGTTAGGACACACAGTTGTTACTCACCTGTGTTAGGACACCACAGGTGTTATCACCTGTGTTAGACACCACAGGTGTTACTCACCTGTGTTAGACACCACAAACACTGTTATTGTTCACTTTATCACACTCACCCACAACAAACACAAGTTGTTGTTTGTTGTTGTTGTTTATAGGGGCCAATGACAGGGTACGTCGTATTGAAACCCTGACTTCCGCCCGCTCCCAAAACCAACCTTCACAAAGAGGAAGGATGTTACACAAACAACCGGCCACATATAAGACAGGAGGCTTAACGATGACGTTTTCTGTCCGACTTTACAAAGTTCAACTGACATTACAAAGTCACACTGACAAAGGAGAGAAGGAGGGAGTATTATAGTCCAGCAGACAGGGGACGGGAACAAGAGACGAAGTGGAGGTATTAGTAGTAGTAGGAGGATCAGTCAAATACCCAAGGCAGAAGAAATAAACCAAAGGAGAAAGAGGAAAGAGGCAGAGGAAGAGGAAGATAGGAAAAAAGAATAGGTTAAGTCAAAGTTGTTCTGAAGTTTACAAGATATTACGAAGTAAGGGAAAGGAAGGCTTCTACTGAGACAAAGCCATGACTAATATTTCATACAAGGAAGCCTTGTGTATAAGGGAGGTGGACTGTGAAAGTTAGAAGTAGGGGTAGATACATTTAGCAGAAGATCAGGTCAACGGATGACTGTGATCTCTGACATGACAGAAAAGAACCAATATGGTGTCGGCAAACCTAACACTACTTTTGTGCTCCTGAGTCAGTCAGAAAAGAGATCGGGCCAGGTTCTCCAAAGTACTGAAAGAAGGACAGGAGGAACAGAAATTAGAATAGACACCAGGAGCACCTATTAGAGGTGTCTACTTTTTTTTTGTCCCTGTCATCTTCAGTATTTTGTAGAAACTGTTTGATCTCTTTTTGGCAGACTTAAGAACAGCACAAAAAGTAGTGTTAGGTTTGTCGGACACAAACAATGCTCTTTTCTCTCATATCAGAGATCACAGTCATCTATTGAGGTCTTCTGCTAAAAATGTTTTAACCTAAGTATAACTTTCAGTCGCCATTGGTCGAATCCTCCCTTATGACACCTTTCCTCCCTCTTCCTTCCTTTCCTCTTTCTCCTTTGGGTTTTCTTCTGCCTTGGGTATTTTGACTGACTACACTACTACTACTACTCACTTCCCACCCCCCCCCCCTTGTTCCCGTCCCTGTCTGTGGCCTATATATTACTCCCTCCTTCTCTCCTTTTGTTATGTGTGACTTTATAAATGATCCAAGTCGGACTGAAACGTTCGTCGTAAGCTCCTGTGTGTGAGTCATTTGTGATTGTTCCAATTATGGTATTCTGCCTTTTTTTTTTCTTTATGGAAGGATTGTAGACAAATAGGCTGCTTATTATATGTTTCCTAATGCTCCTGAAGCAGCAGAATGTGGAGAACTAGCTAAGTCTGATGGTTCTGGAGGGTAAAAACTCTTAATTTCCTCACTAACAGAACACAGATGAGCAGTAGTCAACAGAGTCAAGTCTGTGGCAGTACGGTGAAAAAGCTCTGTTCCACAAGGCCACAGTACTCGCTCCCGTCTTGTTTCTATCCTCATATCTGACATAGACAAGGTCGTCAGCCATAGCAACGTGCCTTCCTTTGCAGATGACACACGAATCTGCATGGTTTCTTCCATTGCAGACACTGCAAGGTCCAGGCGGGACATCAACCAAATTTTCAGTGGGCTGCAGAATACAATATGAAGTTCAACGATGAGAAATTTTAATTACTCCGTATTGTAAACATGAGGAAATTTAAATCTGATCAGAGTACAAAACAAAATTCTGCCAAAAAAATAGGAGCGAACACAAACGTCAAAGACCTGAGAGTGATCATGTCGGAGGATCTCACCTTCAAGGACCATAACATTGTGTCAGTCGCATCTGCTCGGAGAAATGACAGGAATGGATAATGAGAACTTCAAAACTGGGATGCCACCGCCCATGATCGACCTCTCAGGTTCACTTTTTTCTTATCTAGGCTGGAATATCGCTTCACCCACAATCCAGCACCTTCAAGGCAGGTGAAATTGTGACTAGAAAATGTACAGAGAACTTCACGGCTACGCATACGGAGATAAAACACCCTCAATTACTGGGAGCGCTTGAGGTTCAAACCTGTATTCCTGGGAACGCAGGCGGGAGAGGTACATGATTATATACACCTGGAAACTCCTAGAGGGACTAGTACGAACTTGCCACACGAAAATCATCACTACGAAAGCAAAAGACCTTGGCAGACGATTGCACCATCCCCCCCAATGAAGCAGGGGTGTCACTTAGCACGTTAAGAGACATACAGTAAGTGTCAGGGGCCCCGAGGACTGCTTTCAACTGCCTCCCAGCATACATAAGGGGGATACCAACAGACACGGGCAGTACTTCAAGCTGGGCATGGACAAGCACCTAAGTCGTTTCCTGACAGCGGGCTGTGGCTCGTACGTTGGTTGGGGAGCCAGCAGCAACAGCCTGGATTGATTCAGGCTCTGTATCCACCAGGAGGCCTGGTCACAGACCTGTGCGCGGGGGCGTTGCCCCCGGAACTCTCTCCAGGTAACTCCAGTAAACTCCCAGGACAACTTTTTCGAGTGAGAATTGTTGGATCTTAGAGCGAGTGTCCTCTACAGTGCTACATTCTCACTACTACTGCTATGCACCTCTCCTAGTTAGTTAATATCTTACTTATGCACCCCATACCCATCCTGTGGGTAGTGTCACCCTATAATTGTGGGCGGTAGTCACTCAATACCCATCTGTGGGCGGTGGTCAAAAACATACCATCCTGTGACCGGGTAGTCACCACATACCCCTCCTGTGGGCGTTGGTCAAAACATACCAATCCTGGTGGGCGGTAGTCAAAAGATTCAGAGGTAATAATGGGTAGGACTGGGCACAGTCAAAAGATTTACACAGGTACATAATGGGTTCAGGGATAAGCCAAAAAGGTATGATAGCTGAACTAGTTACAATGTATAATTCCAGGTCCTCTCCTTCCGACAGTATATAAAGTCCTCCTCATGTTCGCTTGATCTTCAGATAGTTCCAGGACTATTGAACAGAACTTTTCTCCAGATGAGGGACTGACAACCTCAAATCTTCGACTACAAGGGTGATGACTTATTCACCGTCTCACATCTTCTACTGCTCCTGTCTTCTTTTGTACTCGACTGTAAGACGCCTACTGTGCAGGCGATACATTTCGGAACAAGTTGTAAACTGTTGCCTAGTGTCTTCCCTTCCAACCTGCTTAATTTTTTTAATATTATATGTAGTGTGTAAGACAATCAGAAACCTTATGGCAACATTTGTTTACATCAGCGGAATTCCAGTCTTGAGAGTCGAGAGAATATTTTTCAATATTGAGCTAATATCGACTCTACGGCTTATTTTATCTATCGCAATTGATATATTAGACATAAAAACACTATAAATAGCATAGAATCATGTTATATACTCTAGAACGAATAAAATAGGCCATAACATGGCGAGTGCCCACCAATCATATCACACATAAAATCATTTCCCCGCCTTCCTATAACGTCTTCTTTGAATTTGAGTAAGAGAAAGCGAAGTTTTGGAGAGGCTAACTGCACAAGTTTAAACAATACCACGGGCGGGGAGAGAACCCGCGATCAGAGAGTCTCAAAACTCCAGAGTCTCAAAACTCCAGAGTTTTGAGACTCTCTGAAAGAACAAGCGACCTGAAGAGTGTCATCATGGGATTGGCATCCCTAATTTTGAAGGTTCTCATTATCCATCCTGTCATTTTTCTAGCAGATGCGATTGATACAATGTCATGGTCCTTGAAGGTGAGATCCTCCGACATGATCACTCCCAGGTCTTTGACGTTAGCGTTTCGCTCTATTTTGTGGCCAGAATTTGTTTTGTACTCTGATGAAGATTTAATTTCCTCATGTTTACCATACTGGAGTAATTAAAATTTCTCATCGTTGAACTTCATATTGTTTTCTGCAGCCCACTGAAAGATTTGGTTGATGTCCGCCTGGAGCCTTGCAGTGTCTGCAATGGAAGACACTGTCATGCAGATTCGGGTGTCATCTGCAAAGGAAGACACGGTGCTGTGGCTGACATCCTTGTCTATGTCGGATATGAGGATGAGGAACAAGATGGGAGCGAGTACTGTGCCTTGTGGAACAGAGCTTTTCACCGTAGCTACCTCGGACTTTACTCTGTTGACTACTACTCTCTGTGTTCTGTTAGTGAGGAAATTATAGATCCATCGACCGACTTTTCCTGTTATTCCTTTAGCACGCATTTTGTGCGCTATTACGCCATGGTCACACTTGTCGAAGGCTTTTGCAAAGTCTGTATATATTACATCTGCATTCTTTTTGTCTTCTTGTGCATTTAGGGACCTTGTCGTAGTGATCCAATAGTTGGACGACAGGAGCGACCTGTTCTAAACCCAAGTTGCCTGGGTTGTGTAACTGATGGGTTTCTAGATGGGGTGGTGATCTTGCTTCTTAGGACTCTTTCAAAGATTTTTATGATATGGGATGTTAGTGCTATTGACTCTGATAGTTCTTTGTGATGCTTTACTGCCCCCTTTGTTGGAGGGGGCTATGTCTGTTGTTTTTTGTAAACTGTGGGACGATCCCCGTGTCCATGCTCCCTCTCCATAGGGATGGAAAGGCTCGTGATAGGGGCTTCTTGCAGTTCTGATGACACAGAGTCCTGAGTATGGCCCTGGGCAGAGTGCAAGGGCATGTCATTTTTATCGCTGTTCGAAGTCATTTGGCGTCGGATAACGTCGGATAGGCTTGTGTTATCCCTTTTGTGGCTCCTCTCAATAAAAAATTTCATTTTTGATCTTTGACTCTCAGTATGGTTAGCAGCTTGCTAAAAACTGAGGTCATATGGGACTTGAGTAGCTCACTCAATTCCATGCTGTCATCTGTGTAGGACCAATCTTGTTTAAGTAGGGGCCCAAATTACTGGGACGTGTTCTCGTTTTTTGATTTGGCATAGGAGAAGAAATTCTTTGGGTTTCTTTCGATTTCATTTTTGGCTTTTAGTTTCTTCCGCGTTCCTGACTCCTAACAGGATTCTTTTAGCTTAAGTTCGATGCTTCTATTTCTCTGACAGTGCTCCCTACCGCATTTCGGATATGTTGACTCTTTTAGCGCTCTGTTATTTCTTTTCCGTCGCCTGTAAAGGGAGCGCCTGTCTCTTCTATTTTACATCTACTCCTCCTTTTTCTTAGAGGAATAAGCCTTGTGCAAAACATCGAGTGCCACCGAATTAATCTGTTTAGGCATAAGTTGGGGTCTGTGTTTGCTGAGTATATCTTCCCATCTTATATCGGTTAGGAATTGGTTTATTGAGTCCCACTTTATGTTCTTTTATTGAAGTTGAATTTGGGATGCTTCCCTCGGAAATGTCTCATTATGCGGTCTGGGGGTCCCGCTACAAAGCGAACCCCAAAAAGTTGTTTTAAGAGTACATGGACCCCCCGCTAACTTCCTCCGTTCCAAAGTAAGGTATTTATTAAGGCTTGTTAAATTTTGGGGGGTCCAAAACCAAAAACCCACAAAATTTTTTTTTTTGGGGCCCCCCAATTTTTCGACGGCCCTAACAACTTCTGGGGAAAAAAAAAAACGTTTCCCGGGGGGCCGTATTTTCAAAATTTTCCCCATTTAGGTCCCTTTAAGTTGAAACCCCCAAACAAGATGTTTGGGTCAACTGGAAAATTTTTCCGACAGTGGTTTTAATATTTTAAAAGCTTTCCTGGAATTGCTGGGGTGTTGCACGGAGGGTTGTTTTAACTACCACAATGCTAGGTTTTTTGGTTCCGACCTTTACGCAAAACTTTCCATACACATTTTGGGCTTTTTTGCAGTTTTGTCAAACAGGTCTGCAAGTACAGGCCAAACCCCCCCCCCCCTTTTTCTGTTCACTCTGTCACATCGTATAGGGTTGTAACCTGGGATCCTATTTTCGTTTCCAAGGGTCCTTTAGTGGGCTCAGTGAAAGCCGCGAACATTGCCTTTGCCTCTGCAAGAGTCCATGGATGAAGGGGTATTTTGTTTTTTGTTGCGCTTAGACCCTTATATTTGCAAAAGAATGTTAGGACTGGTGGATTGTTGGTACTGTGGGGGGGGATTTTTTTTTTTTCCGGCTATTATTGTATCTGTATCTGTTGTTTGGAGTGGAGGCCATCGACTGGGTTCCACTCCTAGGAATGACTGGATTTGGTGTACGATTTCTGCCATTTCCTGCCAGTTTTTTTTCCTTCCTGGCACTAAAAAACCTCTCCCTCTTGAGTGGCTGTGGCTACCCAGGTTTTTCCCATGGCCTGGATGTTTTGTATCTTTTTGTCCCCTTTAGATGGTAATGCCTGCAATTTAAGTTATAGCACAGTCTTTCCTGTACTGAATAGGTACACAGTTCAGGGTGAAAAAGCTTACAGGAAGGGAGTTTGCATTTTCCTGTTGTCATATGGGCATGGCATTTTCTAGGGTGGCATAGTTGCACGTCCCATCTGTTTTTTCCTTTTAGATTTCCCATGCCAGCAGATACCAAGTGCATAGTATGTGCACAGGCTTGGTTTCCGTTTGCCTTGGGTTTCTGTGACTGTATTCCCTGTTGGTGCATGTTTCCCTGTCTTACTTCTTTCCTCCCTAGCACCAACAATGGAGCTCCCACCAGTTGTTTTTGGTAATATATCCTCACTATTGCTAGTGGAGTCCTCTTGTTTGCTATTTCCTGCGGTATTTCTAGTTTGCATTATTGGTTTTATCTTATCTTTGACTACACATTTTTTCCCTACTATGGCTCCTGTCCCCTATGAGGTCATTTATATGTATTCCTTCCTGCGTATAGTTCCCGACTACCTGGACAAAATCTCCAGCTTCACCATTCTGTCTCCCAGGACAGCATCTCCAGCTTCACCATTACTGTCTCCCAGGACAGCACCTCCAGCTTCACCATTACTGTCTCCAAGGACAGCACCTCCAGCTTCACCATTACTGTCTCCCAGGACAGCACCTCCAGCTTCACCATTACTGTCTCCCAGGACAGCACTATCAGCCCCACATTTACTGACTACCAGGACTTCATCTCCAGCCTTACAGTTTCTGACTACATGGCCAGTTATCAAGTGGCAGTACCATTCAGCACAGACTTTTTATGTCCCCATCTGTTGTAGAAAGCTTCCAGGTTGTCTATGAAAGCAGCTTTGATGTTGTCCTCTTTTAATACCCTTGTGATTTTAGTCCACAGATTTATCTCATTTGGGCATTACCCAAAAACATTTCCCTGTTTTAACACTGCTTGTAGCTAGTTCTTGGATATCTGCACAAGGGGCGTGACACCAATTTCCACACAAATGACAATTTATCCACGTGGAAGCCCGTTTGTTTGACTGACCACAGGCTACACACAGCTTCATAATGATTTGAATGGTTGATTTACTGCAATTTCTAACTAGCAACCTCTTGAATATTCTATTAATAACCTCCTTAAATGAAGCTCTAGCTATTTGTATTTCTGTTTCTAACTGTTTTTGTATATTGGACAGCTTACCATGCACGTTCCTGATATATATTTAATGTTTGTGTTTATAAGGGCGCCTACAACCCCATCCGTTTACAGTCTGCTTTATTGTCCAACGAAACTGTTTGAAACCAGTCAAGGGTTCGGACCAGTCATATGGAGCAGTTCGCTTACCTTAATGTAATAGTGCCTTTTCTCTTGTTATGTCTAAGGCTAAGGTGGCTCCAATCAAATCACGCACCTTACCTCAGTTGGAATTAACGGCCATTTATGTAGATGTCAAATTAGCCAATTATATAAGAAATAAATTGCGAGAATAAAAATCAGTGTAGTGATACTGGTCCTGTGGGGAGCAGAAAAAAAAGGA
>NC_069475.1:17158720-17212680 GCF_026875155.1 Cherax quadricarinatus
GCCCCACCCTTTTTGTTTACATTCTCCATGACTCAAAAGCACAAATCTCTCCCAATTGTCGGGAAACCCCAAAAATTTTTTCAAATGTTTTTTAAAAGTTATTTCAATTTTATAAATATTTGATAATTATACTTAGTATACCTGTACCTAAATAAACTTCATACTGGGGGCGGGAAATGAGGTACACATTAAAATTGGTAATGTCTTAAAATTCCCAACTCATTTTATTAAAATAATAATCACGATCCATTTTAAATGTCGAAATTACGTTTAAAATAACTTTTTCATTAATCCATCCATAAATTTTTTTTTAAAATTATAAAAAACACGATCCCTTAAAATATAAATAAGAAAAATCACCCCAAGGAAATAAATAAAACTTTTAGATGTGGTAAAGCAACACTTCACAAACCAAATAAAAAAAAAAAAAATGTAAAAATAAAAAAATACTAGGTTAAAAAAGTCGTTATTACTTTTTACACATTTTCTTTAAACCCATCCATGATATTTTTTTTCAAAATTAATTAAACACATACATAACATAAAAAGATGATAAATACACTCCACAATAAAAAATAAACATAAATTAAGATTGGGGCCAAAAACTTGTAAAGTGAGGCAAAATAACTTTTTTCTCTAATCTAACATAAAAAAAATTGTTACTGGGGTAACGTAAAAAATTATTCCTTCGTATGTATGAAAGTTTATTCGGTAACACAAATACAGTTCATGATATCATACATAACAACAACGGTAGAGAACCTAGATCCCAAAAAAGTCAGGTGACTTATTTCCATTGTTTCACCAAGTTTCATTTCTTCCAAAATGAGTTACATGAAATGGAGTGTTCTTTTTTATTAATTCTACCGATCAATGTAAAGACAACCTTAACAATGTAACTTGTACACAAAAAACGTGTACCTTCGTTTGTTTAAAAAACTCTTCGCCGGTTTTTACAAAAAACTCTGCGCCTGTCCCCTCCATGTACTCATTCTTTCTCTCTCTCTTTTTATTCTTTTTATTCCTTTACTTACCCTGACCCTACTTTAAAGACTACAAATATTTTAAGGTAAAATGAGTGAACTGTTATACATTTTATCGCTCTGGGGGGCTTAAATATCATAGAATAGTATGTGTGGGTGGGGTGGCCTGGGAAGGTAGCCTGGCTATTACAATCTACCCACTTTATTTTTTACAATAAATACACTTTTCCACCCAGATTAAACTAAAATATTTTAAGGTAAAAATATCCTATGTGGATTTTACTTTTTTATTGTTTTTTTTATGCCTGGGTTTTATTGCTAACTTAATATTGTTAGTGAAACTTTTATCTAGTTTTGTATGCATTTATAAGGGGAAAAAAAAGGGGTTTCCCTTTAAACGGCGATTTCCCTCTACGCGGTAGCCTGGAACCTAAACCCCCTAAAGTGGGGGCCCCCCTGTATATTATATAAAAAATATATATATATTAAAAATATAATAAAATATATAATATAATATATATATATATATATATATAATATAAATCACAAAAATAAAAAATTAAACCCCTTCGGGTTTTTAACAGGGTTTCAATGCGGGGTTTTCAGTTTTGGTATTGTTGGTTTACATTTTTAAAATGCTAGTTATAGAGGGGGTCACTAGGAACCTACCTGGCTAGGATTTTGACGACTTAGATTAATTCTTAACATTAAATCCTTACAGATTATGGTATTAAGGCTAAGTGACTACATCATAATTTGTGAGTTTAGCAATGTGAATGCTTTTGTTTTGGCACAATACAAAGTGTCTATATTGGAGTATCATAGGCAAACTTATGACTAGTTAGGGTTTATTGTTTTAAGACTAAGATTAGTATTTCTGGGTTTATAGTCAGTAGGTGAGTGAGTGTAATTGTGAACCACCAGGTGGTTATCATGTAGTTAGTTGTCGGGGTGGATCAGGGAGATAAGGTGTTTCCTAACTGTAGTTTTGAAAGTGATGAATGTGGCTGCAGTTCTAGAGTTTTCAGGTAGGGTGTTCCAGATTTTAGGTCCTTTGAAATACATTGAATTTTTGTGAAGGTTTAATCGAACACGGGGAATGTCATAGAGATGTTTGTGTCTGGTGTTATGCCTGAGGATCCTGTCACAACTGTCAAGAAAGTATTTTAGGTCAAGGTTAATATTGGAATTTAAGGTCCTGTAGATATAGACTGCACAGTAGTAAATGTGGATGTTCTGAACAGGGAGTAAGTTTAGAGCTATGAAGAGTGGGGGGTGTGTTGCTAGGGATGGGATTTAGTGATTATTCTTACTGTGGCTTTTTGTTGGGTTATTATTGGCTTTAGGTGTGTTGCTGCAGTTGAACCCCAAGCACAGATAGAATAGGTGAGGTATGGATATATAAGTGAATGGTATAGTGTGAAAAGGGCAGTTTGCGGCACGTAGTATCATATCTTGGAGAGGATCCCCACCGTTTTGGATCCTTTTTTTGTTATGTGTTGGATATGGGTGCTGAAATTTATGTTTTTGTCGAGGTATAGCCAAGGAATTTGCCCTCATTATGTCTGGCAATTAGAGTGTTGTCAATCTTAATGTTAAGTTGTGCAACACCGGCTCTGCTACCAAACATAATATAGTAGGTTTTGCCAGTGTTAAGTGTAAGTTTATTGGCTGTCATCCAAGTCGATATTTTGAGCAGCTCCTCTTTAACATTGGTGTTGAGGGTGGCAAGATTAGGGTGGGAGATGACATAAGTCGTGTCGTCAGCAAAGAGAATGGGTTTCAGGTGTTAGGATATGTTTGGAAGATCATTGATGTAAATGAGGAAGAGCAGTGGTCCAAGGACACTTCCCTGCAGAACTCCCGTATCAAGTGGCTGTATTGATGAGGCTGTGTCTTTAATGGTGACATACTGATACCTATTAGAAAGGTAGGATTTAAAATATGCAAGTGCATGGCCTCTTATACCATAGTGGTCAAGTTTGTGGAGTAGGATGCCATGGTCTACTGTGTCAAATGCTTTTCTTAGGCCAATAAAAATTCCTAGCTGATATTCCTTATTTTCCACTGCTGTGTAAGGCAGGTCTAGCATTTTTATAATTGCATCATTAGTGCTTTTATTTTTCCTGAATCCAAATTGGCAGGGGTTGAGTATGTTTTGTGGCATTATAAATGAATATAGTCTCCTGTGCACGAGTTTCTCAAAGATTTTGGATAGCAATGGTAAGTTTGATATTGGCCTATAGTTGTTTAAGTCTGTAGGGTCACCACCTTTATGTATTGGTGTAACCCTTGCTGTCTTGAGTAGTGTCGGGAAAGTGCTAGTTTCTAGTGACTTGTTAAAATGTAATGTAATAGCATGCAAAAGGACATGGGCCGCTTGCTTGCACAATAATGGTGGGACGTGAGACAGATTCCCGAGTTATTTTTAAGTGTCTTTATGATTGCGGTTACTTCCGTAGACTCAGTTGGTACAAGATAGAAGGAATTTGGGAAATTCCCATCTAGGTAGTCCCCAGCATGGGCATTGGTATGTGGGATTTTACTGGCGAGATTAGATCCTATGTTTGAGAAGAAGTCGTTTATCTTGTTAGCTGTATCAGTGGGATGCAGTGGTGTTTCATGAGGTTTAGTTAGAACAATATTCTTGTTTTTTATCAGTTTGTGGGTCCCCAGAATCTGGGAAAGTGTTTTCCAGGTCTTTTTCATATCTCCTCTTGTGTCAGTGAATCTGCTGGAGTTCTACAGTTGTTTGGCTTTCTTTATTAATTTGGTGAGAACTGTTGAATATTGTTTAAGAATATCTTTGTGTATTAAGCCCTGTGTATATTGCTTTTCATATTGGTGTTTCTTATCAATGGATTTCAGAATGCTGCTGGTTTGCCATGGGCAACCAAGTCTTTTATTTGTGATCTGTTTCGTTTTTATAGGACAATGTTTGTTGTATAGTCTAAGTATTTTGTTAAGAAAAATGTCTGGCCAATCGTCAATACCATTGGCATTGGAGAATTCTGTAGGCCAGTCAACAGTCTCTAAGTCTGCTGTGAAATTCCTTATTGAGGCCTCATCATGGAGTCTAAATGAAACTTTGCTGTATTCGAGTGGTGGCTTACTAATGTTTGTTAAGAGGAAGGTTGGGTAGTGGTCTGTAGTGCTGTCTGTGATTATCCCTGATTTAAGGGGGGCTAGTATATTGGTCCATATGTGGTCTATTATGGTTGCACTTGTCTCAGTGAGCCTGGTTGGTTTAGTTATTGCTGGTATGAGGAGTATGTTGTTCATATTGTTGATGAAATCAGTTACAGTCTGATCATCTGGTAGGCCAAGGTTGATGTTGAAGTCTCCAGCTAAGAGAAGGTGGTGCTTGTTCATTTGTCTGTTTGCTATTAATGACTTTAGAGTCTCACTGAAGTTTGGGATGTTTGTGTGGGGTATCCGGTATATGGCACCAATTGTTATAGGCGTCTTGAGGTTTTTTACAGTAAAATTAGCAAAAATGTATTCACCATATTCATCACTAAAGCAAGTGGTGCTAATACAAGATAATTGGTTAGAGTAATAGATTGCAATACCACCCCCAACTTGGTATGGTCTGCAGTTGTGAATTGTTGTGTATCCTGGTAGAGGGTAGATATCAATTGTGACCTGCTTAAGCCAGGTCTCAGTAAGAATAATGGAGGAGAAGGGTGTCTTTAGTGACTCAAGGAGTGCCAGGAGGTTATCATAGTGTTTGCTTAAGGACCTGATGTTGCAGTTAAGAACTGATAGGCTTTGAGCAGTGTTCAGGATAGTGCTGGCTTGTGATGCTGTGTAATAAAGGCAGTTACTTTCCAGTAAGATTTGATTGTGTGTTAGATTATGGAGGTTTAGATCAGGGTCAACGTGATCATTCATCTTTTAGGTTTAAATAGTGGTTGTTTACATCCTGTATTATGTGGTAAGTTCTAATACTGATTTCTGTAGTGGTGGGAGGTTTGGATAAGTATACCACTAAAGCACTTTGGTCATATAGAGTATAGCCACTAATAAACATAATGAAATTGATATTGTCTATGTGTTGTGCTAGAATGAGCTAAAGTACATCTAGGTATAAACTAATACTATAAAAAAAAAATTATAAGTGGCACCATACTCACTCTTGTAATTGCACTAAGGTCTAATATAAGCTTCTGTCTTTTATGTGCGGGTTATTTGTGTATAATGAATTTAGTGTTGTCTATGTATTGAGCTAGAATGAGCTAAAGTACAACTAGGTATAGTTAGTTTAGGGGTTGTCTATGTATTGAGCTAGAATGAGCTAAAGTACAACTAGGTATAGTTAGTTTAGGGGTTGTCTATGTATTGAGCTAGAATGAGCTAAAGTACAACTAGGTATAGTTAGTTTAGGGGTTGTCTATGTATTGAGCTAGAATGAGCTAAAGTACAACTAGGTATAGTTAGTTTAGGGGTTGTCTATGTATTGAGCTAGAATGAGCTAAAGTACAACTAGGTATAAACTTTTAATATAAAAATACAAATTAAAATGGTACTTGCAATTGCACTATGGTCTGATATAGGTTGTTAACAAGATCAAGAGTATAACTAGATTTAAATTGACAAAATAAAATTCACAAATTAAAGTACCAAAAGAATAATAAGTAAAAAAATAACAATGGCAATGACTTGGTTATAATATGATAGTAAGATGGTAGACAGGTACATAGGTACACAGGTACACAGGTACAAAGGATAATATAAAGGTTGGAGTTGAATATACAAACTTAAAAATTTTGGGCAACAAAATGTTATGAAAAGTATAAAATAATGATTAATTTACAAAAGTAAAATTGACTGGTAGTAAATATGGTGTTTAATAAAATTTTAGTAAGTAATAATGATTACAAAAAAAGATTAATTAGCAAAAAAAAAAAAAAAAAAAAAGTGAAAAAGTAATGTTTATTTCAAGTATTAAATTTTAAAAGCAGTTATTTGGATTCAGTATTGCAGTGGTAGTTATACTAGAGGTTATTTGGCAGTACAAGGTATTTAAGAGTACTCTAAGATAGTAAATGTGGTATTAAAACAGGTTATGGTAATTAGACAAGTAATGGTAATTAAATGATGTCAAAAATGTTAAGAGTAAATTGTACTGTTAGTAAAAATGGTAATTAATTATTAATTTTAGTAAGTAATATCAATTAATAGTATTTAAAGAAGTATTAGGTTGTAATATAAACAGAAAAATATCAATTAATAGTATTTAAAAAAATATGAGGTAGTAATATGGACAGAGAAAGTATCAATTCAGCTAATATTTAAGCAAACAATAGTAAATAAGAAAATTACATAAGGTGACTATGCTTACTAGTAAAATCACAAAATGAGATAGTTTTATTATTTAATTACAAGAGATTTTACTATGAAATTTGAACAATAATGGAGCAAAATATACACTACACTATGTAGCTTTTAGGTTGGACATTGTTTAGTTGTTCTTCTGTTAGATTAGTATCCCTGAGAAATCGTGATATCATTCTCATTCATGATTGTGTACAGTTGACCTACATTCATTTTCCTAAATAGAATTTTCCCATCCCCTGTGAAGCATTGGTGTATTGTGTCATTATTCTCCCGCTTAAGTTTTCTGACTCTATACATGAGGTTCTGACGTTTTTTGGTAAGACACTCGTTCATGTATACCTCTTTCTTTACTTTAATAGATGCAATTATTAAGTCTTTTTTCCTGTCATGTGAGTGGAATCTAAGCATAACACTTTTTCAACCATGAGATCCTAGTAACCTGGCTTCCTTTATTTCTGACTCTGGTACTGTAACTTTTGTTTGGTCCTTTATGATCTGGAGAGTAATTTCTTTACTATTCATTTGGTTCATATCACTGGGAAAAAGTGGACTGTTAACTATTACTGCGTCTGATAGTTTATCTTGCTCAGTTTTATCTTCTTGGAGAGCAAAGTAGTCACTGAACTGGTTATCTAAGTTGTTCTTCCATTCTTTTACTGCTTCTTCAACCATTGTATTAAGAGATATTATTTGTTCTGTATGGCTATCTATGACTGTTTGGATGGTTTTGCTATAGTTAGTCATTCCTGGTGTTGATAACTTTTGTTCAAGACTGAGGATTTTGTTCTTGAGTTGTGCCATTCTGGTGTCTTGTTTTGTTAGCATCTCTTGAAGATTCATATTTTCAATAACTAAGGTGGAGATGCATGACTTTAGGGTATCTGGATCGTTGGCCATACCTGAGAGACTACTTGGTAGGTTGAATCTGGGAAAAGAGGGGTGGATGGGCTGGGGCAGCCATGTTTGTTGTTATTTTTGTGGGGTCGCCTTGAGCAGTGGTGAGATGGGTGGTAGCTGGGCAAGCGTCCTCCTGGATACACTTGTTGAATAGTTGATTTTTCGGTGTTTTCTTGCTGGCCTTGGTGCTGTTTCCTCTGAGATTGTGCCTCATAAACTACAGGAATTGTTGAGTAAGAAAAGTTGTAGTTATACAACGCTTAGGTTCGTTGGGTTTGCTGGCAGGGGTGTTGCTTTTGGTTTGAGGCAGTCTTCCTTTTCTCATTATTTTTATTTGTAGGTTTCACTCTTGGTAATCTTTGGTCATTCTGGGTGCTATGTTGGGTAGTGCAGTTTTGCTTGTAACTAGGTCATCATGGGAGCATTGGTGGCTCCGATAGTTGGAGAAAAGTACGGAGCTGGGAGGTCGCTGCTGTTGCTGCTGCCGTTTATAACTGTGAGGGGTTTTTGCAGGTCTTTTGTTTTGAATTTGGCTATGATATATTTGCCATGTTCATCCCTTGTGCAAGATTTATTGATGCATTTGAGTTGATTTGAGTAGTATATAGCTGTTCCTCCCACTTGCTGGTCTCTTCTACAGTTGCGTATGGCCATATAGCCAGGAATTGTATAGACATCTGCAATATCAGGCTTAAGCCAGGTTTCTGTGAGTGTGATGATTGATATTTTGGAATGAAGGGAATTGAGTAATTCTGTGAGGTCATCATAATGTTTGCTCAAGGATCTGATATTGTAGTTAAAGATGGTTATGTTATTGTTTGCACTGAGTAATGTTTTTGCTTGGTCTGCTGTATAGTAATTACAGTTACTGTTAGATTCGTGTATTTCATTTAGTAAAAAGTTTACATCAGGATCTGTGCCTGTAATCATAGGATGAGAGTAATTTTGCAAACTTGATTTTCTGAGTAAAATAATATGAGAGTTATTGAATCTACAACTAGGGAATACAGTCACAGAAACCCAAGGCAAACGGAAACCAAGCCTGTGCACATACTATGCACTTGGTATCTGCAGACATGGGAAATCTGGAAAAACAGACAGGACGTGCAACTATGACCACCCTAGAAAATGCCATGCCCATATGACAACAGGAATATGCAAACTCCCTTCCTGTAAGCTTTATCACCCTGAAATGTGTACCTCTTCAGGTACAGGAAAGACTGTGCTATAACTTAAATTGCCAGGCACACCATCTAAAGGGTACAAAAAGATACAAAACATCCAGGCCATGGGAAAACCTGGTTAGCCACAGCCACTCAAGAGGGAGAAGTTTTTTAGTGCCAGGAACGAAAAAAAAACTGGCAGGAAATGGCAGAAATCATACACCAAATCCAATCATTCCTGGAGTGGAACCACAGTCAATGGCCTCCACTCCAAACCAACAGATACAGATACTAATGCCAGAAAAAAAATCCCCCCCAGTACCAACAATACCACCAATCCGATGGCATACTTCTTTGCAAATATACAGGGTCTAAAGACAGCAACAAACAACAAAATACCTTTCATCTGTGGACTACTTGCAGAGGCAAAGGCAATGTTCGCAGCTTTCACTGAGACCCACATAAAGGATCACTTGGACAACGAAATATGGATCCCAGGTTACAACCTATACAGACGTGACAGAGTGAACAGGCAAAAGGAGGGGGGGGGTTGGCCTGTACATTGCAGAGTCACTTGTTTGCACAGAACTGCTTAATGCCTCAAATGATGTAGTGGAAGTTTTAGCATAAAGGTCGAGAACCAAAACCTAGTCATTGTGGTAGTCTACAAGCCTCCAGATGCAACATCCCAGCAATTCCAGGAACACTGTTAAAAATTGACCACTGTCTGGAAAATCTTCCAGCTCCTGCACCCAACATCTTGCTCCTGGGGATTTCAACTTAAGGTACCTAAAATGGGGGAATATAGCAAATAATATTGTTGCAGTAATAACACCAGGGGGCAGCTCTGATGAAAACTCACACTCACACCAGCTTTTAAATCTCTGCACAAAATTCAAAATTTAAACCAGCAAATAATAGAGCCTACTAGACTGGAGAATACACTAGACCTCATCTTCACTAACAATGATGATCTGATAAGAAATGTCACCATATCAAAAAAAATTTTTTTCAATCACAACAAAATTTGGGTTCAGACAGTATGTGGGGAGCCCCCCCAACAAAAGAGACTAGTCACGAGGGAGCTTTCACCAAATTAAAATTTAAAACAAAACAAAGTGGGCCCAAGTAAACCAATCCTAACCGTATAAGCGGGGAAGATTCTAAGCAACACAGCCCCCAACTTTGCCTAGAAACAGTTTAACTTGGGGGCATCGATGTTGCACAAGGCTTTTCCCTCTAAAAAAAAAGGGGGAGTAGATGAAAAATAGAAAAAGACAGGCGCCCCCTTTACAGGTACAAAAAGAATAAAAGCGGAAAAAGAGGTTTTTAATCTAAAATGGTGGGAGCAGGGTTTAGAGAAATGCAAGCTTAAACTTAAGCAAAAGGGAAACTTATAGGGTCAAAATGGGGGAAGAAAAAAGTCATAATAAAATCGAAAAAAACCCCAAAGTATTTCTTCTCCTAGCAAATCAAAGTCAGAACCACGCCCCATTTTGGGGCCCCCTATTAAAATGAGGGGTCCTACACAATGACAGCAAGGAAATGAGGGCTACTCAAGTTAAATACTCAGTTTTTGCAAAGCCGAAATAAGACTGAAGTCAAAGATAAAAATTTTAATTTTATGAGAGACCAAAAAATTTTGGGTTAACACAAGCCTATCCAAGTTACCCTGACCAAAATGACTTCGAACGGGCAAAAAAATGATATGCCCAGCATCACCCCCGGGCGGGACTCATGGTACCCCGTTTTCAAAAGAACTGAAAGAACCCCCCTTCACGAGCCTTTTCCCCCTAGGGAAAAGGGGCAGGGAAGGGGGGTCTCCCCATTTTACTAAAAAAACAGACTAGCCCCACTCCACAAAGGGGGCTAAAGCAACAGCAAGAACTACAGCCTTTTTACTAACATCCCTATCATAAAAATCTTTGAAAGGGGTCCTAAAAAGCAAATCCCCACCCATCTAGAAAACCCATCAGTTACACCCCAGGGAAAAAGGGTTTTTAGAACAGGCGCTCCTGTCTGTTAAAGTATTGGTCATACAAAAGGCCAAAATGCACTAGAAGAAAAAAAGAATTAAAATGTAATTAACGACTTTGCAAAAACCTTCGAAATTACCATGGCGAAAACAGGCACAAAATGCATGCTAAAGGAAAAAAACGGGGAAAATTTCGGTCGAGGGTTCTATAATTTCCTCACTAACAGAACACAGAAGTAGTCGTAAACAGAGTAAAGTCCGAGGCAGCACGGTAAAAGCTTTTTCCCTCAAGGCACGTCTCCTCCCATTTTTTCCCTTCCCATATCCGACATAGCAGGAGTCACCACGCACCTGTCTTCCTTTGCAGATGACACCGAATCTATGACAGTTTTTCCCATTGCAGACATGCAACTCCAGGCGACATCAACCGAATCTTTCAGGGGCTGCAAAAAACAATATGAATTAAACGTGAAAAATTTAATTCTCAGATATGGTAAACACGGGAAATTAAATCTTATGATACAAAAAAAATTCTGGCCACAAAATGAGCAAAACCCCAACGTCAAAGCCCGGGGAGTGATCTGTCAGGGCTCACCTTAAAGGACCAAGCATTTTTCAATCGCATCTGCTAAAAAAAATGAAGGGGATAATGAAAACCTTCAAAATAGGGGGGCCAATCCCATGAGACACTCTTGGGGAAATTTTTATCTAGGCTAAAATATTGCTGCACACTAACAGCCCCTTTTCAAGGCAGGGAAATTGCTGCCTGAAATGTACGGGAAAACCTTCAGGGCACACATAACAGTTTGAAACCCTAAAATTACGGGGAGTGCTTGGGGTCCTAAAACTGTTTTCCCCGGGAATGCAGGTGGGAGAGAACATGATTAAATCACCTGGAAAACCCTAGAGGGACTAGTACCGAACTTGCCACGAAAATCACTCCTAGGGAAAAGCAAAAGACTTTGCGACGATAAAGATTCCCCCATAAAAAGCAGGGGTGTCACTAGCCGTTAAAAACCCATAAAATAAGTGTCGGGGGCCCCGAGACTTTAAAACGCCTCCAGCATACAAAAGGGGGAAAAAAAAAACGACCCGGGCAGTCTTCAACTGACACTGGACAACCCCTAAATCGGTTCCTAAACAGCCAGGTTTGGGGCTGTTTTTTGGGGTTTGCTGCAGCCAGCAGCAACAGCCTGGTTATCAGGCCTGACCCCCAGGAGGGGGGCACAACCGGCCGCGGCGGCGTTGCCCCCCGGAAACTCCCCCAAGGTAAACTCCGGGGTCTCCAGACTTTGAATAAGACTGTAGTTTTCTAAATCATATGCAAATCAAAGAATGGGGGATTATTACAGTAAGATAATTTAGTTTTACAAATTAAGCTTCAATGGATCAGTTGTAGTGTCAAACTAATCTTAATTTATATACTAAAACTGACTTCTGCAGAGCAAACAAACATGCTATCCTTTTTTTCACTGTATAAAAAAGGTGGTTGAGGCCTGGCTACCAGCAGTTACATTCACTCCCCCAGTAGCATTGTAAACTTGTCCCCTTCTAAATTTGACAAAAAATTTTAGCAAGGATTCTGGACATACTTTTTTTCAATTTTTAAGGGTTAGTTTGAGTGCTTTTCTTTATTTTCCAATTAAAAATTTCCCGTTGGGGAATTGATTTTTTACCACATGTTAATTAGGATCCTGGCAGGTTTAATCACCCTCTTTTTTTTGGTAATTTTTAGTTATTTTTTTGTTTTTTTTTAGAAAACACATCTGGAGACCAAAAATAATTTAATATTACCTAAAATAACAGGCACGCATTATAAAGGATCTTTGACTTGCCATTTACATTTTAATTTTTGCGCTCTCAACAGTTTGCAGGTATTTGCATAAAAATTGAAATTTTTTCAGTTAAAGTACAATTTTTCCCAGTATTTTAATACAGCCCCACCCCACTTTGTGACAACTTTTTACCCCTGCCTAAGACTGACGACAGGCTCTCTGGCAGTATTATACCCAAAAAAGTAATTTTTGAGCTGATTCCTCTTTCGTTTATTTCTTTTTTTGTACTACTGCTGAACATTGAAAAATATTCCAGAAATGTTTAAAAGGTGCAAAGGGGACATTAAAACAATATCAAGATTGTTGAAAAATCCTACCATTAAAAATTCCTTTCTTTTCAACAAATTCGTTTTAAAGACTGGTCTTAGGAATGGAACTCCTGTTTAAATGAGGAAGACTGTATTACTGTAATAAAAAGGGCCATTTTATTGAGGTCCATTTTGTGGAGGATTTACTGAGTATTTTCACCTGACATGACGATCAAAATCATTTCCCCATTCACGAAGGTCAGTGGTACCCCAAGTTTGAACTGCTCCAAATCGCCCTTAAAATGTATTATTGTAATGTTTTGTAAAGGGATTTTTGTGGGTGTTTTAAACGATAAACAAATTTTTCATTTTTTCTTATGGGAATAAAATTTGTTTGGTAATGGCACTGAACAGCCTTTTTGGAACGAAGAAAGTTCGAAACTTTGGGTACCACTGTAGGGCCCACTTTATGGGGTTTTGTAAAAAAAATATTAAAAATTAAGACCAAAATCACATAAGGCCCCCCCCCCTTCTAACCTGCTTGATATGGTCACCTCTGCACCCCTTGTTTACATTCCAGTGATCACCCCATCTCTCCATTTTTGTTGAAATTTTCCAAAATTTCATATGTTTAAAAATTATTTAATATTTTATATGTACTCTGATACAGTGGGTCCCCGTTACGACTCATCTGATAATGTAAAAATCAAATAATGAACGTTTTTTTCTCAAAATATTGGCTCAGTTAATGACAAAGAACAGCCCGTAAGGACGATTCCATGCGTAAATACGAACATTTTGCATTTCCTTGTTTTTAATGTTTGTAATGCGTATAAAACCCCATGGGGTTCAGTGCCACCCTGTGGGGAAAAAGGGGGAGAAAAAACTATTGAATTCAAGAAAGAGTCATCGCAAAATACAAAGGTGGGTGCGTGTCTCCAAGTGGCCAAATTGATAACAAACCCCATTTAAAAAATTGCTACATCTTGGCCAACAAAAAGGCAATAAGAAGCGCTGTTGTGAAAAGGTGCAAATTTTGCTTACAAAAAGAGATTGCAAAAAACTCGAAGATGTGCAGAGACTGTTGTTGGGTGGTCAAAGAGAAAAATTTCAGGAGATAGGTTTCAACCAATTTTGTGAAAAGGCAAGGCCTGCCCCAAAAGGCTAGTTTGAGAGATTTTAAAAAGTGTAGTGGGATCCGCTGATAAAGGGATGGGGAGGGCAGTCTGCAAAAAATGGCTGAAAATATGTGCAAGACTTTTAACCCCTTAAATGTCCACAGTAGATTATTTTACATGTGGTGGGCTCCAAACATTAAAACACGTTTTGTTTTTCTTCCCTTCAAATTTTTGGTGCAAGGCCTGGTCGCCTAGAAATGAAAAAATTTTGGGTTTTTGGGACTCAGTGTCGCACTATGAAAAAAAAATGGGGCCACTTAGTACCTGTGGGAGACCAGTTTAAATGAGCACCAGCTAGGCAAATAGCGTGCAAAAACCCTGTTACAGATGTCATGTCATATTAACACTCACATTTTAAGAGGAACGTAAAAATAGGTTAAATAAATGCATTAGTGGGTGTTGGTGGGTGTGAGTTGGGCCTGACTAGCTTGTGCTACTGAGGTCCTCTTTGCCGCAGCCGCAGCAAGCAGCAACAGGTCTGCTCCTATATCTTGCCGTCCCCTGGGCCTATCCGAACTCCAGTGATGGCCAAATTTGCAAGTACTGCTGCAAAAACATGCAAGTAACCTATAGTGACATAAAAACTGATGGTGACGACAATGAAATGGACTAAATATGACAAAAGAGGGATCGGCATTCAAGTACCAGACCTGCTGCCAGACTTGAACCAGACATGAGACGTTTTCCTCTACAATGAAATAACTGACCTCCTTATCAACTGCACCAGTGTTTAACGGGAAGACAACATGGCAGAAAACCTGATCAACTAAATCTCCAAGGAAATGACAGGTCTGTAGGACTTTTTTCTTCAGTGCCAAACGAGGGAAAGAATTTAGCCTTTAAACATGGCTGACCGGCATCCAAACAGCAGCTACTGCCAGACGTACAATTTAGCAAAGTGAAATTCTCATCTTTACTGACGTTCATCTGTTGACAGTAGCATCATATCTGTACCACCATCATATCACTTGTACCAGTGCTAACGAGAGGGAAACACAGGAGACATCGTCAAATCAACAGTACAAAACTCCAAGGTTATAGGACGGTTATTCCTCAATGCCAGTCATGGGAAAGAAGTGAATAGTTAAAATAGTCAAGGTTAATGTTTTAGTAGCTGACCTATATTCAGCTGACCAGTGTACAGTGAGAGAATCATAGCAGAAAAAGCCAGATATATCTATAAGCTCAAGGAAAGTCAGGTTGTAGGTGGCGTTACTCCCCTCAGTGTTTTAAAAATGGCTGAGTCAGCAGAACAGGTCAGGAGTCAACAACACCACACAACCCCCGATAAATGGAATTGAGGGTGATTTGGAAGGATAAAACCATTGATTAAACCTTTCTGGTCTACCAGAATGGAAAGGAGTTAGAAGTTAATTGGGGAAGCCAGACTGTGAAGTGAGATGGGAAGGGGAGTGTGTAATAAGTGGTTAACTGTAAGGGGTTTTTGAAGTTAAGGGAAAAGTGAGCAGTGAAGAGGGTTTTGAAGAGGAAATTTTACTAGTAATTCAGTGGTGATTGCTAAAGCAGATACTAAGTGTACTAGGGACTGGAAAAGAGAAATAAATATTATTGTATATGAGTAAAGAGCAAGAGTGAAATGGCAGGCATTAGGGGGTACAGGCTGCCATAATTATATTTATGTTTCTTCTTCAATTCCATGAAGAAAGAAATCAGTCATGGGGGCTGGAAAAGGTGAATGGAGTAACAGCGCCCTGGACAGTAAAAGCCAACAGTTGCCATCCTACCAGAAAAGTAAATATCACTATCGCCGCAAGGTATGGCTACACCGCATACCCAAACAAAAACAGTGGCACACAGCTCTTATTGTAGCACTCTTAAGTGGTGATATCCAAATTAATCCAGGACCTCAAATGTTGTGCAGAGGCAAAACAGACAGATAAATGACAGTGATAATGAGGGTTTCTAGTAGCTAGGAATGATAACCTTAACTCCATATGTAATGCATACATAGGTCAATGTGAGACAATACAGCCTTTTATTATCTCAAACACTACCAAACAGGTGCATACACTGTACTAAAGTACGCATGAAAACAGAAAAGGCACCTTATGTAAAATGTGTAAGGGGTGGGTGCATGATGGATGTATGTACAATTATAGCAACGGTGCCAGAATTCATTTTGTGTGTTAACAAATGCACTTGGCACAGTTACCCTTTAGCAGTGATGACATTGATTTACCTAATTTTAATACAAATGACCATTGCCATATATTGATGATTATTATTGTTTTATGAAACAGGCCTTCACTTTATTCATGTCAATGCAAGATCACTTCTTCCTAAATTGGCAGAGATTAGGATTCTAGCTAACAAATTAGGGCAGCAGTTATAACCATCTCTGAATCTTGGTTGGATGATACGGTGACTGACGACGAGGTCAAAATAGATGGTTACAATATAAAAATGCTTAGATAGGAACAGAAAGGGTGGTGGGAGTATGTGCCTACATTAGAAATGACTTAGCTTACAAACCCAAGACCTGATTTAAAAAAACAATAAACTGGAGATTCTATGGTTTGAAGTGCTGCTTCCTAAGACCAAACCCATCTTAGTAGGAACTAGTTACGCCCCTCTTACCCAGGACCAGTTCTTGAAGACTTTTCCAGAGTCTTGTCCGGAGTTGAAAACAATTGCGAGACAATAATATGGGCGACTTCAATATCTGTTTTCAGAAGCAAAATAACGGGCTATGCAAAAGGTATAAGCAAATTCTAGGATTAAATAGTTACACTCAACTAATTAATACTCCAACCCAGATCACACAGTTCTCAGCCACCCTAATTGACCACATACTTTGTAACCGCTCTGAGAACATTAGTCAGTCAGGCGTCATTTACCACAGGTCTTAGTGATCATTTCATCATTTTTCTGCACCAGGAAAATCATTAGGGATAGGATAGGCCTACACAGGACAATAAAAATGAGGTCAACTAGAAACTACAGTAAAGAAACACTGGTAAATAGGCTACACAATTGTGACTGGACAGAGATAACAAGTTGCACGGACGTAAACGATGCCTGGGAAAAATTAAAAACAATGTTCACTACCATCCTTGATAATATAGCACCAGTTAAAGAGGTTAGGATTAAACGAAGAACTGAACCTGGATGAATACCGAGATATTAGATAAAATGAAATTCAGAGACCAGCTGCTAAAAAGATTTAAAGCAAACAGACAGGATATTGCAGCACTAAATGAATTCCAAAGGGTGAGGAACAGAATACAGAGACTTATAAAAGGAGCAAAGGCAAAGCACTACTGCTCAAAAATTGAAGAGTATAAGCATAACCCCAGAAAGCTCTGGCAACAACTAAAACAGTTGGGGTATAGCCATAAGTCAGTAGATAGGTCTAACATAGTACTCACTATCGATAATGAGGTATGCCACGAAACATCCAAGGTGGCAAATTGCTTTAATTCATACTACACATCTGTTGCATCAACACTAGTAAGTAAACTACCAGCTGCATCAAATACCTTTAACACAGACTCTGATAAGTTTCAAAAAATACTATACCAATAAAGGGGTAACCCCAAACAGTTTTCAACTAGTAAGTGTATCTCATGACTTTATTCAAAAAGAAAATAAGCAGGTTAAACCCAACTAAGAGCACAGGCCCTGATAACATCCTGTCTAAGTTCCTAAAAGATGGTGCTTCTGAACTGTCAATCCCTATTGCTCACATAATAAATCTATCAATCACCACTAATACCATACCGGAGGGGTTCAAGGAGGCCAGAGTTACTCATATCTTCAAGAAAAATAGTAGGTCTGATGTAAGCAAACTATAGGCCTGTTAGTATACTCAGTATAATATCTAAAATTCTAGAGAGGGCAGTGTATTCTCAAGTAGTTAAGTACCTTAATGACAGCAACATTCTCCATAGCTATCAATCGGGCTTTAGAAGATCCTACTCAACCCACACCTCCATAATTAATCTGATGGATTACCTGAGAACTGAAATGTCAAAGGGGAACCTCATAGGTATGGTAACCTTAGACCTGCAAAAGGCCTTCGATACTGTCAACCACAATATATTATGTAATAAATTCAAGCTATCGGTATAGGTTCTGTAGACTGGTTTAAGTCCTACCTTAGCAACAGGAGGGCAAATAGTCAAAATCAACAAAACAGAATCAGAACCCCTGCCGATAACATGTGGAGTTCCCCAAGGTAGTATTCTGGGTCCCTTATTATTCTTATGTTATGTCATTGATATGCCTATCAGTGTCAAGTGCAAACTCCTACTGTATGTAGATGACAGTGCTCTGTTAGTGTCAGGTAAAGACCCACAAGATATTGCTAATGTTTTAACACTGGAACTGGAGTCCTGCAGCAAATGGTTAGTAGACAACAAACTATCATTACACCTAGGGAAAACTGAAGCCATTCTCTTAGGCACGAAACATAAACTGAGAAGGGTAAATAATTTTAATGTTCAATGTAATGGGGAGCCCATCACTTTGGTTTCATCAGTAAAATATTTGGGAATCCCCTTTGACCCATGCATGTCAGGAGAATTGATAGGGAATAGTGTAGTAAAGAAAACGAATACCAGACTGAAGTTCCTGTATAGACAAGCACAGTGTCTACCTACTGAGGCTCGCAGGACCCTATGTCTAGCCCTTATACAATGCCATATGGATTACACTTGCTCTTCTTGGTACTCTGCCTTGACAAAAAAACTGAAAGATAGACTGCAAATCACCCAGAACAAAATCGTAAGATTCATCCTGGGGCTGGGACCAAAAGAACATGTAGGCCAGGATGAATTACAGCAGTTGGATATGCTGAATGTTGAAGACAGAGTAAAACAACTGAAGATAAATCATGTTTATAAAATTGCTCACAAACAATGTCCAGAATATCTTACTGTCAATTTTGTCAAGGTTGGGAACCAAAGCAATCATAGTACATGTACTAGGGGGAGGGAGCACAACTTTGTAGTACCCACAGTCAGTGGACAGACTTCAAACACCTTTTATTGTACAGCAATAAAGAAATGGAACAGACTACCCGCACATGTCAAAGCCAGTCATAGCATGAACCAGTTCAAGAAGAGTGCCAAAAGGTGTCTGATGAATGTAGCTACAGAAAGGGAGGGGAATGATTTTCTATTTTTTAGCTAACATACGTGTAAATTTTACCTTATTCCTAGTAATGACCCTCGTATTGTAGATAGTCTTAATGACCCTCGTGTAGTAGATAGTCTTTTTAGTATGATAATAAGATGTTATCTTCATTGTAGAATAATAAGAAAATATTATAACCTTTATATTATAATAATAAGGTAAAAGGACCCCAATGGAAATAAGTCACTCTGTCTGACTTTTTTGGGTTATCCTAGGTTCTCTACACATACGCTGCTATGTATGATAATTCTATGTAACTGTATTTGTGTATACCTGAATAAACTTACTTACTCCTTCTTTCAGTGGATGTGACCTAACTAGGGGGGTCATTGGTCTAAGTGGGGGTGACATGGACCTGCCTTGCATGGGCCAGTAGGCCTGCTGCAGTGTTGCTTCTTTCTTATGTTCTTATGTATTTGGCTGGCTAGCTGGCTGGCTTTGGCTGTCTCTGTCTGTTTCTGTCTATATAGCTGTCTGTATCTCTATCTGTCTATATCTGTCTATCTATATCTCTATCTGTCTATATTACTGCCTTTTTGTATCTCTATCTCTCAAATGTACTCATAAATGCAGTTATTATTCATAATGTAAATTACCTAGGATAACCCCAAAAATTTTTAGGCCAAGTGTTATACAGTGTTATAGATACACCTACCATCCGAGTTACAACCGAGTTCGGTTCCGGGGGGAAAATGATCGTAAGTCAAATGGTCGTAAGTTGAACTTTACTAAATGAATATCAACATAACATTTTTTTTAAAGACTTTTTTTGTTTTATTTTGGTATTTCATGTTTCACTTTACTTTTATGCTGTTTGTACTGTATTTTATACTGTAAGGTTTAAAGGTAAAACCCCTGGGTACAACACAAACACTTGTTTATTTCCCAGAAATTTGGGATAGAAAACACGGTCGTAAGTCGAGTCGTCGTTTAAATCGAGCAGGTCGTAAGTCAGATGGTAGGTGTATAAGACACAAATAACATTATGCAAATAATAGCAGTGTCACTTCTCAGTATCAGGGAGGCACATACACCACAAACCAACAGGTTTACTAGCCACTCCCTGAGACAGAGACAAGCAGATGGAAAGACAGACACACACAGGCAGGCAGAAAGATAAGCTGAACTGGACAGACAGATAAGCAGAGCTAGGCACACAGAGAGATAGAGAGATGTACAGATAGAAAGATAGATGTACAGATAGACAGATAGGCAGATGGACAGATAGACAGGCAGTCAGACTGATAGACAGACATACAAAGACATGTTTATGAGCAAGAGTAAAAACATATAAAGGCAAGGTTCCCCCAGAAGGGCACATTCTGTCCCTTGTCATAACACTATGCTTCAGGAGATTTATACTCCAGTGTGTCTAAAACATTGCTAGGACCTATAAATACTTTGTATATATTTCTAGACAATAGTAAATGACCAGTGCAGGTGAAAATGTTCATCTGTCAGAGTGACTGTTAAAATTTGAGTACTCTTAGTGTCAGAAAAAAGATTGCTAAAATTTGAGTACTCTTAGTGTCAGAAAAAAGATTGACTATGAAATCACAAGAACTATTATAAATTGTAATCATCAGAATATAAAAATTATATAAATTGTGAAGGCTTACTCAGCCCTGTAACAACTTCAATCATTATTACCAAGGCTGGCTCTTCCTCAGGAAAATTAATGAATAGAAAAAGAAATAATAATTCACAAAGATAAACACTTTATTATTTATTAATACAAATATAAAACAGTGAAACATGAAGGTGTATCCTATTTGAAAGAAAAATGAAAAATGAAATGAAAAAATGACATTAGAATTCAACGCTAATATGTACAAGTAAACTGGGGTGTCTGGTTGATGTTGTGTGGGGGGGGTCACAGGTGTTGGTGACAACCCAATGGCCAGTTCTTCACAGAGTCTATAGCCTTGAATAGTCAGTCCAGATGACAGGAACACAGGTTCATTACCACTGCAAAGATGAGGGGTTATGTCCTGCGATGCCGTACATATAAACAGGTAGATAGAGAGTGATGTCTCTTGGGCTGTTTCAGCCTGTCTCCTTCAATACTTCTCGTTGGTTGGTGTTGCGTACAGGGCAACTACTTAAGCCTGTTTAGCCCTTTCTTGCAACAAATAAACAGGATTGAATATCCTGTTCTAGATGAAATCGTCCAAGGGTTCAGTAGTAAACAATCACAATGTTTCTTTGCGGTTTTTTATTAAGTTTCTTAATAAACCATAGAAGTGTTTTATATCAACTTTAAAAAGGTCGTACCAAAAAACGAAGTACTCATGAAATTTACACTTGAGTTCACTTAAAAGAAAAATATACAATATTC
Organism: Cherax quadricarinatus; assembly: GCF_026875155.1. Taxonomy (NCBI): domain Eukaryota; kingdom Metazoa; phylum Arthropoda; class Malacostraca; order Decapoda; family Parastacidae; genus Cherax; species Cherax quadricarinatus. Next base: position 17,179,835 of record NC_069475.1, read on the forward strand.
TGTCTTGTTTATAGTACTGAATGGCTCTAGTATCATAACACCTTCACTTCATATAATAATACTTTGCTTAGCTCAATCTAAATGAGACAGAAAACGTAACGCTTCAATAATAATTCACTCTTATTCAACTTTCAAAATATACTAAGGGAGATTAGGAATATTCTACACTTAAAGGAGTTTTGAGGCGAGTCTGTCTCCCATGACTTTTTTGCCGTCCTGTTTGAACCAATACTGCTTAAACTCGCTCCTAGCAGAGCTAGGGACAATCACCAGTGTCTCCAATGCAGCAACACACACTTCGTCTGAGATGTTTCTGTCTGATACTGGCTGAGGTGCTGGAGGGTCACTAGGGAACCTCATGTGGGACCAGAAGGTTAAATCCAGGAATCAAGGAGCTTCTCTCACGAAAGGTGAGAGTGGACTGCCCTATAACAGAATTCAGACTGACGTCACCTCGGATTAAGAGGGGACAGTGGCTAAACGACAGCCGGGTAATAAACAACTGTACTCGTAGTTTACATCATCGAAACATCCTATCTATTTACAAAGCTAAATAAATTAAGGCCAGATAATATTATAAAGTACTCTATCCTCATTTTAGCTACTAATGAGGCTAGAAATATAATATTAAGTGAAAAAACCAGTTACATATACATCATACCTGACCTGGAAGGTTCACAAACGAGGTGCGTAACAGTTGGCAGGTGACCCAATCTGTCATTCCAAGCTGGAAAGAGACAGGTTACCCACTGCTTAAGAAATCACTCTCCATGATAAGTACAATACCTAAAAGACATGGTGATTATTAAAACATTTAACATGGAGAACAAGACTGAAAGGACTTAATTTATTATTGGTCAGAAGTGAAGCTTTCAACCAATAAATCCACTAGAATAGGAGCAGGCTTGTACTTACAGTTGTACTGGGAGCTGTGAGTCTGAGCCCCACACATCACCTTTTGGTGTGGGGGAAAAAGGGGGGGGAGGGGATAGTGGGAGCTATACTGACCCAGCCTTAACAAGCAGCTGGCAATCAAACTATCGTTACAATATACTCGCTCGCTACTCCTATCTGTTGAACTTTTCCTCACACTCCCCCATACCAAAACCTAGTCATTGTGATAGTCTACAAACCTCCGGATGCAACATCCCAGCAATTCCAGGAACAGCTGTTAAAAATTGACCACTGTCTGGAAAATCTTCCAGCTCCTGCACCCAACATCTTGCTCCTGGGGGATTTCAACTTAAGGCACCTAAAATGGAGGAATATAGCCAATAATATTATTGCAGTAATAACACCAGGAGGCAGCTCTGATGAAAACACACTCACACGAGCTTTTAAATCTCTGCACAAAATTCAATTTAAACCAGCAAATAATAGAGCCTACTAGACTGGAGAATGCACTAGACCTCATCTTCACTAACAATGATGATCTGATAAGAAATGTCACCATATCAAAAACAATATACTCAGATCACAACATAATTGAGGTTCAGACATGTATGCATGGAGCCCCAGACCGACATAATGAGATTAGTCACGATGGAGCATTCACCAAATTCAACTTCAATAACAGAAACATAAAGTGGGACCAAGTAAACCAAGTCCTAACCGATATAAGCTGGGAAGATATAGTAAGCAACACAGACCCCAACTTATGCCTAGAACAGATTAACTCGGTGGCACTCGATGTATGCACAAGGCTTATTCCTTTAAAAACAAAGAGGAGTAGATGTAAAATAGAAAGAGACAGGCGCTCCCTTTATAGGCGACAGAAAAGAAAAACAGAGCGGCTAAAAGAGGTCAATATATCTGAAATGCGTAGGGAGACACTGGTCAGAGAAATAACAAGTATTGAACTTAAGCTAAAGCAATCTTATAGGAGTCAGGAATCATGGGAAGAACTAAAAGCCTTAAATGAAATCGAAAGAAACCCAAAGTATTTCTTGTCCTATGCCAAATCAAAGTCGTGAACAACGTCCAGTATTGGGCCCCTACTTAAACAAGATGGGTCCTACACAGATGACAGCAAGGAAATGAGTGAGCTACTCAAGTCCCAATATGACTCAGTTTTTAGCAAGCCGCTAACCAGACTGAGAGTCGAAGATCAGAATGAATTTTTTATGAGAGAGCAACAAAATTTGGTTAACACAAGCCTATCCAATGTTATTCTGACGCCAAATGACTTCGAACAGGCGATAAATGACATACCAATGCACTCTGCCCCAGGGCCAGACTCATGGAACTCCGTGTTCATCAAGAACTGCAAGAAGCCCCTATCACGAGCCTTTTCCATCCTATGGAGAGGGAGCATGGACACGGGGGTCGTCCCTCAGTTACTAAAAACAACAGACATAGCCCCACTCCAAAAAGGGGGCAGTAAAGCAACAGCAAAGAACTACAGACCGATAGCACTAACATCCCATATCATAAAAATCTTTGAAAGGGTCCTAAGAAGCAAGATCACCACCCATCTAGAAACCCATCAGTTACACAACCCAGGGTAACATGGGATTAGAACAGGTCGCTCCTGTCTGTCTCAACTATTGGATCACTACGACAAGGTCCTAAATGCACTAGAAGATGAAAAGAATGCAGATGTAATATATACAGACTCTGCAAAAGCCTTTGACAAGTGTGACCATGGCATAATAGCGCACAAAATGCGTGCTAAAGGAATAACAGGAAAAGTCGGTCGATGGATCTATAATTTCCTCACTAACAGAAAACAGAGAGTAGTCATCAACAGAGTAAAGTCCGAGGCAGCTACGTTGAAAAGCTCTGTTCCACAAGGCACAGTACTCGCTCCCATCTTGTTCCTAATCCTCATATCCGACATAGACAAGGATGTCAGCCACAGCACCGTGTCCTCCTTTGCAGATGACACCCGAATCTGCATGACAGTGTCTTCCATTGCAGACACTGCAAGGCTCCAGGCGGACATCAACCAAATCTTTCAGTGGGCTGCAGAAAACAATATGAAGTTCAACGATGAGAAATTTCAGTTACTCAGATATGGTAAACACGAGGAAATTAAATCTTCATAAGAGTACAAAACAAATTCTGGCCACAAAATAGAGCGAAACACCAACGTCAAAGACCTGGGAGTGATCATGTCGGTGGATCTCACCTTCAAGGACCATAACATTGTATCAATCTTATCTGCCAGAAAAATGACAGGATGGATAATGAGAACCTTCAAAACTAGGGAGGCCAAGCCCATGATGACACTCTTCAGGTCACTTGTTCTATCTAGGCTGGAATATTGCTGCACACTAACAGCACCTTTCAAGGCAGGTGAAATTGCTGACCTAGAAAATGTACAGGGAACCTTCACGGCGCGCATAAAGGAGATAAAACACCTCAATTACTGGGAGCGCTTGAGGTTCCTAAACCTGTATTCCCTGGAATGCAGGCGGGAGAGATACATGATTATATACACCTGGAAAATCCTAGAGGGACTAGTACCGAACTTGCACACGAAAATCACTTACTACGAAAGCAAAAGACTTGGCAGATGATGCAACTTCCCCCCAATGAAAAGCAGGGGTGTCACTAGCACGTTAAGAGACCATACAATAAGTGTCAGGGGTCCGAGACTGTTCAACTGCCTCCCAGCATACATAAGGGGGATTACCAACAGACCCCTGGCAGTCTTCAAGCTGGCACTGGACAAGCACCTAAAGTCGGTTCCTGACCAGCCGGGCTGTGGCTCGTACGTTGGTTTGCGTGCAGCCAGCAGCAACAGCCTGGTTGATCAGGCTCTGATCCACCAGTAGGCCTGGTCACAGACCGGGCCGCGGGGGCGTTGACTCCCGGAACTCTCTCCAGGTAAACTCCAGGTAATAGGGTTAAATGCGTAGTGGGGAGGGTCGTTTCGCAATTGCAGTTTGGGCTGCCGGGAAGGTCGATGATTGAAGGACATGGGATTCTGATACGTTTTGTGGAGACAAAAGGAGGGGGAAGGGGTGGCTTTACTGGGTTTGGACTGGCAGGCAGCCTATGATAAAGTGGAAAGGCGTGCACTACAGGTTATACTTAGGAGACAAGGTTATGGGGAAGAAATAGTTGATTGGGTATATACGCTGTATAGGGGAGCAAAAATGAGGGTACAAATAATATGGGAGTATGGGGAGTGAATCTGCGATGGGTAGAGGTCTCAGGCAGGGGTGTCCCATGTCACAGATCTTATTTGGGTGTTTACAGGACCCCTTTTATAGAATGGTTGAACATACCGTCAGTACCCGGGGTGCGGGTGGGGTTGAGGGAGGGACGCTTTGGCCGGGATTAATAGGTTAGGTAGATGATACGACTGTTTGGTTCGTGAAAGGATGTCTATGAAAGTGTTCGAAGATGTTGTGCAATTGTTTGAACGTGCCACGGGTATGAAGGTAAATAGTGAGAAGTCAATGATCATGGGGTTGGGCACTTGGAAAGGGGGGTAAGGTGAGTTGTACTGTTGTTAAAATGTGTGCGGTGTCGCTAAAGATTTTTTCTATTATACAAGGATGACATGGATGTGGCGCGTGAGGGAAAACTCGGATAGGTTGTTAGAAAGGATCGTGGGATGTCTGGGTGTTCTGAGGCCCCAGCATCTCACTTTGGCCCAACGTGTGATTGTCATAAATGTTTTATTGTATAGTAAGGTTTGACATGTTGCGGCTGTGTTCCCGATTACAGGGACGGTGATTCTGGGAATTTTGAGAAAGGAGTTTAAATTTTTGTGGGGATCAAGTTGTGATTGGTTAAGAAGAGATGTTATGTTACCGGTGTGCCAGGGTGGGTTGGGATTGATGGACCTAAGATGGAGGGCAAAATGTGTGTTTCTTAAATGGGGAGGTATTGCATGTGGGCGTGATGGCGGAAAATAGAACAGGTATATGTGAAGTTGAAGAAGTGGATGGAAGCGTTGAATTGAGGGAATGTGAAATTGTTCTTCGGGCCTTGTTGTTGGTTAGGGAACAGAGAAACATTCGAATACAGGTTTTGTGTAGGTTACTGGTGGGTAAGTGCATTGCCCTGTTGAGAGTGTGTTCCCCATGTACTCGTGGAAAACATTTGGTATAGATTTAGCAAGCTGAAACTATTGCCTAGGGTGCGTGACGTTATGTTTTGTTTTTGCATGGTATCTTGCCGTCAGGGGCCATACTAAGAACCAGGAGGGTAGTAGAGGGAGGGGGGTGTGGTTTTTGTGGAGGGGATGACACGGCGTTCCATGTAATTTATTTTTGTGAAGGGTTAAAAAGACGTCAGGGGTTGGTTAGGAAGTTGGTACAGAGGGTGGAAGGAGAGGGGGGGTGGTGGTTCTGCGTGCTTTAAGTCTTGACATGGTGTGGTTTAGAAGAGGAAGTTATAAGAGCTTTTGATTACATCATGGTGAATTATATCTACATATCGTGGGTGATGAGGGGGAAAGGGGTTAGTGAGGTGCGAAGGCGTGTTCTTGCGATAACGTTTTATCGTACGATGCATCGTAACCGGGAGTTGTACGGGAGAGGTGGATCAGGTATTTTTGGAAGGATATAGGAGGCTAACGTTAGAAATCCTCGTGAATCTGTGAATGAATATGAATGTACGAAGGGTAAGTTTCATTTTATTTATGGGATTTAAATTGGTTGAGTGTAAGTCAGTGGACAATAACAGGCTCGTCTCCTGGGGGGGGTGGCATGAGAGTGTAGTGAATGTTGGTATGGATTGTGTTTCCTGGTTGTCATGGATGTGTGGTTGTGGGGCTTTGAGAGCTCCTTGATACTTGTTACTTTTGTGTAAATGAATGAAAGTGCAACCCGAAGGTTTTTGTCATATATTTGGAAGTATTCCTGTCTTGTAATGACCAGATTCTTGAGTCATATGTTTTTAATGGTAATGTGTAATTGGTTATGTTTATTATCGGTTATGAAGTCATGATATGTGTTTGATTTTTTGTAGATTAAAATATTTTTTATACTGTTTTGTTTGTGTACATGTATGCATATGCATGGGTTTTCTTTTTTATTGTGAAATCAGTTTTTTCTTTTGTGTTGCTCTTTAAATATTGTTTTGAGCCTTTGTTAAATGTTAGGCTCTAGTACATTCCTAATATGGGTATGTTAACCCTTTGACTGTCGAAGGGCCCAATCCTGAAGTGTCTCCTGGTGTCGCAAAATATTCGAAAAAAAAAAATAATTTTTCTTATGAAAATGTTAAGATTATTTTTCTGATTGTTTTAGTCCCAAAAAAAAAATTTCCCATCAGTACTTACCGAGATATAGAGTCCTGAACTTTGCTGAAATTGATCTGCTGGCGGCAACAGCGGCGACTGCCGCTCACCCGGTAACTTTTATTTACTTGTATTCGATGGTTTCTTGTTTTTTCGCTATTTTATTTTTCACATAACTTTTGTGGCCTGTGAGACCAAATTATTGTACAATGTTCAAATATACACTCGTTGAATGTAACACAATTATAGCAAAAACACTCGTATCATTATAATGTTGCTAAAACTTGTTTACACAAACAAACAATGTAAACAAATGTTTACGATTGCTTTATAATATATATACATATGTACAATCACTGGACACTTTATTAGAAGTGCTGCAGCTTGTGGAATTCTTTGAAACATGGGTATAAGCACAATGGTGTCTTACACTCCTCACACATAAAACGAGTGTCTCTGCGTTTTTGTGGATGTTTTGTGGTATGTCCACAGACAAAACACCTCTTCTGAGCATTTTTCTTGGCAGTAGTAGCAGGCAGTGGTATGGGGTAGTGATCACCAGGCCTCAGACAAGAGGACATGTGTTGATAATTTCGTGGGCGCTGGTCTATTGCAGGTGTTGTTTCTTGGTACTTGAATATTATTTGTCTGATGACTGACAAACAAAATTCACCATATTTGGGTTTGTTCTTGGTCTTCAACTTATACATATTATAAGCATTCAGCATGGAAATGTCAAGAAGATGGAAAAACAGTTTTATGTACCACTTATAACTCTTGCGAACACAGTCAGCAAACCCAATCTGCATGTCACATTTGTCCACTAAGCGCATATTGAGGTTGTAATCCATCACAGCTGCAGTTTTACAATAGGTTCATTGGTCTCTCTATTCTGCTTGCCAGTCTCTACCATTTCGTGTCGGTGAACTGATGTCAGCAGTGTGACATCACGTTTGTCATGCCACCGAAATGCCATGATGTCATGGCAGCAAACACCTGCACTTCACCTCACGACTGCCAGCTTCGAACCTAGGCATATGTTTACGATTTCTACGCACTGTGCCACACACATCTGTCATGTTCACTCGCAAGAAATCACTGAGTATAGGGCTTGTGTACAGTTGTCAGTATATAAAATATGCCCCTTACCAAGATATGGCTCCATCATTGTTCTAACCACATCACCAGAGATACCCAGTAACTTCCTGGTATCTTCCATTGTTTTACCGCCAGTGTACACAATATATCCAAAACCAGACCAGTTTTGCAATCACACAGAACAAATAACTTTATACCAAAGCGTTTCCTCTTGCTTGGTATATACTGCTTGAATGAGAGTCTTCCTTTGAACAAAATCAAAGACTCGTCATAACAAGCTTCCTGAAGGGATAAAAATACATACAGCACTTTTTGTTTCAGGTACATAAACACACGTCTGATCTTATATAACCTGTTGCTTCTGTCAGGCCTGTTTTGTCTGAAAAGTGTAACATACGTAACAGTAACACAAATCTATTCACTGGTATAATGTCACTGAAAGCAGGGGTTGAAATCAGGCGGTCTGTCGCCCAGTATGTGCTGACACTATGCTTATACACATGTGGCATAAGCATTATTGTGGCAAAGAACAGATACATCTCTGCCACAGTTGTGTCCTTCCACTGGTGTAGGCTGTGATCTTGGTGACAGAATAGTGTTTGCCATGGTGTACTCATAGTATGTATTGCTTTCCCTGACAATAATGTCCATCAGGGGTTCATCGAAGAACAACTGAAGCATTCCAGTTCGTGGGATTGTTCCCAAGTGTAACATGATGGCCGTATTCCACTTTGTCCTCCATCAAAGTCATGGGGATTGGAACAAACTCGTCATCTTGATGCCAATCCCAGATGCGGTCAGCTGGTGCGTTCTGGATATTGTAATGTCGTTGTGGTTGTGCAGGTTGTGGTGTGGTGTGGTTGTGAGAGTGTGGGGTCGGCCGAGGCGGGTTGTAGTTGTGCAGAGTCAGCAGCTCGGGCACTAGCTGGCCTGCTGCTGGTGTCACATGACTCATGGCACCATCACTATCACCACCACCGCCTGCTGCCTCACTCACATCATTTATACCCATCGTAACAATATCATCATCTTCATTATCAGAGTGGTGTAGGGCCACGGGATGTGCTCCGAGATGTACTCCTTCCTCTTGGAAGAGCATATGGCACACTACCAGACCGCATGCGACGTCGTATATACTGCCGCTTCACTGGGGAATATCACCCTCACTGTCACAACTAGAATGCTTTCAATAACCTTGAAATCACTATCACTATCACTTGCACTGCTCACATCTGAGTCTTGTACAGGGCAAATAGTTTCCTCTTTCGTCCTGGTACAGGTGAACATGAACGAGCCGGCCCAGCACCAGAGGTGGAGGTTGTGGGTCATCTGGGTTTTCATCACTAATTATGTTATCCTGGGTAATTTTCTCGGTCACACCGCTTCAAAACCAGGGAATTCACTTTCACTGACACTATCATCACTGTTTGAGCTATCACTTGGGAACAAAAGACCTCCAATCCGCGAGGAGTGAGGAACTTCTTACCGCGAGGCATGGTGAAAATGGACTACCAAGATGGCGTTCCCACAATGCACCGTTGAGTCCCAGATTTTTTTCACAGGGTGCACACCGACCACTGAGACCCATTCTCTCTCATGTAGGCCTACCAGCCCTCTCCCGCTTGATTTGAAGCCGCTAGAATTTATGCGTATAGATACGTAAACACGGTATCTCCTATGACGTACATATACGACCGCAACAGTCAAAGGGTTAATGTTGTTTTAAAGTTATATAAGATAGGTTAGTACTCTGTTACTGGTAGTTGTTTTGAGACTTTTTGTGTAAGCTTTTGCTTTATGTTTTGCCATTTTTTTCAGAGGTTATAGAGCCATTGTTTTGAAAACTTTATGTTGTTATTTTTTTATGTCTATTTATATTCTGGAATTATGTACTGATGTTCTGTTTTTAAATAAAATATATTAAAAAAAATTTTGCAACACTTACATCCAACACTTCTACAACCCCACTGCCCCTCAAACCCCCCTGCCCCTCAACAACCCCAACCTGCCCTCAAAAACCCCCACCTGCCCTTCAAACAACCCCACCTGCCCCTCAACAACCCCCCTGCCCTCAACAACCCCCACCTGCCCCTCAACAACCCCCACCTGCCCTCAACAACCCCCACTGCCCCTCAACAACCCCCCACCTGCCCTCAACAAACCCCCCACCTGCCCCTCAACAACCCCCCCCTGCCCCTCTACAACACCCACCTGCCCCTCAACAACCCCCACCTGCCCCTAACTACCCCCACCTGCCCCCCAACAACCCCCACCTGCCCTCAACAACCCCCACCTGCCCCTCCAAAAAACCCCACCTGCCCCCCCTAAACCCCCACCTGCCCCCCTACAACCCCACCTGCCCTCAACAACCCCCACCTGCCCCTCAACAACCCCTACCTGCCCCTCAACAAAACCCCCCCCTGCCCCTCAACAACCCCCACCTGCCCCTCAACAAACCCCACCTGCCCTCAACAAACCCCCACCTGCCCCTCAACAACCCCCCTGCCCCTAACCCCCCTGCCCCTCAACCCCACCTGCCCCTCAACAACCCCCACTGCCCCTCAACAACCCCCACCTGCCCTCAACAACCCCCACCTGCCCCTCAAAAACCCCCACCTGCCCCTCAACAACCCCCTGCCCCTCAACAAACCCCCCCCTGCCCCCCTACAACCCCCACCTGCCCCTCTACAACCCCCACCTGCCCCTCAACAACCCCCACCTGCCCTCAACAACCCCCCCCTGCCCCTCAACAACCCCACCTGCCCTCACAAACCCCACCTGCCCCTCTACAACCCCCCCCTGCCCCTCAACAACCCCCACCTGCCCCCCAACAACCCCCACCCGCCCCTCAACAACCCCCCCCTGCCCTCAACAACCCCCACCGCCCTCTACAAAACCCCTGCCCTCAACAACCCCCACTGCCCCCCAACAACCCCACCTGCCCCTCAAAAACCCCCACCGCCCCTCAAAAACAACCCCACCCCCCCTCAACAACCCCCACCTGCCCCCCAACAAAACCCCCCCCTGCCCCTCAACACCCCACCTGCCCCTCAACAACCCCACCTGCCCCTCAACAACCCCCCACTGCCCCTCAACAACCCCCACCTGCCCTCAACAACCCCCACCTGCCCCTCAACAACCCCCCACCTGCCCCTCAACAACCCCATCCTGCCCCTCAACAACCCCCACCTGCCCCTCCAACAACACCCACCTGCCCGCTCAACAAACCCCCACCTGTATGCTGCTGCCCCTCACAACCCCCACCTGTCCCCTCAACAACCCCCACCTGCCCCTCAACAACCCCCACCTGCCCCTCAACAACCCCCACCTGCCCCACAACAACCCACACCTGCCCCTCAACAAACCCCCCACCTGCCTGCCCCTCAACAAAAACCCCCACACCGCCCCTCACAACCCCACACCTGTCCGTGCCCCCTCAACAACCCCCCCTGCCCCACAACAACCCCCAGCCTGCCCCTCTACAACCCCCACCTGCCCCTCTACAACCCCCGACCACCCTCTACAACCCCCACCTGCCCCTCTACAAACCCCCACCCACCCTCTACAACCCCCCCTGCCCTCTACAACCCCCACCCTGCCCCTCTACAACCCCACCCACCCCCTCTACAACCTCCACTACCCCCTCTTACAAAACCTCCACCTGCCCTCTACTAAACCCCCACCCGCCCTCTACAACCCCTAAGTAAGTAACCCAAGGATATCTCCTAGTGTAGTACCCCAGGATAACCCCGAGTGTAATGTAACCCATGAAACTGTGTAGTGTTAGTAACCCAGATAGCCCCAAGTGAGTTAGTAACCAAGGATAACCCCTAGTGTTAGTAACCAGGATAGCCCAGTGTAATACCCAGGGATAACTGGTGAGTGTTAGTAACCCAGGATAACTTGAGTTGTTATAACCCATGATAACCGTGAGTGTTAGTAAACCAGGTAACCCCAAGTGTTAGTAAACACCAGACAACACCCGAGTGTTTAAACCCAGGATAATACCGAGTGTTAGTTTATTTATTAAATTTATTTTTATTTATTTATTAATTTGAACATGATACAGAGAAAGCAAAAGGGAATTCAGTTTAAAAAAGTGCAACATGCCAAAGCCCCTTGTATGCAGAGCATTATTGGCAGGCTTAAAATTAACTTAAGATTAACTAAGCAATGATATATTCAGTGGTATGAACATTATTGTAAACAGATGACAATTAAGCATAAATGAGTATTACAAAGACAAGTTATATGGTCATTAACTGACTCAAGAAATCGTAATGACACATTGCAAACAAACCATAACCCCCGGCCAGGATTGAACCCGCAGTCATAGAGTCTCAAAACTCTGTAAAAACTTGCATTTGTGGTCACAGAGGTGCCTGTGCTAACCTTCCTATGGTGTAGAAATATACCTAGTTGGATGAATCTTATTGTGGCTAGCTGGCTAGTGGCTAACGCGACGGGCTGGAATTTGAGACTCTATGACCGCGGGTTCAACCCCGGGCTGGGGGTATGGTAAATTAACTGAGTTGCTAAATCATTCAATAGAAGGAAAGTATCCGTTAGGTAATGTAATAAAAGTTGTTTGAGATCAAATAATTAGAAAACATTTAATGAGATAAAATTTTAATGAGACAATTATTCAGTATTTATTTAGTTGTGGGTGAGTACAGGGCCAGATTAAGAAGTCTCTGGCCCTTGCGGGGCCCCTTTTTGAGTTATGGGTAAGCGAAGCGACCCCTCCGAGCTTGGGGGGGGGGGGGTTGGTGTGATCCTGTTTGAGGTCTAATTAAATACATTCTGGCTATTTAGATTAAATTTAATAGGGAAAGTACATCAAGACAACCAAAACCATTTACCAACAGCCATTATAACTATCTTGTTAAATCATGCATTTTAAAGAGAATAAACTCAAGACAGCATAGTATTACTAGATTAGGCTATTAAAGTAGTGACATCTATGGTTAGATTTATTTATTTTTATTTTATTTTATTTCATTATTTATTTTTGTTTTGATTAAATTTTAAAAATCAATTTTACTCTCCAAACACTTGAACTTTTTAGGTAGGGACCCCTTTGCACTTGCACCATGTGTGCAGTCTTGGATGAGCCCCTGAACCCCTTGGGCCGCGGGGCTCTAGGCAAATGCCTAGTTTGCCTATGCGGTAATCCGGCCCTGGGTGAGTAAGTGATTTTTGTGAAGAGACTTGAATTTATAAACAGACAGTGTTTCTTTTATATTCACAGGTAATGAATTCCAGATTTTAGGCCTTTTATGTGCATTGAGTTTTTGCATAGCATGAGATGGACACGAGAAACATCAAAGAGTGATCTGTGCCTTGTGTTATGGTCATGTGTTCTGTTGAGGTTGGTAAGGAGACGTTTGAGAGGAGGGTTTATATCAGAGTTAAGTGTTCTACGTATGTAGAAGGTGCAGTAATAAGTATGTATGTTTTGTATGGTGAGTAGGTTTAGAGTTTTTAATATAGGTGGAGTGTGCTGCCTGTAGTGGGAATTTGTTATCATTCTGACTGCAGCCTTTTGTTGGGTGATTAATGGTGTGAGATGGTTTGCTGTTGAGCCCCATGCACAAATTCCATGGGTGAGATAGGGGTAAATAAGTGAGTGATATAGGGCCAGGAGGGCTGAATGTGGAACATAGTACCGTATCTTCGATAGTATGCCTACGGTCTTGGAAATTTTTTGGGAAATTTGTATATTTGTTTGAAATTTGAGTCTATTATCAAGGTGGATTCCTAAGAATTTTCCCTCTGTGAGTTTTGTGATAGGTGATCCATTTATCATTTTGTTAGGAGGGACATCTGTAGCTCTGTTACCAAACTGAAGGAAGTAGGTTTTGTCAATGTTTAGAGAAAATTTGTTAGTCCTCATCCAAGTACATATTTTCTGTAATTCGGTATTCGGAGCATTGGCTAGCATGACTGGGCTCGGGTGAGAGAAGACGTATGTAGTGTCATCTGCAAATAGTGTGGGTTTGAGTAGTTGTGAAGCATTTGGTAGGTCATTTGTGTATATGAGAAAGAGAAGAGGTACTAGGACACTTCCCTGTGGGACTCCAACTGTAATTGGCTGTGCGGAAGAGTTTGCCCCGTTTGTGTACACATATTCTCTTCTGTTGCTGAGGTAAGACTTTAGGTAGTTGAGGGAGTGCCCTCTTATACCATAATGCGACAATTTTATATGGAGCAAGTCATGGTCAACTGTTTCAAAAGCTTTACACAAGTCAATGAAAATCCCCAGTGGGACTTCTTTTTTCTCTATTGCAGTGTATATGTGTTCTAGCATGTGTATAATAGCATTAGTATTTTTATTAGGCCTGAACACAAATTGACAGGGGTTGAGTATGTGTGGGAGATGAGGCAGGAATAGATTCGCTTATGAATTAATTTTTCGAAGATTTTAGAGAGAGGGTGTAAGTTGGATATTGGCCTATAGTTATTCAAGTCTGTTTGGTCTCCTCCTTTATGGATTGTGGTGACCCTTGCTATTTTGAGAACTGTAGGGAAGGTAGAAGATTCTATGGATTTGTTAAAGAGTGTTGCAATGATTGGTGATAGCACTTGTGATGCTTTTTTGTATATAAAGGGTGGTAAGGTATTTAAATCTCCTGTCTTGTTTTTTAGTGTGTTGATAATAAGGGAGACTTCAGTAGGGTTAGTCGGAGCTAGGAACAGTGTGTTCGGGTAGTTGCCAGTGAGATAGTCATTGGGTGGGGTATCTGAGCTTGGGATTTTATTGGCAAGGTTTTTTCCTATAGTGGAGAAGAAATCATTGAGTCTGTTTGCTGTTTCAGTTGGTAGGAGTTGGGGTTCATCTGGTTTTGTTAATTCAATTTCGCTATTACGTGATATCTTTTTTGTTCCTAAAATTTCTGATAGGGTTTTCCAGGTCTTTTTTATATCACCTCATAAGTTGGATAATCTGTTCTCATAATACAATTTTTTAGCCCTTGTTATCTAGCTGGTTAGGATTGATGAGTAACGTTTTGTTTGGTCTCTGGTTATGTGACCCATTCTGTACTGTTTTTATTATAGGTGCTTTGTATTTATGGATTTGAGGATGCTTGGTGTTAGCCAGGGACTGTTCAGTCTCTTGGCTGTCATCTGTTTAGTTTTTTTTGGGCAGTGCTTGTTATAGAGGTATTGGGCCTTTTTTAGAAAATTATTAATACATTCGTCAATATCTGTATAGATTTCTAGCTCAGTGTGCCAGTCAATGTTTGTCACTGCTGCTGTGAAGTTATTAATGGCTGCCTCATTGTGAAGTATGAAAGTGACTTTAGTAGTGTCTTGGGGTAGTTTACCAAGAGTTGTTATGAGGAAGGTAGGGTAGTGATCTGTGGTATTATCTGTAATTATGCCTGATTTTAAAGGGGATATGGTGTTGGTCCAGATGTGGTCTAGTAGGTAAACACTAGTCTCTGTAACTCTTGTAGGCTTTGTTACTGTTGGTAGCAACATGCAGTAACTCATAGTGTTTGTGAATTCAGTAACTTGTGGGTCCTGGTTTTGTATGAGATTTATATTGAAGTCACCTGAGAGTAGTAAGTGATCTTTGTTCATACGTGCATCAGTTATCGTACTTCCTAGGTTTTCACTAAAACGGCTAATATTTGACTGTGGTACTCTGTAGATGTTTATCACTGTGAGAGGTTTTTGTAGGTATTTGGATTTGAATTTAGATATTATATATTCCCCATGTTCATCCCTTGTGTAAGTATTAGTGATACATTCTAGTTGGTCTGAGTAGCATATAGCTGTGGAACCCCCTTGTTGATCTGGCCTACAGTTGTGTATGGCTGTGTAACCAGGAATGGTATAGACATCTGTAGTATCAGGCTTCAGCCAGGTTTTGGTGAGAGTAATGATGGATATACTGGCATGCAGGGAATTTAGTAATGCTGTGAGTTCATTGTAATATTTACTTAAAGCTCTGATATTGTAGTTTAAGACAATTATGTTGTTGTTGGCTCTGAGAAGTGCCTTTGATTGTTCTGCTGTGTAGTAATTACAGTTACTGTTTGATTCATTTAAGTCATTAGATAAGAGGTTGGTATCAGGATGAATGCTTGTAATCATAAGATTTATAGTGAATCTATAGTTAGAATTAAGTATAAGACAAAGTAAATATTCTAAAGCTATAAAATAGCACCTGAATTATTTTAACAAATGTAAAAAATTTGATGTAAGGTAGTTCTTTAAGGCTAAAATAAAGGAGACAATATAAAAGGGACTAAAAAATAAATTTGTGGTGAACAAATAAAGTGGTAATCAAATAAATGAGCTAGGGAATATAATGGCAAAATAGTGAACTTAATACACTTTAGCACCTTGATTGTTTTAACAATTGTGAATATATGAACTAGGGTAGTTATGTAAAGCTAAAATAAAGCTAAATTAAAGGAGAAAATATATAAGGGACTAAATTAAATAATGGTAATGAAGTTAAATTGGGAGATAGTCACTATGATATAATATTGATTTGGGAGTAAGATCTGATTTGTTATATATAATAAGTTGAGCAATTTATTGTACATTGTACTATAAAAAGTCAAAATAATATGTGGTAGTTGGTAGTAGCAGCAAAAGATAGTTTTGGGCCTTGAACAATAATGTAATTGAAATATACACTAATTGCACTCACAGTATAGTCACTAAGATATGAAAATAGTAACCCAGGATAACCCTGAGTGTTAGTAACCCAGGATAACCCTGAGTGTTAGTAACCCAGGATAACCCTGAGTGTTAGTAACCCAGGATAACCCCAAGTGTTAGTAAACCAGGATAACCCCGAGTGTTAGTAACCCAGGATAACCCCGAGTGTTAGTAACCCAGGATAACCCCGAGTGTTAGTAACCCAGGATAACCCCGAGTGTTAGTAACCCAGGATAACCCTGAGTGTTAGTAACCCAGGATAACCCCGAGTGTTTGTAACCCAGGGTAAGATAAGATAAGATAAGATAAGATTTCGTTCGGATTTTTAACCCCGGAGGGTTAGCCACCCAGGATAACCCAAGAAAGTCAGTGCGTCATCGAGGACTGTCTAACTTATTTCCATTGGGGTCCATAATCTTGTCCCCCAGGATGCGACCCACACCAGTCGACTAACACCCAGGTACCTATTTGCTGCTAGGTGAACAGGACAATAGGTGTAAGGAAACGTGTCGGAATTTCCACCCGCCGGGAATCGAACCCGGGCCCTCCGTGTGTGAAGCGGGAGCTTTAGCCACCAGACCACCATGAGTGTTAGTAACCCAGGATAACCCCGAGTGTTAGTAACCCAGGATAACCCCGAGTGTTAGTAACCCAGGATAACCCCGAGTGTTAGTAACCCAGGATAACCCCAAGTGTTAGTAACCCAGGATAACCCTGAGTGTTAGTAACCCAGGATAACCCCGAGTGTTAGTAACCCAGGATAACCCCGAGTGTTAGTAACCCAGGATAACCCTGAGTGTTAGTAACCCAGGATAACCCCGAGTGTTAGTAACCCAGGATAATCCTGAGTGTTAGTAACCCAGGATAACCCTGAGTGTTAGTAACCCAGGATAACCCCGAGTGTTAGCAATCCAGGATAACCCCAAGTTTTAGTAAACCAGGATAACCCTGAGTGTTAGTAAACCAGGAGAGCCCCGAGTGTTAGTAACCCAGGATGACCCAGAGTGTTAGTAAACCAGGATAACCCCGAGTGTTAGTAACCCAGGATAACTCATTGGTCAAAAGAGAGGCATATATAGGCATTTCAAAAGAGGGGATAAGCAGTTAAGAAATCAGTATATTCAATGAAAGAGAGAAATGAAGAAAGGAATAAGAAAAGCAAAAAGAGATTATGAGGCTAAGGTCGCAAGGGATTCAAAGACTATCCGAAAAGAGTTCTTTCAGGTATACAGAAGTAAGATTAGGGACAAGATTGGCTCACTTAAGAGTAACTCTGGTCAGATCACTGACAGTGATAAGGATATGTGTGAAATTCTAAATACAGTGGTCCCTCGTTTTTTGTAATTAATCCATTCCTGGAGCCGTTACTATAAAGGAAATTTACGATTTACAAATCAATTTTCCCCATAAGAAATAATGTAAATACAATTAATCCATTCCTGACACCCAGAAGTATTAAAACAAAAAAAATTTTACATGATATATACATGAAGTACATAAACAATACAATGGAAATTATAAATGAAACATTAACAGCAAAACACTTACCTTTATTGAAGATTCTTCTTAGTGTATGGGAGACTGCCGGAAGACAGAGAGGGGATTGTTTATAGTTTGGAAGGGGAATCCCCTTCCAGCAACATCTCAGTACCAATTGCTTTTCTGGGGTTTCTTTTTCTTCTTCCCTTTTTTTTTATGCCACTGGGACCACCTTGAGATAAATTTGGAGTCCTGTCTCGCAAAAAATGTGGAGAAGCTCTGTTCCTGGTATCCTTAACACTTCCCTAAAAATGCCCAAACTTTGCAATGTACATGTTTCCAATATGGCTTGCACAACCTTGTAGGGTGATGTTTTCTTCCATAAAGTTTTTCCATCTTACCCACATAGAAAAATCTTTTTTAATTTCTGAAGAAGGCACCTTCTTCCATCTCTCTTCCTCCTCCTCTGCAGCAAGTTTCTGAGCTGTGAGTGTTGCTCTTCCTGCTGAAGTTTCTTGCAGCTTCCTCAGTAGTGGCTTTTTCATTGTGGTCTTCCACAATTCTTCACATCCCCAAACTCACCTCCAACCCCAGGGAAAACTCCCCTCCACAATGATTTTACAACAGACAAGGCTCATCAGGTCAGTCCAAACCTTTCAAATCCTCGGGCAACACAACTTGCCACAATTTTCTCCAAGCAGAGTTCAAAGTCCTGGTGTCACTACCTTCAAGCATACCTATAAGGGTTATAAATTTGAGGATCTGAAGTGTTCTCTCCACAATTCACTTGGGGTCAAGTGAGTGTTGTGGTCACAATCAAGCACCTGTGAAACATTGTTTTGTGTAGAGTTTTTAAAGTTTGCAGTGCCCCTGCTGGTCTATGGGCTGGAGGAGAGGAGTGATATTCAAGGGCAAGAACTTTACTGTGAAGAACCCAAACTCCTCGAAAATTAGGTCATCCAAGTTTGGAGGATGAGCAGGTGCATTATCCATTACTAGCAGGCACTTGAGATCCAGTTTCTTTTCCAGGAGATACTCATTCACACTAGGGCCAAACACTTCTTTGAACCACCTCGACAAAAATTTTCCCCTCGTGACCCATCCCTTTACTATTAGATTTCCAAAACACACACAATTTACTCTTCATAACATTGTTTTTCCTGAACACTCTGGGATTTTCAGAATGGTACACTAGCAATGGCTTCACTTTGAAATCCCCACTAGAATTAGTGCAGAACATTAGCATCAGCCTGTCTTTCATAGGCTTGTGTCCTGGCATTGACTTTTCCTCTTGTGTAATGAAGGTCCTCTTTGGCATTTTCTTCCAAAAGAGGCCTGTTTTGTCACAATTGAACACTTGTTCAGGTTTCATTCCTTCAGCCTCTATGTGCTCCTGGAATTCATGCACATACTTTTCAGCCACCTAGTGGTCCGAACTGGCAGCCTCACCATGCCTTACCACACTGTGTATGCCAGTACGGTTCATAAATCTCTCAAACCCGCCTTTGCTGGCCTCAAATTCACTAACATCACTATTTGCAGGCATTTTCTTTACCAAATCGTCATGCAACTGCCTAGCCTTTTCACAAATTCAGTGGACCCTCGACTAATGCTATTAATCCGTTCCTGAGAGCTCATCATTAGTCAAAATAATTGTTAGTCAAGTTAATTTTCCCCATAAAAAATAATGGAAATCAAATTAATCCATGCAAGACACCCAAAAGTATTGAAAAAAAAAATTTAACACATGAAATATTAATTTTAATACACACAAACTGAAGAAGACATGCACAGTTACATGACACTTACCTTTATTGAAGATCTGGTGATGATTGATGGGATGGGAAGAGGGGAGTGTGTTGATGGTCTTAGTGTTTAGAAGGGGAATCCCCTTCCATTAGGACTTGAGGTGGCAAGTCCTTTTTCGGGGTTACTTCCCTTCTTTTATGCCACTAGGACCAGCTTCAGAGTCAATGGACCTCTGCCCGCAAAACATATCTGCCCATAGGGGGCCTGTACCTCCCGTTCCTTTATGACATTCCTAAAGTGTTTCACAACATTGTCAGTGTCACCATTAAAACTTGTTTTAGGTTTCAGTCCTTCACTGTCTATGTACTCCTTGAATTCTTGCACATATTTTTTCAGCTGCTTTTTTGGTCCAAACTGGCAGCCTCACCATACCTTTCACACTATGTATGCCACTACGATTCTTAAGCTCTCAAACCAACCTTTGCTGGGCCCTTTAAATTCACTCAAATCAGCACTACTGCTGGCATTTTCTAATTAAATTGTCATGCAACTTACTAGCCTTTTCACATATGATCGCTTGAGAGATGCTATCTCCTGGGATCTGTTTTTCGTTTATCCATACCAATAACAGTCCTCAACATCTTTTATCACTTGCGATCTCAGTTTCGAAAACATAGTTGCACCTTTTTGCAAGAACAGCTTCCTTGATTGCCGTTTTCTTGGGCCCCAATAGTAGCGATGGTTGATTTGGTTTTGTGTACAGCCTGGCCAGCTCATAGACATGCATTCCACTTTCATACTTAGCAATGATCTCTTTCTTCATATCCATAGTAATTCTCACCCTTTTTGCTGTAGGGTTGGCACTAGAAGCTTTCTTGGGGCCCATGGGACTTATTTGCAGGTGCAATCACTAAAAAGGCTGTGATAATATGAAATGTTCCATTGTAAAGCTTTGGGAAACGACCGCAGTGGCTGGCTGGCTTGTAAACACTGGCCAGAAGTGGACGCGTCTCAGACGGAATGAAAAGTGTTTTGGGCCCAGTTTTTTAGTGCTAATCGAGGCAAAATTTTTGCGAAAAAATGTATCGCTAGTCAGATTATCATTAACCGGTGCCATCGCTGGTCGAGGGTCCCACTGTAATCGAAGTCATAAGAGTATCTCCTGCTAATTTTTTCTCATTTATCCACACCAATAATAACTTTTCAAACCCCTTCGAGTACTGGTGATCTCATTTTTGTCAGCATAGTTACCCCCCTTTGCAAACAACAGGTCCTTGATTTCCTTTTCTTGGCCACTTTGGAACATAAGGTTTTTTAGGGTTTCTTATACAAACCTGGCCAGTTCGGGCCCCACTTGTACCACTTTCATATTGTTCAGTGATAGTTTTCTTAAATTCAAAACGTAATTTCTCACCTTCTTTACCACAGGCTTGGCAATAGGAGCTTCTTGGAGCCGTTTTTAGCTTATTTAGTGCTTGCAAGCACTAAATAAATGGAATATTTTGAAATATTTCACTGGAGCACGTGAGGGAACCTTCGCTCACTGGTAAACAATGCCAGACTGGCTGCCGCCACTGCCACCGCCATGGTACCATGTCCAGAAGAATTACGACTCGCTGGGCAACTTATGAAAAGCGAGTCCATGTTTATACAAAAATACCGCTATGATTGGCGAAATTTAAAGATTGCCAGGAACTACCAAAAGCGAGGGACCACTGTACCCAATTTTCCCCTCAGTTTCCACCCAGGAAAATAAATAGCGATATTCCGAAATAATAGATTAAAGTAGAACAGATGATGATACACTATATACGATTGCGGTAACTAGTTGACATGGCCTCCCGACAAATAGAGAGACTAAAATGTAACAAATCCCCAGTCCTATGAACTGTTTGCAAGGGTGCTAAAGGAATGTAAAGAGGAACTTAGCATAACTTGGCTAATCTTTTTTAAAATATAACTACAAACTGGCATAGTGCCTGATAAAGTGGAAAATGGCGAATGTAATACCTATTTACATGGCAGGTTACAGGTCCTTGGCTTTGAACTATAGACCAATAAGCCTTACCTCCATACTGGGAAAATTTATGGAATCAATAATTACCAAAGCAATTCGTAGCCATCTTTACAGGCACAGATTGATTAATGATTCTCAACACGGTTTTACAAAGGGGCATTCCTGTCTTACGAATTTACTAACTTCTTTCACTAAGGTGTTTCAGGAAGTTGATCATGGCAGTGAACATGATATTGTGTATATGGACTTCAGAGTTCCACACCAGAGGCTATTGAGGAAACTTAAGGCACACGGAATAGGAGGAGAAATTTTTTCCTGGGTAGAGGCATGGCTGACAAATAGACAGCAGAGAGTTTGCATAAATGGGGAGAAATCAGAATGGGGGAACGTCACAAGTGGTGTTCCTCAGGGGTCAGTGTTGGGCCTGTTGTTGTTCACAATTTACATAAACAACATAGATGAGGGAATAAATAGTGACGTAAGCAAATTTGCTGATGACACCAAAATAGGCCGTCCAATTCATTCTAATGAGAACATTAGAGCACTCCAGGATGATTGAATAGACTGATGCAATGGTCGCAGAAGTGGCAGAAGCAGTTTAATACAGTGGACCCCGCTTAACGACACCTCCCAATGCGACCAATTATTTAAGTGTATTTATGCAAGTGTGTTTGTACGTGTATGTTTGGGGGTCTGAAATGGACTAATCTACTTCACAATAATCCTTATGGGAACAAATTCGGTCAGTACTGGCACCTGAACATACTTCTGGAATGAAAAAAATATCGTTAACCGGGGGTCCACTGTATTGACAAATGCAAAGTTCTAAATGTTGGACAGTTAAATAACCATGCCACATGTAAACTAAATAATGTAGATTTTAATACTACCGATTGCGAAAAGGATTTAGGAGTTCTGGTTAGTAGTAACCTAAAACCAAGACAACAGTGCATTAATATTTGCGATAAAGCTGACAGAATTCATGGCTTCATATCTAGAAGTATAAATAATAGAAGTCCTCAGGTTGTTCTTCAACTCTATATATCCTTGGTTAGGCCACATTTAGACTATGCGCCAGTTCTGGTCACCGTATTACAGAATGGAAATAAATGCTCTGGAAAACGTACAAAGGAGGATGACAAAGATGATCCCATGTAATCAAAATCTTCCCTATGAGGATAGACTGAAGGCCCTGAATCTGCACTCTCTCAAAAGGCGTAGAATTAGGGGGGATATGATCGAGGTGTATAAAAGGAAAACAGGAATAAATAAAGGGGATGTAAATAGTGTGCGAAAATTTCCAGCCAAGACAGGACCCCCCAGCAATGGTTTCAAGTTTTGGGAAAAAAACAGATTCAGGAAGGATGTAGGAAATACTGGTTTGGTAATAGAGTTGTGGAATGAAATGGAACAAACTCCCGAGTACAGTTTTTGAGGCTAAAACGTTGTGTAGTTTTAAAAATAGGTTAGATAAATACATGAGTGGGTGTGGGTGGGGTGTGATTGGACCTGACTAGCTTGTGCTGCTGGGTCTGGTACAGTGCTCCATCCTTGAGTGGGGATGACCAGACTGGGTGGATCATTGGGGTAATTCGGGGGTGAGCCCTTGGTCTAATCCGGGGGGGAGAAAAGGACCTGCTCTGCATGGTCATTTGGCCTGTTGCAGTGTTCCCTTTTTTCTTATGTTCTTATGTTCGGACGGTCGCCGAACATGAGTTTTTCATGAAACTCGAGGCCAAATTTTTCCAAAAAACTCGCCAAAGGTCGAATTTTACGAAAGTCGAGGCTGCCGAAACTCGAGGGGCCTCTGTTACATTTCCCCCATGCAGAAATGAATGGTACAGCAAACTAAACAATAAAATTTAAAAGCCACTTACCTTTATTGTTGAGAATGTTAAGATGATGTTCCAGCACAGGGAGATTCTATTGTTTGGAAGGGAATCCCCTTCCATAAAGACTTCATGTACCAAATCCTTTGCTGGGGTTACCTCCCTTCTTGGTTTTTTAATGCCACTAGGACCAGCTTGAGAACCACTGGACCCCTGTTGGACAAATATCTGTCCAGAGAGCTCTGTTTCTCACATGCCTTAGGATTTCCCTAAAATGGGACTCAAAAGTGTCATTGTACATGTTGCCAATACGGTTTGCAACAGCTGTTACAGCATAAAATTCGTCCATAAATGCTTGCACCTTTGTAAAAATTTTACACATTTCCTTAATCCTTGACAAAGGCAACTTCCTCCATCTCTCTTCCTCCCGCTCTGAAGCACATTGCTGAGCTGTGATCTTTGCTGTTGCGCCTCAAGCTCTTGCAGCTCTGCAATGGTTTTGTTTCATCGGTCGTTCTGCACTAACTCTTCCACATCCTTGTCACAATCCTCCAACCCCATGGACTTTCCCCCAAAACACAATTGATTCCACAACTAGCATAGGCTCATGAGGGTTAGCCACAAACCCTTTAAAATCCCTCTCTTGTACACATTGTGGCCACCCGTTTTCTCCAAGCAGAGTTCAAAGTCCTGCAAGTCACTTCCTCCCAATCCTTACCTGTAAGGTTTATGCAACTGAGGATATTGAAGTTGTCTTACCAAAACTCTCTTAGGGTCAATTGAGTGTCTGACGTCACTTCAGAGCACTTTTGAAACACTCCTTTTGTGTAGATTTTTAAAGTTTGAAATGACCCACTGGTCCAAGGGCTGGAGGAGAAGAGTTTGTATTAGGGCAAAAATTTAACTTTTCTGAAGCTAAACTCCCGTGCAATTTGCTCTTTTCCAAAATTTTGAGGATGAGCAGGAGGATTCACTGTCCATTTTTCCAGGAGGGACTTAAGTTACAGTTTCTTTCCAGGAGGTAATTTTTCACTGTAGGTCAAAAACACAATAAAACCATCCAGGAAAATTTCCTTAGTGACTCATGCCTTACTGTTGATCTCTACATCACACACAAATTACCCTTGACGATATTGTTTTTCTTGAACACTCTGGAGTGTCAGAGTGATACATGAGCAAAGGTTTCACTTTGTAATCACCACAAGCATTACTGGTAACATAAGTGTGAGCCTGTCTTTCAAAAGGCTTCTGCCTGGGAGTTGCTTTTTCATCCTGAGTAATGTAGGTCCTTAGGTAAGACACATAAAGCAACAGTTAGGTATCTTTGTTTCGAAACGTTTTCGCCTACACAGTAGGCTTCTTTATTCCCAGTACAGAAAAGTGATAGAAGCAGAAGATACTTGAAGACGATGTAATCAACCATCACCCTTAAAGTTTTGAGGTGGTCAGTCCCCCAGTCTGAGAGGAGCATTGTTCCATGGTATGAAACAATATGGAGATGAAGTGACAGGAGGAACATTTATAGCGCCCGGAGGTGAGACATAGGTCACTAGGAAGGTAAAAACTCAGATGTTGGGAGGACAGGTCCCTCTCAAATCCAGCCGTTCTCACTAGTAAGAGTTTTTCGAAGTTGATTGTAGTCTGTACCAAGATACCCTTGTGTTTCAATCCCGTCTGACACTGCAACACAAGGGTACTTGGTACAGACCTACAATCAACTTCGACAACCTCTACTAGTGAGAACGGCGGAATTTTAGAAGGGACCTTTCCCCCAACATCTGAGTTCTTACCTCTCCTAGTGACCTACGTCTCACCTCCGGGCGCTATATAATGTTCCATCCTGTCACTTCATCTCCATATTGTTTCATACCATGGAACAATGCTCCTCTCCAGACTGAGGGACTGACCACCTCAAAACTTTAAGGGTGATGGACTGATTACATCGTCTTCAAGTATCTTTTGCTTCTATCAACTTTCTGTACTCGACGAAAAGCCAAATGTGTAGGCGAAACGTTTCGAAATAAAGATACCTAACTGTGCATATGTGTCTTACCTAACAACCTGTCGGGATTTTTATACCATTTAAAAGTTCAATGTAGGTCCTGTTTGGCATTTTCTTCCAAAACAGGCCTGTTTCATCACAATTGAACACTTTTTTCAGGCTTTAAGTTTTCAGTCTCAATGTACTTCTTATAGTCCTGCACAATTTTTCAGCCACTTTTTTTTTGTGAACTGGGAGCCTCACCATGCCTTATCACACTGTGTTTTACCACTTTCGATTCTTAAATCTCTCAAACCAGCCTTTGCTGGCCTTAAATCATCAATATCATCACTATTTGGAGGCATTTTTCTTTAAAAAATCATCAAACAACTGCCTTGCCTTTTCACATAAATTTTTGACTGAGAAACACTATCTCCTATAATTGGTTTTTGTTTATCTACACCAACAATAGTCTCTCCACCTCTTTTAATTATTTGCAATCTCTGTTTTGAAAACATACTTGCAAACCCTTTTCCCAAAAAACAGCTTTTTTGATTGTGTTTTTTGTTCGCCATGGTAGTAGTGATGGTTGAATGGGGTTTGTTACATAGCCTTTCCAACTCAGACATGCACACTCCACTTTCATATTTTTCAATGATCTTTTTTTCATTTCCATTGTAATTCTCATCTTTTTTTTAAACCCCAGGCTTGGCACTAGAAGCTTCTTGGGGCCCATGGTGGCTTATTTAGCAGTTACAAGCTCTAAAAACACTGAAGAATATAAAATAAAATTACAGGTACAAGTGGGATTGACTGAAATGACTTTTAAACACTTGCGGTACATGGAGTCTTGGAGTGGCTGGGCCCGCCAGGTCGCGCCTGGCCACATGGACACGTCGTGACGAAAGCCGTTAAACAAGTTTTCAGCATTTGTAGAGTCAATTTTTTGATGCCAAAGAGCGCCGTTGGTCCAATTTTTGGGATTAGTCGATGCCACTCTTGTTTGAGTGTCCACTGTTCATATGGATTTATATTTATAGTCTCAGTTTCTTGCTTCATTTTATACAATGGAAAATATTTGTAGAACTAGAGGTTTCTGTAAGCTAAATTTCATTTCACTCGGGTTGAAGAGATTGAGATGGAGGATGATTGTCAATCATTTGCAGACAAAAAGAAACTTGGAATTAAGTTCAAAGTAGTGGAAATGTCCAATTTTTTCCCAATCTTCAAGAGTAAACAAACATGGGGCGTCCAATACGCTTGCAACTGGCTGGTTTAATATGAGGTCATGAATGGTTGAGTTAGTTTGTTTAATATGTTTAAATTTTGCACCCCATACCCATCCTGTGGGCGGTAGTCAAAAGATTACAGAGGTAAAATAATTGGTCCAGGGACTGGACCCAAAATTTTGATAGCTGAGCAAGTTAAAAGAGGTAATGAACTCACAATTTACAAAGGGAATGAACTCACAATTTACAAAGGTAATGAACTCACAATTTACAAAGGTAATGAACTCCAGGTAAGTCTGGTCACAATCATGACAAGTTACAAAGGTATTTTCAGATTACAGAGGTACGTAATGGGTCCAGGGACTGGGCCCCCAAAGTTTTGATAGCTGAACTAGGTACAAAGGTAATGAGCTCACAAGTTACAAAGGTAATGAATTCTGTAGAATGGTTACTTACGTTTATACTTTGGCTACAATCATGAACAAATTATAGAGTAATGAGCAATTCACACTTCCACACCCG
This sequence comes from Cherax quadricarinatus, assembly GCF_026875155.1. Classification (NCBI taxonomy): domain Eukaryota; kingdom Metazoa; phylum Arthropoda; class Malacostraca; order Decapoda; family Parastacidae; genus Cherax; species Cherax quadricarinatus. The sequence goes on from NC_069475.1 coordinate 17,206,617, forward strand.
GTCACAACTGTAATGAGTTATTGGTGCAAATATTGATTGTTGAGTCACGCACACCACACACACACCACACACACACACACACACACACACACACACACACACACACACACACACACACACACACACACACACACACACACACACACACACACACACAAATTAAGAGAGGGTGGTAACGACAAAATGTGATGTAGCACACAGCGTGAACAAGCTAGCCAGAAAGGGGATATATATATGTATACATAAATATATATAAACAGAGGTGGTGGCAGCAGTAGGCCTGAGGGAGTAGCGCCGCCATAACAGGTTGGGTGTCATCACAAATAAGTAGTGTTCTTACCAAAAGTGAAGTGTAAATTATAAAAGTAGCAGTATACAAGTGATAAGTGTGGTTTAAAAGAGGACTCAAAAGGGCAAGAGAAAAGTTATAGCCGAAGAAGTCAGCGGCGGAAGGGGGAGGTGTACGAGTCATTGTACAGCGAGCATCGTACAGCGAGCATCGTACATCAGGCATCTGGATGGACGTCCCCTCTGAGTAACGTACAAATCCCTTGTTTGTGGTGGCGGGAAGTCTGAGGGTAGAGCCGGCCCGGCGGACACTTTGGGAAACTGGCTATCTAAACCTGCTCCAGAGCGATTATCATACACACAAAACCTAGCAGTAGTAGGAAGAAAAAAATTTGTAGGACAAGGACTAATGGGACTACAGCCCTGACAACATTTCGAGAGATAATGTTTTTAGGACACAAAGACAGTAAAAATCTGAGAAGCAAGTATTGGGTACACATGTAGTAAAAAGGGAGTGCATAACTGGGGAAAGAGTGACTTTGTTAACACACGCTAGTATTATAATAATTGAACTACTCTCAGTGTTAATGGTATCTCAGTATTACGGTAAAAACAGAAGTGAGTTGTATTTCTGGACATATAAAAAACTGACGTGCTCACACACACACATAAACCCCGCCACACACATACACACTGGGGCCGGGAGCTGGGTCTCGACCCCTGAAACCACAACTAGGTGAGTACACACAGCTGATCCTTGGAATTTGACCGCCTCACCCACAGACCCCCCCACAGACCCTCACTCCCTACCTTTCCTCCTCGCTCATAACCTTTTTCCCTCCCCCTACTCGCCTCACTCACTCACTTCTCTCCCTCTCTCTCTCTCTCCTCTCTCTCTCTCCTCTCTCTCTCTCTCTCTCTCTCTCTCTCTCTCTCTCTCTCCTCCTCTCTCACCTCACTCACTCTCTCTCTCTCTCTCTCTCTCTCTCTCTCTCTCTCTCTCTCTCTCTCTCTCCTCTCTCTCCTACTCTCTCTCCTCTCTCTCTCTCTCTCTCTTCCTCCCCCTACTCGCTCACTCACTCTCTCTCTCTCTCTCTCTCTCTCTCTCTCTCTCTCCTCTCTCTCTCCTCTCTCTCCCTCTCTCGTCTCTCTCTCTCCTCTCCTCCTCTCTCCTACTCTCCCTCTCCTCCACTCTCTCCCTCTCTCTCCTCTCTCCTCTCTCCTCTCCCCTCTCTCTCCCTCTCTCCCTTCCTCTCTCTCTCCCTCTCTCTCTCTCTCCCTCTCTCCCTCCCTCTCTCTCTCCCTCTCTCTCTCCCTCTCTCTCTCCCTCTTTTTTTTTTTTTTTTTTTTTTTTTGCAAAAGCCTTCGACAAGTGTGACCATGGCGTAATAGCGCACAAAATGCGTGCTAAAGGAATAGCAGGAAAAGTCGGTCGATGGATCTATAATTTCCTCACTAACAGAACACAGAGAGTAGTCGTCAACAGAGTAAAGTCCGAGGCAGCTACGGTAAAAAGCTCTGTTCCACAAGGCACAGTACTCGCTCCCATCTTGTTCCTCATCCTTATATCCGACATAGACAAGGATGTCAGCCACAGCACCGTGTCTTCCTTTGCAGATGACACCCGAATCTGCATGACAGTGTCTTCCATTGCAGACACTGCAAAGCTCCAGGCAGACATCAACCAAATCTTTCAGTGGGCTGCAGAAAACAATATGAAGTTCAACGATGAGAAATTTCAATTACTCAGATATGGTAAACATGAGGAAATTAAATCGTCATCAGAGTACAAAACAAATTCTGGCCACAAAATAGAGCGAAACACCAACGTCAAAGACCTGGGAGTGATCATGTCGGAGGATCTCACCTTCAAGGACCATAACATTGTATCAATCGCATCTGCTAGAAAAATGACAGGATGGATAATGAGAACCTTCAAAACTAGGGAGGCCAAGCCCATGATGACACTCTTCAGGTCACTTGTTCTATCTAGGCTGGAATATTGCTGCACACTTACAGCACCTTTCAAGGCAGGTGAAATTGCCGACCTAGAAAATGTACAGAGAACTTTCACGGCGCGCATAACGGAGATAAAACACCTCAATTATTGGGAGCGCTTGAGGTTCCTAAACCTGTATTCCCTGGAACGCAGGAGGGAGAGATACATGATTATATACACCTGGAAAATCCTAGAGGGACAGTACCGAACTTGCACACGAAAATCACTCATTACGAAAGCAAAAGACTTGGCAGACGATGCACCATCCCCCCAATGAAAAGCAGGGGTGTCACTAGCACGTTAAGAGACCATACAATAAGTGTCAGGGGCCCGAGACTGTTCAACTGCCTCCCAGCACACATAAGGGGGATTACCAACAGACCCCTGGCAGTCTTCAAGCTGGCACTGGACAAGCACCTAAAGTCAGTTCCGGATCAGCCGGGCTGTAGCTCGTATGTTGGTTTGCGTGCAGCCAGCAGCAACAGCCTGGTTGATCAGGCTCTGATCCACCAGGAGGCCTGGTCTCAGACCGGGCCGCGGGGGCGTTGACCCCCGGAACTCTCTCCAGGTAAACTCCAGGGTTTGACAAGGTTAAGGATCCCTAGCTTTATTGACAGCTATTTACAGGTTAAGGATTCCTAACTTTATTGGCAAGCTAAGAGCTGTTACCTACATCAGCTTATTTGAAAGCATTTTTATTGTTATTAGACATAAAAGTAGGGAACAGGATAAAGTTGGAGCCATCTGTGGGCCAGCTTTTTCTTTTGATCAACTGACTTACCCTCTTACATCATTAGCTGTACGAATTTTCCATACTCGAGTCATCCGGGGTTATGTAGATCTCAAAAATGGATGATGTTCTGGAAAAGGGGTACAGCCGATGAATTGCTGCTTTCCTGCCCGTCTTGTGGCAAAAAAACTTTTTTCACCCTGTCCCGAAGGGGACCCAAGTGGGGGATTTTGACAATATTGGCCTTTACATAAAGTAAGGCCACCCACATCCCTCCTATGTTAAGGCTCTGCTGAAAGACAAATCATCCAGGATGGGTCCGGGCGAGAGAGAACTCTTGTCTTTTCTCTACCGCAACAGTCGCAGATAAAGGGGGGGGGGCAGGCAAGCCAAGAAAGGAGCATACTAAAGGTGTGACATACTTTGCCTCGTACAGGTTTTGCAACCCCTACGCAAGCAGATGCGAGATACGGCGAAGTGCTGTAAGCTTCCTGCTCCCTTTGTTTGAAGATTTACAACATGGTTCTTCATGGTTGTTTGGAAAAAATTTTCCCACCCCAAGGATATAAACTTTTTCTCCGGGTCCCAACATCGTCCCAGTCATCCTACACTGCACCACATTACCATCATGGTGCCTAGCGACGATCATATTTGCTTTTTCTCAGGTGCAAATGTTATTTGCCATCTTTTTTCCCCCCAAGCTGAATAGCTCCCCCTGGTGTTTGATGTAGCTTAGAGCAGCTGGCATTTTTCTTTTGGATATGAATGCATGTAAGTCGCTGCTTTGCGTGATTCGGGGGATGAGATGAAGAAGGTCGTTGAATAGAATTCCATAAAAGTGGACCCAGCACACTTTCCCTTGTGGAACGCTTCCCCCAAAGGATCCTTGCGATTCCGTTTCCATTGGGACTACACTTAGAGATCACCATGAAGGGAATCACGAGGAGACAAGCGTAAGGGCCCGCAATTTCCCATGCTTGAAGTTTTTCTAAGAGGCCCTGGTGCCACACCCGGGCGAAAGCGCCAGCAATGTCCAGTGCTCCACACATTGACTTTGGATTCATCCATGACTGGGGCCACTTGTGGAAAAGGTTTTAACAACAATCAGCAGCAAAGGGAACCTTTCCCGAAACCATATTTACGATCCAAAAAATAAGAGTGGTATCAAAAAATCTTCTTTTTCTTTAGATTTTTGTCTCAAGGGCTTACCAGTGATTGACAGATGACACTGGGCGTAGTTGCTGATTTCTCTCTGCTCTTCTTTTTTTTAAAAAGGGACACATTTTCCTCTTTTCCATGGAGAGGGCCATTTGCACGTAAAAGGCAGTGCTGAAAGATCAATTAAGGTTGCTACTCTTTCTGCACACTTCTCAAAAATCTTTTGGGGCCCAAATTGTCTGGGCCCACAGCCTTTCCGTCAAGTGATTAAGAAGGGAAAAGCACCTCCCCTGCCTATTGTCACCACGACATTTTGCACAGTTCTTGCAGCAGCCAAGGAGGGTCCCTTGCTGGGTAGGAACTTTCATTTTGGTACAAATGTTCAGCAAGAGCCGCCTTCCCTCTACTATAGAGGTGGTCCCCTCCGCGATTTAGAGGGGGAATAAGTTCATCAGGGAGATAACCTTTTCTGTCCTTTTACCAGGGACCCCCAGTTTTGGAGCCTACCCTACCTGATGCAACTTTTTTTTTAGTGTCCACCCCCCATTTTTTGCAATGGCCCATTTTGAAAACCCCCCAAGCCTACAGGGTTGCATGTGCAAGTTCCTGTTTTTAAAGGGGGTAGAAAGTCCTTATACCTTCGCCCCTGCTTTGTACAGCATAGCAGCCTATCTAACGAAAGCCAAACCAAGGGTGATCTTTGGGTTTGTCACATATTGCCGGGGAGGAAAGTGTTCTTTTTTAGATTAAGGGGTGTGTCCATGAAGGCTTTCACTTGGTTGTCAACAACCCCCCGGAGAAGAGCATTCCAGTCGGTGTGGCGAGTTCAGGTAAAGGGCTGGGCCCAAATTACCTCTTTCCCATAGCCAGGTTGTGCGTGTGGACTCCTCACCTCGTTCTGTTGGGATCTTAAGTGTGGTAAAACAGCCTTGTGGTCAGACGATCCAACGTAGCCGAGGGGTTGACAAGTGACTATGCCTTCTGCCAGATCACTCACTACTGGGTCAAGGGAGGAGCCAGAGATATGAGTAGGGAAATCAACAAAGTTTCTCATGTCAAACACTGCAAGAAGGTCATCAAAGTCCCTCTGTATAAGGTGCTGGTTGAGGTCACCAACAATTATAATATGTTGACAGTTGTGTTGTAGCAGAAGGGAGTCAATATTTTCCATTAGGAAGTTGATAGGGTCTGCATGTTGCCACTGAGGTCTGTACATTGCACATGCTAGTACAGAGGTACTAGTGTTTATACAGAGCTTGAAGATGTGTAGGGGTGGCAACATCTATGTGCTGGGCATGAACACTTTTAGAGAAGCACACAGCAACACCACCTCCTTGCCCTTGCCTGTCTCTTCTCATCCATGAGGGTAGCCAGCAATTCTTGCAAAATTTTCTGGAGTCCTGTCATCCAAAAATGTTTCAACAACAGCTATCATGTCTGGACGTCGAGTGTTCACAAAGCTATGTGTGAGCTCTCCAACATTAGTAATGAAACCTCTAATGTTGGCCGACAGGATGCTGATGACAGGCTCCTCATGATGAAGTGGTCAGCTTGAGGTGGTGGGTGTGTAGGGAATGTAAGGTGCCTGCCCTTGAGAGAGGTAGGGTACTGAGGCAGCTCAGGGATGTATCGTGGTCTTTATAAGGGCCCCAAACCCCCCCCTTTTTCCCCCTTTCCCCCCCCCTTTTTCCCTTTCCCCCCCCTTTTTCTACCCCCTCTCCTTTCCCCCCTTTTTTCCCCTTTTTTTCCCTTCCCCCTTCCTTTTTTTCCCCCCTTCCCCCTCTTTCCCTTTTCCCCCCCCTTTCTCCCCCTTTTCCCCTTCCCCCCTTCCCCCCCCCCCCCCCCCCTTTTTCTTTCCTCCCCCTTTTTTTTCCCCCCTTTTCCCCCTC
>NC_069475.1:17213180-17233751 GCF_026875155.1 Cherax quadricarinatus
ACGAAAACCTACTTCCTTCAGTTTGGTAACAGAGCTACAGACGTCCCTCTTAACAAAATGATAAATGGATCACCTATCACAAAACTCACAGAGGGAAAATTCTTAGGAATCCACCTTGATAATAGACTAAAATTTCAAACAAATATACAACAAATTTCCCCCAAAATTTTGAAGACCGTAGGCATACTATCGAAGATACGGTACAATGTTCCACATTCAGCCCTCCTTGCCCTATATCACTCACTTATTTACCCCTATCTCACCCATGGAATTTGTGCATGGGGCTCAACAGCAAACCATCTCACACCATTAATCACCCAACAAAAGGCTGCAGTCAGAATGATAACAAATTCCCACTACAGGCAGCACACTCCACCTATATTCAAAACTCTAAACCTACTCACCATACAAAACATACATACTTATTACTGCACCTTCTACATACATGTACATAGAACACTTAACTCTGATATAAACCCTCCTCTCAAACGTCTCCTTACCAACCTCAACAGAACACATGACCATAACACAAGGCACAGATCACTCTTTGATGTTCCTCGTGTCCATCTCACGCTATGCAAAAACTCAATGCACATTAAAGGCCCTAAAATCTGGAATTCATTACCTGTGAATATAAAAGAAACACTGTTTATAAATTCAAGTCTCTTCTCAAAAATCACTTACTCACCCAGGGCCGGATTACCGCATAGGCAAACTAGGCATTTGCCTAGGGCCCCACGCATTTGGGGGCTCCGCGGTCCAAGGGGTTCAGGGGCTCATCCAAGACTGCACACATGGTACAAGTGCAAAGGGGTCCCTACCTAAAAAGTTCAAGTGTTTGGAGAGTAAAATTGATTTTTAAAAATTAATCAAAACAAAAATAAATAATGAAATAAAATAAAATAAAAATAAATAAATCTAACCATAGATGTCACTACTTTAATAGCCTAATCTAGTAATACTATGCTGTCTTGAGTTTATTCTCTTTAAAATGCATGATTTAACAAGATAGTTATAATGGCTGTTGGTAAATGGTTTTGGTTGTCTTGATGTACTTTCCCTATTAAATTTAATCTAAATAGCCAGAATGTATTTAATTAGGCCTTAAACAGACTCACACCGAACCCTCTCCCCCCCACCCCCAAGCTGGAAGGGGTTGCTTCGCTTACCCATAACTCAAAGGGGCCCCGCCAATCTGAATAGCCTAGGACCCGGAGACTTCTTAATCTGGCCCTGTACTCACCCACAACTAAATAAATACTGAATAATTGTCTCATAAATTGTATCTCATAAATGTTTTCTCATTATTGTATCTCATCAAACTTTTAATTACATTACCTAACAGAATACTCCATTCTATTGAATGCTCAGCAACACAGTTAATGACCATATAACTTGTCTTTGTAATACTCATTTATGCTAAAATGTTATCTGTTTACAATAATGTTTATACCACTGAAAATATCATTGCTTAGTTAATCTTAAGTTAATTTTAAGCCTGCCAATAATGCTCTGCATACAAGGGGCTTTGGCATGTTGCACTTTAATAACTGTGCTTCTCTGTATCATGTTCAAATTAATAAATAAATAAAAAATAAATAAATAAATAAATAAACTAACACTCGGGATTATCCTGGGTCTCTAACACTCGGGGTTGTCCTGGGTTACTAACACTCACGGTTATCCTGGGTTACTAACACTCACAGTTATCCTGGGTTTCTAACACTCGGGGTTATCCTGGGTTACTAACACTCAGGGTTATCCTGGGTTACTAACACTTGGGGTTATCCTGGGTTACTAACACTCAGGGTTATCCTGGGTTACTATTTTCATATCTTAGTGACTATACTGTGAGTGCAATTAGTGTATATTTCAATTACATTATTGTTCAAGGCCCAAAACTATCTTTTGCTGCTACTACCAACTACCACATATTATTTTGACTTTTTATAGTACAATGTACAATAAATTGCTCAACTTATTATATATAACAAATCAGATCTTACTCCCAAATCAATATTATATCATAGTGACTATCTCCCAATTTAACTTTGTTTACCATTATTTAATTTAGTCCCTTATATATTTTCTCCTTTAATTTAGCTTTATTTTAGCTTTACTATTCCCTAGTTCAAAATTTTTTAAAATTGTTTAAAACAATCAAGGTGCTAAATGTAATAATTTTCATATTTTCCCATTATTTTCCCCTACCATTTATTTGATTACCACTTTATTTTTCACCAAAAATTTTTTTTTTACCCCTTTTTATATTGCTCCTTTATTTTGCCTTTAAAAAACCCCTTTACACAAATTTTTTACTTTTGTTAAAAAAAATTAGGTGCTTTTTTATAGTTTAGAATATTTACTTTGTTTTTTATTAATTCTAACTATAGATTCACATAAATCTTATGATACAAGCATTCTCCGCCCAAACCCTTTTATCAAAGACTTAAATAATCAAACAAAACTGAATTATAACAGCAACAATAAAAGGGCACTTTCTCGAGCCAACAACAACAAAATTGTCTTAAATACAATATCAAGCTTTAAGAAAATTTTACAATAAATCACGCTTACTAAATTCCCGCATGCCAGTAATCCTCATTATCTCACCAAAAACCCGGGAAAGCCTGATACACAGGTCTATTCTATCCCTTTTCCTGTTATCAGCATACCAACTTTTTCCAATAAACAAGGGGGGGCAAGCTAATGCTACCAGACCAACAGAATGATCACTAATCTTACAAAAGGGGGATAAACAGGGGAAATTAACGGGTTTAATTCAAACCCAAAATACCTACAAAAACCTCTCACATGAAAACATCTGGGGTTACCCGTCAAACATTACCGTTTTAGGGAAAACCGGGGGGGGGGGGGGAAGTACATAACTGATGCAGCATGAACAAAGATCACTTACTACTCTCAGGTGACTTCATATAAATCCAACAAAACCAGGCCCCACAAGTTACTGAATTCAAAACATAGAGTAAGCATTTGCTCCCAAACAGAACAAACCCTCAAGAGTTACAAGATAGTTTTTAACCTCTAGACCACATCGGGCCCAAAACCACCAATCCCCTTTAAAATCGGCAAAATTTATTTAATACCACAATCACTACCCTACCTTCCTCATAAAATTTTTGGAAAATTTACCCTAAGACACTAAAAATCATTTTCTTACTTCACAAAGGCACCATTAATAACTTCACAGCAGCAGTGACAAACTTTGACTGGCACACTGACTAAAAAATCTATACGATATTACGAATGTATTAAAAATTTTTTCAAAAAAAACCAATCCCTCTAAACAAGCACTGTCCCAAAAAAACTGAACAGAGACAGCCAAGAGATGAGCAGTCCCCGGGATAACACAAGTCCCAAATCCAAAAAATCAAAGCCCCTAACAAAAAACAGTACAAAATGGGTCACTAACCAGAGACCAAACAAACTTTACTCGCAACCCAAAACCAGCCGGTAGAAAGGGGCAAAAAAATTGTTTTATGAGAAAAGTATCCAACTTCGAGGTGATATAAAAAAACCGGAAACCCTACAAAATTTTGGGAAAAAAAAGATTCATGTAATAAAAATTTGGGAATTAAAAAAAAACCAATGAACCCCAACCCCTTAAAAACTGAAACAGCAAACAGATTAAATGATTTTTTTCCCCACAATAGGAAAAACCCTTGCCAAAAAATCCAACCAATACCCCCCCAAATGAAATTCTCACTGCAACTACCCAAACACCCCTGTTCCTTCTCCAACAAACCCCTACTGAGTCCCCCTTATTTCAACCACTAAAAAAAAGACGGGAGATTTAAACCCCTTACCCCCCTTTATACACAAAAAACATCAAAGTGCTATCACCAATCATTGCAACACTTTTAACAAAACCATAGAATGTTTACCTTCCCTACAGTTCTCAAAATAGCGGGGCACCACGACCCTAAAAGGGGGAGACCAAACGACTTGAATAAAAATAAAACCAAAAAAATCCAACTTAAAAAACCCTCTCTCTAAAATCTTCGAAAATTAATTCTAAGCGAATTATTCCCGCCACTCCCCCACATACTCAACCCTCAGGGCCAATAAAAATACTTAATGCCATTCCAAAAACTAGAACACATATTTCACTGAACAGAGAAAAAAGAAGTCCCACTGGGGGTTTCATTGACTTGTGTAAAACTTTTTACATTGACCAACTTGCTCCATAAAATTGTCCATTATGGGATAAAAGGGCACCCCTCAACTACCTAAAGTCTTACCTCACAAAAAGAAGCCCAAAATGTGTAACAAACAGGGGAAAATCTTCCGCACAGCCAATTACATTGGGGTCCCACAGGGAATGTCCTAGTACCTCTTCTCTTTCTCATATACACAAATGACCCACCCAAAGCTTCGCAATACTCAACCCACACTATTGCAGATGAAACACATCGTCCTCTTCACCCAGCCCATCATGTACCAATGCTGCAATACCGAATACAGAAAAAAATTTACTTGGGTGAGACTAACAAATTTATTTAAACATTACAAAACCCACTTCCTTTAGTTTGGGAACAAGTACAGACGTCCCTCTTAACAAAATGAAAAAGGGGTACCTATCACAAAAACCACAGAGGGAAATTTTAGGGAACCACCCTTTAAATAGACTAAAATTTTAAACAAAAATTTCAACAAAATTTTCCCCCAAAATTTCCAAACCGTAGGCATACTTCGAAGATACGGTACATGTTCCCATTCCCCTCCTTGCCCTGATCACTCACTTTTTTCCCCTATCTCCCCAGGAATTTGTGCATGGGGTCAAAAAGCAAACCATCCCCCACCTTAATCCCCAACAAAAGGCTGCAGCAAATGATAACAAATTCCCAATACAGGCACACACTCCCCTATTTCAAAACTCTAAAAATCTCACCAACAAAACATACATACTTATTACTCACCCTTTTACATACATTAATTTGAACACTTAACTCTATAAAAACCCCCTCTCAAACTCTCTTACCCAACCTCAAAAGAAACATACCATAACACAAGGCACAGATCACTCTTTGATGTTCCTCATGTCCATCTCACGCTATGCAAAAACTCAATGCACATAAAAGGCCCTAAAATCTGGAATTCATTACCTGTGAATATAAAAGAAACACTGTTTATAAATTCAAGTCTCTTCTCAAAAATCACTTACTCACCCAGGGCCGGATTACCGCATAGGCAAACTAGGCATTTGCCTAGGGCCCCACGCATTTGGGGGCCCCGCAGTCCAAGGGGTTCAGGGGCTCATCCAAGACTGCACACATGGTGCAAGTGCAAAGGGGTCCCTACCTAAAAAGTTCAAGTGTTTGGAGAGTAAAATTGATTTTTAAAAATTAATCAAAACAAAAATAAATAATGAAATAAAATAAAATAAAAATAAATAAACCTAACCATAGATGTCACTACTTTAATAGCCTAATCTAGTAATACTATGCTGTCTTGAGTTTATTCTCTTTAAAATGCATGATTTAACAAGATATTATAATGGCTGTTGGTAAATGGTTTTGGTTGTCTTGATGTACTTTCCCTATTAAATTTAATCTAAATAGCCAGAATGTATTTAATTAGACCTTAAACAGGCTCACACCGAACCCCCCCCACCCCCAAGCTGGAAGGGGTCGCTTCGCTTACCCATAACTCAAAGGGGCCCCGCCAATCTGAATAGCCTAGGACCCGGAGACTTCTTAATCTGGCCCTGTACTCACCCACAACTAAATAAATACTAAATAATTGTCTCATAAATTGTATCTCATAAATGTTTTCTCATTATTGTATCTCATCAAACTTTTAATTACATTACCTAACAGAATACTCCATTCTATTGAATGCTCAGCAACACAGTTAATGACCATATAACTTGTCTTTGTAATACTCATTTATGCTAAATTGTTATCTGTTTACAATAATGTTTATACCACTGAAAATATCATTGCTTAGTTAATCTTAAGTTAATTTTAAGCCTGCCAATAATGCTCTGCATACAAGGGGCTTTGGCATGTTGCACTTTAATAACTGTATTCCATTGTGCTTCTCTGTATCATGTTCAAATTAATAAATAAATAAAAAAATAAATAAATAAATAAATAAACTAACACTCGGGATTATCCTGGGTTTCTTAGACTCGGGGTTTTCCTGGGTTACTAACACTCACGGTTATCCTGGGTTACTAACACTCACAGTTATCCTGGGTTAATAACACTCGGGCTAATCCTGGGTTACTAACACTAGGAGTTATCCTGGGTTACTAACACTTGGGGTTATCCTGGGTTACTAACACTAGGTTATCCTGGCTTACTAACACTCACAGTTATCCTGGGTTACTAACACTCGGGCTAATCCTGGGTTACTAACACTAGGAGTTATCCTTGGTTACTTACACTAGGGATTATCCTGGTTTACTAACACTGGGTTATCCTGGGTTACTTACACTAGGGATTATCCTGGGTTACTAACACTGGGTTATCCTGGGTTACTTACACTAGGGATTATCCTGGGTTACTAACACTGGGTTATCCTGGGTTACTAACACTGGGTTATCCTGGGTTACTAACACTGGGTTATCCTGGGTTACTAACACTCTGGGTTATCCTGGGTTACTAACACTGGGTTATCCTGGGTTACTAACACTGGGTTATCCTGGGTTACTAACACTGGGTTATCCTGGTTTACTAACACTGGGTTATCCTGGGTTACTAACACTGGGTTATCCTGGGTTACTAACACTGGGTTATCCTGGGTTACTAACACTGGGTTATCCTGGGTTACTAACTCTGGGTTATCCTGGGTTACTAACACTGGGTTATCCTGGGTTACTAGCACTGGGTTATCCTGGGTTACTAACACTGGGTTATCCTGGGTTACTAACACTGGGTTATCCTGGGTTACTAACACTGGGTTATCCTGGGTTACTAACACTCTGGGGTGGCCCGGTGGCCTGGTGGCTAAAGCTCCCGCTTCACACACGGAGGGCCCGGGTTCGATTCCCGGCGGGTAGAAACATTTCGACACGTTTCCTTACACCTATTGTCCTGTTCACCTAGCAGCAAATAGGTACCTGGGTGTTAGTCGACTGGTGTGGGTCGCATCCTGGGGGACAAGATTAAGGACCCCAATGGAAATAAGTTAGACAGTCCTCGATGACGCACTGACTTTCTTGGGTTATCCTGGGTGGCTAACCCTCCGGGGTTAAAAATCCGAACGAAATCTCTCTCTTATCCTGGGTTACTAACACTGGGTTATCCTGGGTTACTAACACTGGGTTATCCTGGGTTACTAACACTGGGTTATCCTGTGTTACTAACACTGGGTTATCCTGGGTTACTAACACTGGGTTATCCTGGGTTACTAACTCTGGGTTATCCTGGGTTACTAACACTGGGTTATCCTGGGTTACTAACACTGGGTTATCCTGGGTTGCTAACACTAGGTTATCCTGGGTTACTAACACTGGGTTATCCTGGGTTACTAACACTGGGTTATCCTGGGTTACTAACAATAATGTTAACAATAAAACTTGAACATAAATTATCATATAATAATGTCGTAGGTTAATTATTAGTTAAATTTTCTTGTGTAATTATTAATTAACTTTTCAAATGGATGTTAATAATGTTTATAAAGTATTACTTTGCTTGTCCTTTATCATATTATCACAATAAATAATAATATATCAGTCTTGCTACTTACCTCATCAACCTTCCACTGATAGTTACTCCAACATTATATTAACTCACAACAGTAGAGAAAAATGTACAATAATTCCCCCTGATTCCTCCACTTTGTTGGGTTTATAAGGGCCAGTGACACCGTGAGCCGGAGTATCAAACAAGCTTTCTCAATGGTAAGTAAGTAAGTAAGTAAGTAAATTTATTCAGGTATACACAATACAGTTACATAGAATTATCATACATAGCAGCATATGTGTAGAGAACCTAGGATAACCCAAAAAAGTCAGACAGAGTGACTTATTTCCATTGGGGTCCTTTTACCTTATTATTATAATATAAAGGTTATAATATTTTCTTATTATTCTATAATGAAGATAACCTCTTATTATCATACTAAAAAGACTATCTACTACACGAGGGTCATTAAGACTATCTACAATACGAGGGTCATTAAGACTATCTACTACCCGAGGGTCATTACGACTATCTACAATACGAGGGTCATTACTAGGGATAAGGTAAAATTTACACGTATTTTTAGCTAAAAAATAGAAAATCATTCCCCTCCCTTTCTGTTGCTTCATTCATCAGACACTTTTTGGCAGTCTTCTTGAACTGGTTCAAGCTATGACTGGCCTTGACATTTGTGGTAGTCCTGTTCCATTCCTTTATTGCTGTACAATAAAAGGTGTTTGAAGCCTGGCCACTGACTGTGGGTACTACAAAGTTGTGCTCTCTCCCCCTAGTACTATGATTGCTTTGGTTCCCAACCTTGACAAAATTGACAGCAAGATATTCTGGACACTGTTCGTGAGCAATTTTATAAACATGAGTTTAGCTTCAGTTGTTTTACTCTGTCTTCAACATTCAGCATATCCAACTGCTGTAATTCATCCTGGCCTACATGTTCTCTTGGTTCCCAGCCCCAGGATGAATCTTACGATTTTGTTCTGGGTGATTTGCAGTCTATCTTTCAGTTTTTTTGTCAAGGCAGAGTACCAAGAAGAGCAAGCGTAATCCATATGGCATTGTATAAGGGCTAGACATAGGGTCCTGCGAGCCTCAGTAGGTAGACACTGTGCTTGTCTATACAGGAACTTCAGTCTGGCATTCGCTTTCTTTACTACACTGTTCCCTATCAATTCTCCTGACATGCATGGGTCAAAGGGGATTCCCAAATATTTTACTGATGAAACCAAAGTGATGGGCTCCCCATTACATTGAACATTAAAATTATTTACCCTTCTCAGTTTATGTTTTCGTTCCAAAGAGAATGCTTCAGTTTTCCCTAGGTGTAATGATAGTTTGTTGTCTACTAACCATTTGCTGCAGGACTCCAGTTCCAGTGTTAAACATTAGCAATATCTTGTGGGTCTTTACCTGTCACTAACAGAGCACTGTCATCTGCATACAGTAGGAGTTTGCACTTGACACTGATAGGCATATCATTGACATAACATAAGAATAGTAAGGGACCCAGAATACTACCTTGGGGAACTCCACATGTTATCGGCAGGGGTTCTGATTCTGTTTTGTTGATTTTGACTATTTGTCTCCTGTTGCTAAGTAGGACTTAAACCAGTCTACAGAACCTATACCGATAGCATGAAGTTTATTACATAATATATTGTGGTTGACAGTATCGAAGGCCTTTTGCAGGTCTAAGGTTACCATACCTATGAGGTTCCCTTAGACATTTCAGTTCTCAGGTAATCCATCAGATTAATAAGGGAGGTATCGGTTGAGTAGGATCTTCTAAAGCCCGATTGATAGCTATGGAGAATGCTGTTGTCATTAAGGTACTTAACTACTTGAGAATACACCGCCCTCTCCAGAATTTTAGATATTATACTGAGTATACTAACAGGTCTATAGTTGCTTACATCAGACCTATTATTTTTCTTGAAGATAGGAGTAACTCTGGCCTCCTTGAACCCCTCCGGTACGTATAGTGGTGATTGATAGATTTATTATGTGGCAATAGGATTGACAGTTCAGAAGCACCATCTTTTAGGAACTTAGAGGATGTTATCAGGGCCTGTGCTCTTAGTTGGGTTTAACCTGCTAGCTCTTTTTGAATGAAGTCATGAGATACACTTACTAGTTGACAACTGTTTGGGGTTACCCCTTTATTGGTATAGTATGTTTGAAACTTATCAGAGTCTGTGTTAAAGGTATTTGATGCAGCTGGTAGTTTACTTACTATGTTGATGCAACAGATGTGTAGTAGGAATTAAAGCAATTTGCCACCTTAGATGTTTCGTGGCATACCTCATTATCGATAGTGAGTACTTGTAGACCTATCTACTGGCTTATGGCTATACCCCAACTGTTTTAGTTGTTGCCAGAGCTTTCTGGGGTTATGCTTATATTCTTCAATTTTTGAGCAATAGTGCTTTGCCTTTGCTCCTTTTATAAGCCTCTGTACTCTGTTCCTCACCCTTTGAATTCATTTATGCTGCAATATCCTGTCTGTTTGCTTTAAAAACTTTTTAGCAGCTGGTCTCTGAATTTCAATATTATCTAATATCCAGTAGTCATCCAGGGTTCAGTTCTTCGTTTAATCCTAACCTCTTTAACTGGTGCAATATTATTAAGAATGGTAGTGAACATTGTTTTGAATTTTTCCCAGGCATCGTTTACGTCCGTGCAACTTGTTATCTCTGTCCAGTCACAATTGTGTAGCCTATTTACCAGTGTTTCTTTACTGTAGTTTCTAGTTGACCTCATTTTTTATAGTCCTGTGTAGGCCTATCCTATCCCTAGTGATTTTCCTGGTGCAGTAAATGATGAAATGATCACTAAGACCTGTGGTAATGACGCCTGACTGACTAATGTTCTCAGCGCGGTTGCAAAGTATGTGGTCAATTAGGGTGGCTGAGAACTGTGTGATCCGGTTGGTTTATTAATTAGTTGGGTGTAGCTATTTAATCCTAGAATTTGCTTATACCTTTTGCATAGCCCGTTATTTTGTTGCTGAAAACAGATATGAAGTCGCCCAGTATTATTGTTTCGCAATTGCTTTCAACTCCGGACAAGCACTCTGGAAAAGTCTTCTAAGAATTGGTCCTGGGTAGGAGGGCGGTAACTAGTTCCTACTAATATGGGTTTGGTCTTGGGAAGCAGCACTTCAAACCATAGAATCTCCAGTTTATTGTTATTTAAATCAGGTCTTGGGTTGTAAGCTAAGTCATTTCTAATGTAGGCACATACTCCACCGCCCTTTCTGTTCCTATCTAAGCGTTTTATATTGTAACCTTCTATTTTGACCTCGTCGTCAGTCACCGTATCATCCAACCAAGATTCAGAGATGGTTATAACTGCCGCCCTAATTTTGTTAGCTAGAATCCTAATCTCTGCCAATTTAGGAAGAAGTGATCTTGCATTGACATGAATAAAGTGAAGGCCTGTTTTCATAAAACAATCAAATCATCAATATATGGCAATGGTCATTTGTATTAAAATTAGGTAAATCAATGTCATCACTGCTAAAGGTAACTGTGCCAAAGTGCATTTGTTACACACAAAATGAATTCTGGCACCGTTGCTATAATTTACATACATCCATCATGCACCCACCCCTTACACATTTTACATAAGGTGCCTTTTCTATTTTTCATGCGTACTTTAGTACAGTGTATGCATCTGTTTGGTAGTGTTTGAGATAATAATGGCTGTATTGTCTCACATTGACCTATGTATGCATTACATATGGAGTTAAGGTTATCATCCCTAGCTACTAGACCGTCATTATTGCCGTCATTTATCTGTCTGTTTTGCCTCTGCACAATAGTTTGAGGTCCTGGATTAATTTGGATATCACCACTTAAGAGCGCTACAATAAAGCTGTGTGCTATTGTTTTTGTTTAGGTATGCGTGTTGCCATACCTTGCGGCGATAGTGAGGTTTACTTTTCTGGTAGGATGGCAACTGTTGGCTTTTTACTGTCCAGGGCCTGTTACTCCATTCACCTTTTCCAACCCCCATGACTGATTTCTTTCTTCATGGAATTGAAGAAGAAATATAAATAATAATTATGGCAGCCTGTACCCCTCTAATGCCTGCCATTTTCACTCTTCGCTCTTTTACTCATATACAATAATATTTATTTCTCTTTTCCAGTCCCTAGTACACTTAGTATCTGCTTTAATTACACTGAATTACTAGTAAAATTTCCTCTTCAGAACCCTCTTCACTGCTCACTTTTCCCTTAACTTCACAAAACCCTTACAGTTAACCTCTTCAAAACCCTCTTCACTGCTCACTTTTCCCTTAACTTCACAACACCCTTACATTTAACCCCTTATTCACCCTCCCTTACCCACCTCACTTCACAGTCTGGCTTCACCAATTAACTTCTAACTCCTTTCCATTCTGGTAGACCAGAAAGGTTTAATCAATGGTTTTATCCTTCCAAATCCCCCTCAATTCCATTTATCGGGGGTTGTGTGGTGTTGTTGTCTCCTGACTCAGCCATTTTTAAAACACTGAGGGGAGTAACACCACCTGACTTTCCTTGAGTTTATAGATATATTTGGCTTTTTCTGCTATGATTCTCTCACTGTACACTGGTCAGCTGAATATAGGTCAGCTACTAAAACATTAACCTTGACTATTTAACTATTCACTTCTTTCCCACGTCTGGCACTGAGGGATAACCGTCCTATACCTTGGAGTTTTGTACTGTTGATTTGACGATGTCTCCTGTGTTTCCCTCTCGTTAGCACTGGTACAGGTGATATGATGGTGGTACAGATATGATGCTACTGTCAACAGATGAACGTCAGTAAAGATGAGAATTTCACTTGGCTAGTTGTACGTCTGGCAGTAGCTGCTGTTTGAATGCCGGTCAGCCATGTTTAAAGGCTCAAATCTTTCCCTCGTTTGGCACTGACGAAAAAAGTCCTACAGACCTGGCATTTCCTTGGAGATTTAGTTGATCAGGATTTCTGCCATGTTGTCTTCCCGTTAAACACTGGTGCAGTTGATATGGAGGTCAGTTATTTCATTTAGTGGAAAACGTCTCGTGTCTGGTTCACGTCTGGCAGCAGGTCTGGTACTTGAATGCCGGTCCCTCTTCTGTCATATTTAGTCCATTTTGTTGTCGTCACCGTCAGTTTTTATGTAACTATGGTTAACTTGCATGTTGTTGCAGCAGTACATGCAAATTTGGCCATCACTGGAGTTCGGATAGGCCCAGGGGACGGCAAGATATAGGAGCAGCCTTGTTGCTGCTTGCTGCGGCTGCAGCTGCACCAGAAAACATTGTTGCTCAAGGTTGGACGATGACAGAAAAGGAACAAAACTTCCTTTGTAAATAGAGATAGAAACTTGAAGTTCCCAATTAGATCCGGTGGACGCCCTTGCCAAGCATCAGCAAAGAGGGACGCACGTACTACCACCAGAGTCCAGTAACCGGCTTCCCAATCAAGACCGTTAAGAATTTTCCGCAGAACCGAAAAAAAAATGGAACTGGCTAAAGTAAGGCGATGTACAGGTGCCCCTACTGTAGAGTGCCCGGCGGGCACTCTACAGTACTTTAGACAGCTTGTCCTACTGTAGAGTGCCCAGCGGGCACTCTACAGTACTTTAGACAGCTTGTCCTACTGTAGAGTGCCTGGCGGGCACTCTACAGAAGGACAAGCGTCCCAGTGACAACGGGGGAAATTTGTCACTTACTTAGAATTATCTCTTCAACTGGAAGGAGCTCTTCAAGCAGCAGAGGCACAAGCTCTGACATTTTTCTCACCTGCAAAGCCCATCAATGCTTCTATTTATTTATTTTATTTATTTATTTATTAATTTGAACATAACTGCACTAACATACGTAGAACCCAGCGTGACCCAAGACAAATAACAGTGATACCTACAAACCGAAAAATAACTGATTGAAGCGAAGACTTCTCCTCAAACTCCAAGCACAGCCCCACTAGTAAGTAAATAAGTTTATTCAAGTACACCCAAATACAGTTACATAGATTATCATACATAGCGTGATAGCAGCATATGTGTAGAGAACCTGGGATAAGCCAAAAAAGTCAGACAGAGTGACTTATTTCCAAAGGAGTCAGATGACTACCAACTCTTAACTTTATAGTTTTCATCTAACCACAGCAACTCCTGTAAATATGAGACCAACTCATAAAAAAACGCCTAAGACCACAAGGCAGCACCTAAACCGACTTTTCCCATAAACGACCCAGCAGGATGCCGGGCTCCATCCACCCCCCTTCACCACCTAAGGGGCACATCACCAACAAAAAACATGCCGACTCTTTTTGGATCTTATTCGGTCCGAAAAGTTGGTGATAAAAAACAGGCCTTATCCTAGCTTATTGAACATACAACTCATAGTACTTCTAAAAACAAAATATTTGACAGTACATCTAATAACGGTTCTACAGGGGGGTGTGTCTTCATTTAAAGAAAAAAAGTTAAATACGGGAAAATTTTTAAACTCACCATTAACTGCATCAAAAATAAAGGGATAAAAAAGGAAGAGAATCACACACCATGTTTAGCGCCCTGACACACACCAAACGTTTTTTTTAAAGGGGCCCCCGAGGGGTTGTGCAGTTTACCTGCTGCGGGCCCCAAACAGGAGCAGTATCACTACAATCCCCCCCTTCTAAAATACAGACAGAATCCCCCAAATTTTTGGGGGCGCGTACCGTCCCGACTTCGTAGCCCCTTTACCTTCACCAGTTTTAATATTTTTCCCGCGGGGTTTTTCTAACTGCTGGGGCAGAATCCTCATTTCCAAGGGGTGTCTCAAGGGGGGTTTCCAGGAAAAACGAAGCACTTTCACATCAAATTGGTGTACCCTTTAGATTCCACTAAAGGGGATTCAACTGGGGGAAAAAGTTTTTAGATACTGTATCTCTTCACCTTTTGGTAGCGAATGTGGGCGCAATGTGGATTAGCTTGCAGGAGCTCTACCTCTTCCACTAAAGGATCCGTCTTGTTCATCCTACGGTGACTCTTCAGGAGAATGGGTCCAGGATGACATAACCAAGTGGGCACGGAGGCTCCTGGAGTTTACCTGGAGTTTACCTGGAGAGAGTTCCGGGGGTCAACGCCCCCGCGGCCCGGTCTGTGACCAGGCCTCCTGGTGGATCAGAGCCTGATCAACCAGGCTGTTGCTGCTGGCTGCACGCAAACCAACGTACGAGCCACAGCCCAGCTGATCCAGAACTGACTTTAAGTGCTTGTCCAGTGCCAGCTTGAAGACTGCCAGGGGTCTGTTGGTAATCCCCCTTATGTGTGCTGGGAGACAGTTGAACAGTCTCGGGCCCCTGACACTTATTGTATGTTCCCTTAACGTGCTAGTGACACCCCTGCTTTTCATTGGGGGGATGGAGCATCGTCTGCCAAGTCTTTTGCTTTCGTAGTGAGTGATTTTCGTGTGCAAGTTCGGTACTAGTCCCTCTAGGATTTTCCAGGTGTATATAATCATGAATCTCTCCCTCCTGCGTTCCAGGGAATACAGGTTTAGGAACCTTAAGCGCTCCCACTAATTGAGGTGTTTTATCTCCGTTATGCGCGCCGTGAACGTTCTCTGTACATTTTCTAGGTCGGCAATTTCACCTGCCTTGAAAGGTGCTGTTAGTGTGCAGCAATATTCCAGCCTAGATAGAACAAGTGACCTGAAGAGTGTCATCATGGGCTTTGCCTCCCTAGTTTTGAAGGTTCTCATTATCCATCCTGTCATTTTTCTAGCAGATGCGATTGATACAATGTTATGGTCCTTGAAGGTGAGATCCTCTGACATGATCACTCCCAGGTCTTTGACGTTGGTGTTTCGCTCTATTTTGTGGCCAGAATTTGTTTTGTACTCTGATGAATATTTAATTTCCTCATGTTTACCATATCTGAGCAATTGAAATTTCTCATCGTTGAACTTCATATTGTTTTCTGCAGCCCACTGAAAGATTTGGTTGATGTCTGCCTGGAGCTTTGCAGTGTCTGCAATGGAAGACACTGTCATGCAGATTCGGGTGTCATCTGCAAAGGAAGACACGTGCTGTGGCTGACATCCTTGTCTAGTCGGATATGAGGATAAGGAACAAGATGGGAGCGAGTACTGTGCCTTGTGGAACAGAGCTTTTCCACCGTAGCTGCCTCGGACTTTACTCTGTTGACGACTACTCTCTGTGTTCTGTTAGTGAGGAAATTATAGATCCATCGACCGACTTTTCCTGTTATTCCTTTAGCACGCATTTTGTGCGCTATTACGCCATGGTCACACTTGTCGAAGGCTTTTGCAAAGTCTGTATATATTACATCTGCATTCTTTTGTCTTCTAGTGCATTAGGACCTTGTCGTAGTGATCCAATAGTTGAGACAGACAGGAGCGACCTGTTCTAAACCCACGTTGCCCTGGGTTTGTGTAACTGATGGGTTTTCTAGATTGGTGGTGATCTTGCTTCTTAGGACCCTTTCAAAGATTTTTATGATATGGGATGTTAGTGCTATTGTCTGTAGTTCTTTGCTGTTGCTTACTGCCCCCTTTGTGGAGTGGGGCTATGTCTGTTGTTTTTAGTAACTGTGGGACGACCCCGTGTCCATGCTCCCTCTCCATAGGATGGAAAAGCCTCGTGATAGGGGCTTCTTGCAGTTCTTGATGAACACAGAGTTCCATGAGTCTGGCCCTGGGGCAGAGTGCATGGGCATGTCATTTATCGCCTGTTCGAAGTCATTTGGCGTCAGGATAACATCGGATAGGCATGTGTTAATCAAATTTTGTGGCTCTCTCATAAAAAATTGATTTTGATCTTCGACTCTCAGTCTGGTTAGGGCCTTGCTAAAAACTGAGTCATATTGGGACTTGAGTAGCTCACTCATTTCCTTGCTGTCATCTGTGTAGGACCCATCTCGTTTAAGTAGGGGCCCAATACTGGACGTTTTTCTCGATTTTCATTTGGCATAGGTGAAGAAATACTTTGGGTTTCTTTCGATTTCATTTATGGCTTTTAGTTCTTCCAGCGATTCTTGACTCCTAAAGGATTCTTTTAGCTTAAGTTTGATGCTTGCTATTTCTCTGACCAGTGTCTCTATACGCATTTCAGATATATTAACCTCTTTTAGCCGCTCTGTTATTCTTTTCCGTCGCCTGTAAAGGGAGCGCCTGTCTCTTTCTGTTTTACATCTACTCCTCCTTTTTCTTAGAGGAATAAGCCTTGTGCATACATCGAGTGCCACAGAGTTAATCTGTTCTAGGCATAAGTTGGGGTCTGTGTTGCTTAGTATATCTTCCCAGCTTATATCGGTTAGGACTTGGTTTACTTGGTCCCACTTTATGTTTTTTTATTGAAGTTGAATTTGGTGAATGCTAACTCGTAGAGGAACGACATGAATAGTTGAGGAGTCTTTCATGAGGGGTTGCATTAGTAGCTGTGCACAGCAATGATCTAATAGAGTGAAGAGCATCAGGTAGGACAGTTTGCCAGTGTTGAACAGGTAGATTGCGCGACTTCAATGTCATTGTAACTGCCTTCCATACAGTACCATTGAACCGCTCCACTTGACCATTGCCTTGAGGGTTGTAGCTTGTTGTTCTGCTGCAGGCAATACCTTTGCTAGACAGAAACTCCTGAAGTTCATTACTCATGAACGAGGATCCCCTGTCTGAATGAATATAAGCTGGCATACCAAAAATAGAGAACAACTGTGAAAGACAACAAATAACAGTTGAAGCAGTCATATTTGCACAGGGGAATACAAAGGGAAACCTTGAATGTTCATCTGCTATGTTAAGGAAATACCTATTCTGATTTGTGCTTGGTAGAGGTCCTTTGAAATCTATATTCAGTCTCTCGAAAGGCTGTGGGGGGATTTTATGAGATGAGTCTTTTCTGGCTGATGAAAGTCTGGCTTGCACTCTGCACATACTCTGCATGCTCTGATCACTTGTCGCACATCTTCCACTGAGCAGGGCATGTTCTTTCATTTGACAAAATGGTACAGGCGTGTAACTCCTGGGTGACACAAAGCCTTGTGGAGCGCTGAGAGTTTACCTGGAGTTTACCTGGAGAGAGTTCCGGGGGTCAACGCCCCCGCGGCCTGGTCTGTGGCCAGGCCTCCTGGTGGATCAGAGCCTGATCAACCAGGCTGTTACTGCTGGCTGCACGCAAACCAACGTACGAGCCACAGCCCGGCTGATCAGGAACCGACTTTAGGTGCTTGTCCAGTGCCAGCTTGAAGACTGCCAAGGGGTCTGTTGGTAAACCCCCTTATGTATGCTGGGAGGCAGTTGAACAGTCTCGGGCCCCTGACACGTATTGTATGGTCTCTTAACGTGCTAGTGACACCCCTGCTTTTCATTGGGGGGATGTTGCATCGTCTGCCAAGTCTTTTGCTTTCGTAGTGAGTGATTTTCGTGTGCAAGTTCGGTACTAGTCCCTCTAGGATTTTACAGGTGTATATAATCATGTATCTCTCCCGCCTGCGTTCCAGGGAATACAGGTTCAGGAGCCTCAAGCGCTCCCAGTAATTGAGGTGTTTTATCTCCGTTATGCGCTGTGAAGGTTCTCTGTACATTTTCTAGGTCAGCAATTTCACCTGCCTTGAAAGGTGCTGTTAGTGTGCAGCAATATTCCAGCCTAGATAGAACAAGTGACCTGAAGAGTGTCATCATGGGCTTGGCATCCCTCGTTTTGAAGGTTCTCATTATCCATCCTGTCATTTTTCTAGCAGATGCGATCGATACAATGTTATGGTCCTTGAAGGTGAGATCCTCCAACATGATCACTCCCAGGTCTTTGACGTTGGTGTTTCGCTCTATTTTGTGGCCAGAATTTGTTTTGTACTCTGATGAAGATTTAATTTAATCGTGTTTACCATATCTGAGTAATTGAAATTTCTCATCGTTGAACTTCATATTGTTTTCTGCAGCCCACTGAAAGATTTGGTTGATGTCTGCCTGGAGCCTTGCAGTGTCTGCAATGGAAGACACTGTCATGCAGATTCGGGTGTCATCTGCAAAGGAAGACACGGTGCTGTGGCTGACATCCTTGTCTATATCAGATATTAGGAAGAGGAACAAGATGGGAGCGAGTACTGTGCCTTGTGGAACAGAGCTTTTCACCGAGTCTGCCTCGGACTTTACTCTGTTGACTACTACTCTCTGTGTTCTGTTAGTGAGGAAATTATAGATCCATCGACCGACTTTTCTGTTATTTCTTTAGCACGCATTTTGTGCGCTATTACGCCATGGTCACACTTGTCGAAGGCTTTTGCAGTCTGTATATATTACATCTGCATTCTTTTTGTCTTCTAGTGCATCTAGGACCTTGTCGTAGTGATCCAATAGTTGAGACAGACAGGAGCGACCTGTTCTAAACCCATGTTGCCCTAGGTTGTGTAACTGATGGGTTTCTAGATGGGTGGTGATCTTGCTTCTTAGGACTCTTTCAAAGATTTTTATGATATGGGATGTTAGTGCTATCGGTCTGTAGTTCTTTGCTGTTGCTTTACTGCCCCCTTTGTGGAGTGGGGCTATGTCTGTTGTTTTTAGTAACTGTGGGACGACCCCCGTGTCCATGCTCCCTCTCCATAGGATGGAAAAGGCTCGTGATAGGGGATTTTTGCACTTCTTGATGAACACGGAGTTCCATGAATCTGGCCCTGGGGCAGAGTGCATGGGCATGTCATTTATCGCCTATTCGAAGTCATTTGGCGTCAGGATAACATCGGATAGGCATGTGTTAATCAAATTTTGTGGCTCTCTCATAAAAAATTGATTTTGATCTTCGACTCTCAGTTTGGTTAGCGGCTTGCTAAAAACTAAGTCATATTGGGACTTGAGTAGCTCACTCATTTCCTTGCTGTCATCTGTGTAGGACCCATCTTGTTTAAGTAGGGGCCCAATACTGGACGTTGTTCTCGATTTTCATTTGGCATAGGTGAAGAAATACTTTGGGTTTCTTTCGATTTCATTTATGGCTTTTAGTTCTTCCCGCGATTCTTGACTCCTAAAGGATTTTTTAGCTTAAGTTCGATGCTTGCTATTTCTCTGACCAGTGTCTCCCTACGCATTTCAGATATATTGACCTCTTTTAGCCGCTCTGTTATTCTTTTCCGTCGCCTGTAAAGGGAGCGCCTGTCTCTTTCTGTTTTACATCTACTCCTCCTTTTTCTTAGAGGAATAAGCCTTGTGCATACATCGAGTGCCACCGAGTTAATCTGTTCTAGGCATAAGTTGGGGTCTGTGTTGCTTAGTATATCTTCCCAGCTTATATCGGTTAGGACTTGGTTTACTTGGTCCCACTTTATGTTTTTGTTATTGAAGTTGAATTTGGTGAATGCTAACTCGTAGAGGAACGACATGAATAGTTGAGGAGTCTTTCATGAGGGGTTGCATTAGTAGCTGTGCACAGCAATGATCTAAATTATAGAGTGAAGAGCATCAGGTAGGACAGTTTGCCAGTGTTGAACAGGTAGATTACACGACTTCAATGTCATTGTAACTGCCTTCCATATAGTACCATTGAACCGCTCCACTTGACCATTGCCTTGAGGGTTGTAGCTTGTTGTTCTGCTGCAGGCAATACCTTTGCTAGACAAAAACTCCTGAAGTTCATTACTCATGAACGAGGATCCCCTGTCTGAATGAATATAAGCTGGCATACCAAAAATAGAGAACAACTGTGAAAGACAACAAATAACAGTTGAAGCAGTCATATTTGCACAGGGGAATACAAAGGTTAGTTTAGTTTAATATGTTTATTATGCACCCCATACCCATCCTGTGGGCGGTAGTCAAAAGATTACAGAGGTAAAAAAATTGGGCCCGGGACTGGGAAACCTTGAATGTTCAAACTGCTATGTTTAAAGGAAATACCTATTGATTTGTCTTTGGGAGAGGGCCTTT
>NC_069475.1:17234251-17258557 GCF_026875155.1 Cherax quadricarinatus
AAATTTGGCCATCACGGGAGTTCGGATAGGCCCAGGGACGGCAAGATATAGGAGCAGCCTTGTTGCTGCTTGCTGCGGCTGCAGCTGCACCAGAAAACATTGTTGCTCAAGGTTGGACGATGACAGAAAAGGAACAAAACTTCCTTTGTAAATAGAGATAGAAACTTGAAGTTCCCAATTAGATCCGGTGGACGCCCTTGCCAAGCATCAGCAAAGAGGGACGCACATACTACCACCAGAGTCCAGTAACCGGCTTCCCAATCAAGACTGTTAAGATTTTCCGCAGAACCGAAAAAAAAATGGAACTGGCTAAAGTAAGACGATGTACAGGTGCCCCTACTGTAGAGTGCCCGGCGGGCACTCTACAGTACTTTAGCCAGCTTGTCCTACTGTAGAGTGCCCGGCGGGCACTCTACAGTACTTTAGCCAGCTTGTCCTACTGTTGAGTGCTGGCGGGCACTCTACAGTACTTTAGCCAGCTTGTCCTACTGTAGAGTGCCCGGCGGGCACTCTACAGTACTTTAGCCAGCTTGTCCTACTGTAGAGTGCCTGGCGGGCACTCTACAGTACTTTAGCCAGCTTGTCCTACTGTAGAGTGCCTGGCGGGCACTCTACAGTAGGACAAGCGTCCCAGTGACAACGGGGGAAATTTGTCACTTACTTAGAATTATCTCTTCAACTGGAAGGATCTCTTCAAGCAGCAGAGGCACAAGCTCTGACATTTTTCTCACCTGCAAAGCCCATCAACGCTTCTATTTATTTTATTTTATTTATTTATTTATTAATTTGAACATAACTGCACTAACGTACGTAGAACCCAGGGTGACCCAAGACAAACAACAGTGATACCTACAAACCGAAAAATAACTGATAAGCGAAGACTTCTCCTCAAACTCCAAGCACAGCCCCACTAGTAAGTAAATAAGTTTATTCAAGTACACTCAAATACAGTTACATAGATTATCATACATAGCGTGATAGCAGCATATGTGTAGAGAACCTGGGATAAGCCAAAAAAGTCAGACAGAGTGACTTATTTTCAAAGGAGTCAGATGACTACCAACTCTTAACTTTATAGTTTCATCTAACCACAGCAACTCCTGTACTACTATGAGACCAACTCATAGAAGAAACAGCACTAAGACCAGCAAGGCAGCACCTAGAAACCGACTATTCCATAAGACGACCCAGCAGGATGCCGGTGCTCCATCCACCCCCCTTCACCACCTAGAGCGGCACATCACCAACAACAAACATGCCTGACTCTGTTGGATCTTATTCGGTCCGAGAAGTCTGTTGTGATAGAAACACAGGCCTTATCTCTAGGCTTTATTGAACATACAATCTTCATAGTACTTCTGAAACAAAATATTATGACTAGTACATCTAATAACGGCTTCTACAGGGATGGTGATGTCTTGCATATGTCAAGAGAAAAGTTATAACTACAGGCCACATATTTAAACTCACCATGTAATCTGCATCACTAATAAAGGGATAGAAGAGAAGAGAATCACACACCATGTGTTAGCGCCCATGACACACACCAAACTGTTGTTGTTGTTAAGGGCCCCGAGAGGTGGTGCAGTATTATCCTGCTGCTGCTCCCCACAGGAGCAGTATCACTACAATCTCCCCCTTCTAAAATATCAGACAGTAATCTCCCAAACTGTTAGGTGGGCGACGTACACGTCCCGACCTTCGTAGCCCTTGAGCCTCTTCACCAGGTTCAATATTTTCCAGCGGGTTTGACTAACTGCTGGAGCAGAATCCCTCTATTTCCATAGGGGTAGTCTCAAGGGGGCTTTCAGGAGAAAATACGAAGCATCTTTCACATCTATTGGTGTACCTTGAGGATTCCACACTAATGGCGGATGATTTAAACTGGGGATAAATGTTTGTAGATACGGATATATTCTTCACCATTTTGGTAGCGAATGTGGGCGCAATGTGGATTAGCTTGCAGGAGCTCTACCTCTTCCACTAAAGGTTCGTCTTGTTCATACTAGGGTGACTATTCAGGAGAATGGTCAGGATGACATAACCAATTGGGCACGGAGGACTACTAGGAGTTTACATGGAGTTATACATGGAGGTGTTCGGGGGTCAAGCCCCAGCGGCCCGGTTTGTGAACAGGCTCTTCCTGGTGGATCAGCGCTTGATCAAACCAGGGCTGTTGCTGCGGCTGCACGCGAAACCACGTACGTGCCACAGCCCGGCTGATCAGGAACTGACTTTAGGTGCTTGTCCAGTGCCAGCTAGAAAGACTGCCAGGGGTCTGTGGTAATCCCCTTATGTGTGCGGAGGCAGTTGAACAGTCTCGGGCCCTGAACTTATTGTATGGTATCTTAAACGTGCTTGTTACTACCCCTGCTTTCATTGGGGGGGATGGTGAATCGTTCTGAAAAGTCTTTTTGCTTTCGTAGTGAGTGATTTTCGTCGTGCAAGTGCGGTACTAGTCCCTCTAGGATTTGCAGGTGTATATAATCATGTATCTCTCCCGCCTGCGTCCAGGGAATACAGGTTAGAAACCTCAAGCGCTCCAGTAATTGTGGTGTTTTTCTCCGTTATGCGCGCGTGTGAAAGTTCTATGTACATTTTTCTAGGTCGGCAATCACCTGCATTGAAAGGTGCTGTTAGAGTGCAGCAATATTCCAGCCTAGATGAACAAAGGGATGAAGAGTGTCATCAGGGGCTTGGCCTCCCTAGTTTTGAAGGTTCTATTATCCATTCTGTCATTTTTTCTAACGCAGATGACGATTGATACAATGTTATGGTCTTGAAGGTGAGATCCTCCGGACATAATCACTCAACAGGTCTTTGACGTGGTGTTTCACTTAGTTTGTGGCCAGAATTTGTTTTGTTACTCTGATGAAGTTTTAATTTCCTCATGTTTACCATACTGAGTATTGAATTTCTCTCGTTGAACTTCTATTGTTTTCTGCAGCCCACTAAAAGATTTGGTTGATGTCCGCCTGGAGCTTTGCAGTGTCTGCAATGGAAGACACTGTCATGCGTTTCGGGTGTCATCTGCAAAGGAAGACACGGTGTGTGGCTGACATCCTTGTCTATGTCGGATATGAGGATAAGGAACAAGATGGGAGCTAGTACTGTGCCTTGTGGAACAGAGCTTTTCACCGTAGCTGCCTCGGACTTTACTCTGTTGACGACTACTCTCTGTGTTCTGTTAGTGAGGAAATTATAGATCCATCGACCGACTTTTCCTGTTATTCCTTTAGCGCGCATTTTGTGCGCTATTACGCCATGGTCACACTTGTCGAAGGCTTTTGCAAAGTCTGTATATATTACATCTGCATTCTTTTTGTCTTCTAGTGCATTGTTCTCGATTTTGATTTGGCATAGGAGAAGAAATACTTTGGGTTTCTTTCAATTTCATTTATAGCTTTTAGTTCTTCCCGCGATTCCTGACTCCTAAAGGATTCTTTTAGCTTAAAGTTCGATGCTTCCCTATTTCTCTGACCAGTGTCCCCGGGCGCATTTCAGATATATTGACCTCTTTTAGCCGCTCTGTTATTCTTTTCCGTCGCCTGTAAAGGGAGCGCCTGTCTCTTTCTATTTTACATCTACTCCCCCTTTTTCTTAGAGGAATAAGCCTTGTGCATACATCGAGTGCCACCGAGGTTAATCTGTTCTAGGCATAAGTTTGGGTCTGTTTTGCTTAGTATATTTTCCCCAGCTTATATCGGTTAGCAATTTGGGGTTTACTTGGTCCCACTTTATGTTTTTTTTTATTGAAGTTGAATTTGGTGAATGCTCCCTCGTGACTAGTCTCATTTTTGTCGGTCTGGGGCTCCTCGCATACATGTCTGAACCTCAATTATGTTGTGATCTGAGTATATTGTTTTTGATATGGTGATATTTCTTATCAGATCTTCATGTTAGTGAATATGAGGTCTAGTGTATTTTTCCAGTCTAGTAGGCTCTATTATTTGCTGGTTTAAATTGAAATTTTTTGCAGAGATTTAAAAGCTCGTGTGAGTGTGAGTTTTCATCAGAGCTGCCTCCTGGTGTTATTACTGCAACAATATTATTTCCTATATTCCTCCATTTTTAGGTGCCTTAAGTTGAAATCCCCCAGGAGCAAGTTTTTGGGTGAAGGGAAGATTTTCCAGACAGTGGTCAATTTTTAACAGCTGTTCCTGGAATTGCTGGGAGTTGGGATCCCGGGGGCTTGTAGACTATCACAATGACTAGGTTTTGGTTCTCGACCTTTACTGCTAAAACTTCCACTACGTCATTTTAGGCATTAAGCAGTTCTGTTTCAAACAAGTGACTCTGCAATGTACAGGCCAACCCCCCCCCCTTTTGCCTGTTCCTCTGTCACATCTGTATAGGTTGTAAAACCCGGGATCCATATTTCATTGTCCAAGTGATCCTTTATGTGGGTCTCAGTGAAAGCCGTGAACATTGCCTTTGCCTCTGCAAGCAGTCCACGGATGAAAGGTATTTTGTTGTTTGTTGCTGGGGTTTAGACCTGTATATTTTTTAAAGAAGAATGTTGTCGGACTGGTGGTATTGTTGGTACTGGGGGGGATTTTTTTTCCGGGATTAGTATCTGTATCTGTTGGTTTGGAGGTGGAGGCCATCGACTGTGGTTCCACTCCAGGATGACTGGATTTGGTGTACGATTTCTGCCATTTCCTGCCAGTTTTTTTTCTTCCTGGCACTAAAAAACCTCTCCCTCTTTAGTGGCTGTGGCTACCCAGGTTTTCCCATGGCCTGGATGTTTTTTTATCTTTTTGTCCCCTTTAGATGGTATGCCTGGCAATTTAAGTTATAGCACAGTCTTTCCTGTACTGAAGAGGTACACATTTCAGGGGAAAAAACTTACAGGAAGGGAGTTTGCATTTTCCTGTTGTCATATGGGCATGGCATTTTCTAGGTGGTCATAGTTGCAGTCCCCTCTGTTTTTCCAGAAATTCCCATGCCAGCAGATACCAAGTGCTTAGTAGTGCACAGGCTTGGTTTCTGCTTGCCTTGGGTTTCTGTGACTGTATTCCTGTTGGTGCATGTTTCCCTGTCTTACTTCTATCCTCCCTAGCACCAACAATGGAGCTCCACCAGTTGTTTTTGGTAATTTATCCTCACTATTGCTATTGGAGTCCTCTTGTTTGCTATTTCCTGCGGAATTTCTAGTTTTGGGAATATTGGTTTATCTTTCTTTGACTACACTTGTTTCCCTACTATGGCTCCCGTCCCTATGAGGTCATTTATATGTATTCCTTCCCGCGATATATTCCCGACTACCTGGACAAAATCTCCAGCTTCACCCTTACTGTCTCCCAGGACAGTATCTCCAGCTTCACCATTTGTCTCCCAGGGCAGCACCACCGCTTCACCATTATGTCTCCCAGGCAGCACCTCCGCTTTTACTATTACTGTCCCCCAGGACATCACCCCCAGCCTACAGTTTTGACTACATGGCCATATCAGGGCAGTACCATTCAGCCCAGACTTTTTATTTTCCCACGTTGTAGAAAATTCCAGGTTTTCTATGAAAGCAGCTTTGATGTTGTCCTCTTTTAATACCCTTGTGATTTAGTCCCCAAATTTTTTTATTTGGGCAACCCGAAACACTTCTCTGTTTTTAAAATGTTTTTTAGCTAGTTCTGGGATTGCACAAGGGGCATGACACCAATTTCCACAAAAAAAGAAATTTATCCCCGTGAAGCCCCTTTGTTTGACTGACCCCCAAAATCCACAGTTCATAATGATTTGAAGGTTGATTTACTGCAAATTTATAGCACCCCCTTGAATATTTTATTAATAATCTTAAAAAGCTCTAGCTATTGATTCTGTTTCAACTTTTTGTTTTTGGACAGCTTTCCCTACGTTTTTGATTTTTAAGTTTGGTTTATAAGGGCGCCTACACCCCATCCCTTTACAGTTCTTTTTGTCCAACAAATGTTTGGGAAAAAAGTCCCGGGGTTTGGACATCAAGGGGTTTGGACCAGGTTCCCCCGGTTTCAACCTATACAGATGTGACAAGTGAACAGGCAAAAGGGGGGGGGTTGGCCTGTACATTGCAGAGTCACTTTTTGCAAGAATGTAAATGCCTCAAATGATGTAGTGGAGTTTTAGCAGTAAAGGTCGAAACCAAAAACCTAGTCATTGTGATAGTCTACAAGCCCCCGGGATGCAACACCAGCAATTCCGAAAGCTTTTAAAAAATTGACCATGTCGGGGAAAACCTTCCGCCCCTGCACCCAACATCTTGCCCCTGGGGGATTTCAACTTAAGGCCCCAAAAAATGGGGGAAAAATGCAAATAATATTGTTGCAAAAATAACACCAGGGGGCAGCTTTTATGAAATCACACTCACGCGAGTTTTTAAATCTTGCAAAAAATTCATTTAAACAGCAAATAATAGCCCCTACTAGACTGGAGAATAACAAACCCTCATTTCATAACAATGGATCTGATAGAAATTCCCCAAATCAAAAACAATTACTCAGATACAACATAATTAGGTTCAGTCAGTATGCGCGGAGCCCCAGCCCGACAAAGGAGATTAGTCACGGGGGAGCATTCACCAATTCAACTTCAATAACAAAAACATAATTTGGGACAAGTAAACCCAAATTAAACCGATATAAGTTGGGAAAATATACTAAGCAACACAGACCCCCAAATTATCCTAAACAGATTAACGGGAGCACTCGATTATGCACAAGGCTTATTTTCCCCTAAGAAAAGGGGGAGTAATGTAAAACAGAAAGGAAGGGCTCCCCTTTTCGGCGATGGAAAGAATAAAAAGAGCGGCTAAAAAGGTCAATATATCTGAAATGCGTAGGGAACATGGTCAGGAAATAGAAGCATCGAAAATTTAAAACTAAAGAATCCTTTGGGGTCAGGATGCGGGAAGAACTAAAAGCCCTAAATGAACGAAAAAAACCCAAAGTATTCTTTCCCATGCCAATCAAAAAAAGAGAAAAAAGTCCAGTATTGGGCCCCTACTTAAACAAATGGGTCCTACACAGTGACAACAAGGGAAAAGAGTGAGCTACTCAAATCCCAATATACTCAGTTTTTGCAAGGCTAACCCAAATGAGAGTCGAAGATCAAAATGAAATGAGAGGCCACAAAATTTGATTAACACAAGCCTATCGATGTTATCCTGACCGCTAAATGACTTCGAACAGGCGATAAATGACATGCCCATGACTCTGCCCAGGGCCAGACTCATGGAACTCTGTGTTCATCAAGAACTGCAAGAAGCCCCTATCACTAGCATTTTCCTCTATGGAGAGGAGCATGGACACGGGCGGTCGTCCCACAGTTAATAAAAACAACAGAATAGGCCCACTCCAACTAAAGGGGGCAGTAAAGCAACGCAAAGAACTACAGACCATTAGCCACTAACATCATATTCATAAAAACTTTGAAAGGGTCCTAATGAAGCAAGATCACCACGCATCTAGAAACCCGTCAGTTACACAACACAGGGCAAAAATGGGTTTAGAACGGTCGCTCTGTCTGTCTCAACTATTGGACACTACGTACAAGGTCCCTAAATGAACTAGAAGACAAAAAGAATGCAGATGTTAATATACTCAGACTTTGCAAAAAGCCTTCGACAAGTGTGACCATGGTGTATAAGCCCACAAATGGTGCTAAAGGAATAACAGGAAAAGTCGTCGATGGATTATAATTTCTCACTAACAGAACTACAGAGAGTAGTCGTCAACAGAGAGTAAAGTCCGAGGCAGCACGGTGAACAGCTCTGTTCCACAAGGCACGTACTCGCTCATCTGTTCCTCATCCTTATATCGACATAGACAAGGATGTCAGCCACAGCCACAGCACGTGTCTTCCTTTGCAGGGATGACACCCGAATATGCATGACAGTGTTTCCATGCAGACACTGCAAAAGCTCCAGCGGACGTCAACCAAATCTTTCAGTGGGCTCTGCAGAAAACTATATGAAGTTCAACGATGTGAATTTCAGATTACTCAGATTTATGGGAAAACATGGTGGGAAATTAAATCTTCATCAGAGTTACAAAACAAATTCTGGCCACAAAATAGAGCGAAACACCAACGTCCAAAGACCTGGGAGTGATCATGTGGAGGATCTCACCTTCAAAGTGGACCATAACATTGTATTCAATAGCATCTGCCTAGAAAATGACAGGAAAGGATAATGAGTCACGTCATAACTAGGAGAGGCCAAGCCCATGATGACACTCTTCAGGTCACTTGTTCTTCCTAGGCTGGAATAATTGCTGCACATAACAGACCTTTCCGAGGTAGGTGAAATTGACGACTAGAAATGTACGAGGAACTTTCACGGCGCGCTTAACGGAGATAAAACACCTCAATTATTGGGAGCGCTTGAGGTCCTAAACCTGTATTCCTGGAACGCAGGACGGGGGAGATACTGATTATTTACAACCTGGAAAATCCTAGAGGATAAGTACCGAACTTGCACACGGAAAATATCCACTACGAAAGCAAAGGACTTGGCAGACGATGCACCATCCCCCCAATGAAAAGCAGGGGTGTCACTAGCACGTTAAGAGACCATACAATAAGTGTCAGGGGCCCGAGACTGTTCAACTGCCTCCCAGCACACATAAGGGGGATTACCAACAGACCCCTGGCAGTCTTCAAGCTGGCACTGGACAAGCACCTAAAGTCAGTTCCGGATCAGCCGGGCTGTGACTCGTATGTTGGTTTTTGCGTGCAGCCAGCAGCAACAGCCTGGTTGATCAGGCTCTGATCCACCAGGAGGCCTGGTCTCAGACCGGGCCGCGGGGGCGTTGACCCCCGGAACTCTCTCCAGGTAAACTCCAGTCAAGGGTCCGGACCAGTCGATGATTGCAACATTCCTTTCACTAATTATGAACTTGATGCAGCGCTAACTAAGGGCAACTCCACGTCGCCTGGTGAGGATGGTATTATTTACAACATACTCAGATTGCTGTGTCGAGTACCAGGTAATCCATTACTTGAATTATATAACATGAGCTATGTAACTGGGGAGCTCCCTCAATCTTAGACCAACAGCCTCATCATTCCAATTCCTAAGCCCAATCAAGAAAATGCATTTCGCCCAATATCTCTTACTAGCTGCTTGTGTAAAACATTTGAGAGAATGATTCTTAATCGTGCTCATGTAACAGAATCAACAATTTTGTCTCCCCGGTTAACATGTTGTCAGCATTAAGGAGCGTGAATCTTTGCATAGCCACTTTCTCACCCTGCACACTGACAGCTTCCTTACACTACCTTCCTTGACCTTAAATCTGCTTTCGTTGTAGCCAACCGACATGTAATAATTAGTGGATCTTGCAGAATGGATGTTGGAGATGGCTTCCGCGGGATTAAAAGGCTACTGTCCAACAGAAAATCGTCTGTGTTGTTCCAGGGACATAGAAGTGTAACTAAAGACTTTGAATTGGGAAACCCCACAGGGAGGTGTGCTAGCCCAACTTTTTCAATATTCAATTAATGCTTTATTTAATGCTTCCCTGTCAGCCCCTAATTATGGATTAGTTTTGTGATGATATAATGTCACACCACCGGTTTCTCCAACCCCCCAAAACTTTTTAATCATGTTTTCCTCGGTCAGGCCCGGGGGTTGATAATTCATGATAAAACAAAGATATCAATAGGCCCCTCCTCGACAGAGAGGCACATTCTCAGATCCAATTGCATGAGGGGCCCTTTCTAGAATATGTAAGCGAACGGGTATCTAGGCTTTGGGGTTCCACTACTTGGATGTTTTTTAAAAGATTTTGTCGCCAAAAACAAAAAAAGACTAAGAGCACTTAGAGTTGTGGCAGGGCTTCCCCCCAGGTATGGGAAATGTTAAAATTGTAAAATGAGTTTTTTGCTTATATTAGATCTTTGGGTTTGTTATGCGCGCCACTACTTGCTCTTGTGTTGACTGGAAGTTGGAGGGCGGGAAAAAAAGCAAAACGAAGCAATGGGATCACCTAGGACCCCTCATACTGCCAAAATTTTTAAATTGTAAAAAAAAAATTGTATTCAAGCATCGAAAATCGTGTTACTGAAAGAAATATCCTAAGGGGGGTTTTAATTTTGCTCAGGCAAGTTTTAAAACCCCCTCCACCGAAGCCCTCCAAACTTTCCCACCTGGTGAACGCTCTCCAGATGGTCGAAAAGCTAAACCCGCCCTCCGCAAAATCAGATACATGATCTTGTCAAGAAGGCAACAGCGGCACTTCTCCGCTCCAGGGAAAATTACCCATTCAAAACTACCTTTCCCCTCCCTTTCCCCCAAATATTCAAATCACAACCAAAAATTCCCCCTAAAAGCCAAACATGGGCCTTTAAAGCGTATTGTAACTTGTCACACAGCACCACTCTCGCAAATTATTTACGTTGAGGGTTTGTTCCCCCAATCCAGGTGCGCTGGTGGCTGCTGTTGTCGACGAGTGATGGCTCTCTTAAAAAATTGGGCAGCATAAATAATTGGGGCCTCTACCCTTCAGCAGAAGGTTTGCCCTCCTTGATAAAATGATCTATGTATCAAGATTGACATTTTTAATTGTAACTGTTCTCTGTATCCATAATGCTCTCAACCATAAGCAAAATTTGGGCATGTTGTGTCTAAAGCCGGGGACACGGGTATGGTAGGATTGTGGACAGTGGAGTCAGAGTGCACTGCTGTGGTTTTCCACTCACATTGGTCTTCGATGCATGATAAAACTGATAAATTGGCTAAGCTGTATGCTTTCAAAGGGGGAAATTCAATTTTGGCTTGTAGGTAGTATTTGAGAAAATAATCAAAAAAATTCAGCTAAATTTTATGGACTTAAGGCTCAGAGAGATTGTCCCCGGATCCTCTATCATCATTCATCATGCAGGGGGGCCCAAATGCTAGGGTGCATCCAAAAAAATAAGCAGACCTTGGATGTCACTACCCCCCGGCTCCGCGGGGGTTACAAGTATCTTTGGCAGGTTAAATCACCACCCCCAGATGTAGCCCAAAACGAAATGTAAACTTTGCCAATGGTTTTTGTCACCCCTGCGTTTTGTATGGAGTGCGATAAAATTAAAAATTTAAAAAAAACTCACCAAAAGTGTTCAAAAAATTTGGCTAAGTTTTTTTATCCACGTGGTATATTACAGCCATTCTGGAGAAATACCCACTTTGCTAGCTGAAAAAAAGCATTACCACATAGTGCATGTGTGTTTGTGTGTGGTTGTTGTGTATACTCACCTAATTGTACTACCTAATTGGGGTTGAGGGGCGAACTCAGCTCCTGGCCCCGCCTCTTCCTGATGTATGGTCCTCTCTCTCTCTGTTTCCCTGAGCTTTGCTACCTCTTTTAAAACTTTGTAGGGTTTTGCTGCCTCCATACTTCACTGGGTAGGCATTCCACTTGTGACAACTTTGACTGAAGAAAAACTTTGTAAGTCCCGTGACTCGCTGGTTTCAAACTTCCATTGTGACCCCTTTTCCCTGGGTCCCCCCTTGGAAATCCTATTCTGTCCACCCGTCTATTTCCCCCCCCGTATCTTGTTGTGTTATCAGTTCCCCTGACCCTTTTGTCTCCATTGTCGTCAGTCGATTTCCCCTTAACCTTTACGTCGACATTCCCTTGAGCTCTGGGTAGCTTTTTCAAACCCTTTTTACTTTTTTCTAATTCTTTACGTGCTTGACCAGGGGTGGGTTCCAGCTGGGGCTGCAATCCAGTTGGGCCTAAATACCAGTGTAAGTGTCTTGAACGATTCCCTTTTTAAGGTATCGGAACGCTATTTTCAGGTTTGCCAAAGGGCCGTATGTGCAGCGGTTATTTGGTTTGTGGCCCCCGGTGATGTGCTCGGTGTTTTTGGGACCCCAAAGGGCTTTCTCCCGAGTGAGGTCTGTGTCTTGTCCACCCAGCCTATACTCTGTCGCGGTCTTCTTTGCCCCCCCCAAACTTCATGACTTTGCATTTGGGTGGTTGAATTCGAGAACCCGTTACTGGACCACATGTCCCGCCTCTCCAGGTCTCTTTGCAGTCCTGCCCATTCGTCCGATTTAATTTTTCTCATCACCCTTTCCCTCATCTGCAAAAAGGGACCTTTTGAGTCTTCCCTTCATCGTCGTTCCTATATCAAAAATAGCACTGGGCCTAGAACTGACCCCTGGGGACCCCCTCGTAACAGGCGCCCACTGTGATACCCCTTCACGTACCCCTGACTCGTTGCTGCCTTCCCCGTCGGTATTCCCCTTTTCCATTTTCAGTGCCCTTCCTTTTACGTGTGCCTGAACCTCCAGCTTTGCACTAATCTCTTGTGGGAACTGTGTCAAAGGGCCCTTCCCGCAGTTAGGAAAAAAGCAATCACCCCAACCCTCTCCTCGTGTCTTTTTCTGTTACCTTGTCATAAAACTCCCGGAGGTTTGTGATACAAAATTTGCCTTTCAGAACCCCCTGCGGTTTTCTTTATAATCTTTTTCCTTTCAGGTGTTCGACCCTTCCTCCTGATAATTTCTCCTGACTTTGCACACGTTTCTTTTCAGAGAACAGGTCGTAGTTTTGTGCCTCGTTTCTGTTTCCCTTTTTTAAATTGGGGACTACATTAGTGTCTTCCATTTTTAGGTGTTGGTTTTGTGTGTGTTTTTGTGTGTTGTGTATGAGTGTGTAAGTGTGGTGTTGGGGTGTGTGTGTTTGTGTGTGTGATAGGGTGGTGTGTGTTGGTGTGTGTGTGTGTGTAGAGTTTTGTGTGGTGTGTGTGTATGAGTTTGTGTTGTTTGTGTGGTGTGTGTGTGGTTTTGTGTGTGTGTGTGGTGTGGTGTGTGTGTGGTTTTGTGTGTGTGTGTTGAATTTTTGTGTGTGTGTGTGTGTGTGGGTAGAGAGATCGAATCAACATTTTACCCAAAAACTCACTACGTTGTGACCGGGGGGTGGAAGTGTGAAATTGCTCTTTTCTCAAATTTGTCATGATTTCAGAAAATTAAACGAAAATCCATTTTTACAGTTTCTTTTCCTTGTAATTGTGAGTTCTTTTTTTGTAACTTTGGTTTATTACCTTGTACCTAGTTCAGCCATCAAAATTTTGGGGCCCGGTCCCCGGACCCATTGTGTACCTCTGTATCTGTAAATACCTTTTTAACTTGTCATGTTGTGCTAGACCTACCGGAGTTCATTACCTTTGTAAAATTGTGAGTTCATTACCTTTTTAATTGTGAATTTTATTACCTCTTAACTTTCTCAGCTATAAAACTTTTAGGCCCCTCCCTGGGGCCATTTTTTTACCTGGGTTTACCTGGAGAGAGTTTCGGGGTCAACGCCCGCGGCCCCTCGTGACCGGCCTCCTGGGGGATCAGCGCCTATCAACCAGGTTTGCTGTGGCTGCACGCAAACCAACGTACGAGCCACAGCCCGGCTGATCAGGAACTGATTTTAGGTGCTTGTCCATGCCAGCTTGAAACTGCCGGGGGGTCTGTTGGTAATCCCCCTTTGTGTGCGGGGAGGCGTGAACAGTCTCGGGCCCCTGCACTTATTGTTGGTCTCTTAACGTGCTTTGCACCCCTGCTTTTCTTGGGGGGGGGTGCATCGTCTGCCAAGTCTTTTGCTTTCGTATGAGTATTTTCGTGTGCAAATTTGGGGATAGTCCCCCTTTGGATTTTTCCCGGTGTTATAAAACATGTACTCTCCCTCCTGCGTTTTGGGAAACAGGTTAGAAATCAAACGCTCCCAGTAATTGGGTGTTTTATCTCCCTTATGCGCGCCGTTGAAATTCCCTTTTACATTTTTGGTGGAAATTTCCCTGCCTTGAAAGGTGTGTTAGAGTGAAGCAATATTCCAGCCCAGATAGAAAAAAGTGACCGAAAAAGTGTATCAGGGCTTGGCCTCCTAGTTTTGAAGGTTCTATTATCCATCCTGTATTTTTCTAGCAGATGTGTTTTATACAAAGTTATGGTCCCTTGAAGGTGAGATCCTGAATAAACACTCCCAGGTCTTTGCTTGGTGTTTCGCTCTATTTTTTGGGCCCGAATTTGTTTTGTACTTTATGAAGATTTAATTTTCCCCTGTTTACCTTTGAGTAATTGAATTTTCCATCGTTGAACTTCATATTGTTTTCTGCAGCCCACTGAAAGATTTTGGGTTTATGTCCGCCCGGAGCCTTGCAGTGTCTGCAATGGAAGACACTGCATGAGATTTGGGTGTCTCTGCAAAAGGGAAAACACGGGTGTTGGCTGGGCTCCTTGTTTGTGGATTGAGGATAGGGAAAAAGATGGGAGTAGATGGGCCCTTGGGGAACAGACTTTTCACCGTACTGCCGGGACTTTACTCTGTTGACGACTACTCTCGGTTCTGTTAGTGGGGAAATTAAGTTCCATCGACCGATTTTCTGTTATTCCCTTTTAGGGATTTTGTGCGCTATTACCCCATGGCCCCACACTTGTCAAAGGTTTTGAAAAGTCTGTATATTTCATCTGCTTTTTTTTGTTTTCTAGTGCATTTAGGACCTTGTCGTAGTGATCAAGTATTTGAGCAGACGGGAGCGCCCTGTTCTAAACCATGTTGCCGGGTTGTGAAATGATGGGTTTTAGAGGGTGGTGATTTGCTTCTTAGGACCCTTTCAAAGTTTTTATGTTTGGGATTTTATGCTTTGGTCTGTAGTTCTTTGTTTTGCTTTACTCCCCCCTTTGTGGAGGGGGGCTATGTCTGTTGTTTTTAGTAATGAGGGACGACCCCCGGTCCTGCTCCCTTCCCCATAGGATGGAAAAGGCTGTGATAGGAGAGCCACAAAATTTGATTAACAAAAGCCACCCGATTTTACCCTGCCCCAAATGCTTCGAAAGGCGATAAATGACATGCCCATGCCCCTTGCCCCAGGGCCAGACTAGGGAACTCGGTGTTCATAAAAACTGAAAGAGCCCTACCGACCCCTTTTCCATCCTATGGAGAGGGAGCATGGACAGGGGGGTTCCACGTTACTAAAAACAACAAAATTTGCCCCCCCCCCCACAAAGGGGACGTAAAGCAATAGCAAAGAACTAAGATAATAGCAAACATCCCTTCATAAAAAATTTTTTAAAAGGGGCCCTAAAAAGCAAGATCAACCCTCAAAAAAACCCAACGTTACAAACCCCGGGCAACGGGGTTTTTTAGAAAGTCGCTCCTGTCTGTCTCAACTTTTGGATCATACGACAAGGTCCAAAAATATACTAGAAGACAAAAAGAATGCAGAGTAATTATAAGAATTTTTGAAAAAGCCTTCGACAAGTGTGACCCAGGCAAATAGGCACAAAATGGTGCTAAAGGAATAACAGGAAAAGTCGGTCAATCGATCTTAATTTCCCCATAACAGAACACAGAGGTATCGTCAACAGAAAAAAGTCCGAGGCAGCTGCGGTAAAAAGCTCTGTTCCACAAGGCACGTACTCGCCCCATCTTTTCCTATCCTCATATCCGAATAACAAGGATGTCAGCCACAGACCGTGTCTTCCTTGCGGGGTGCCCGAATCGCATCAGTGTTTTCCTTTGCAGACACTGCAGGCTCCGGGCAGACATAACCAAATTTTTCGTGGGTACAAAAAACAATATGAAGTTCTACGATGAGAAATTTCAATTACTCAGATAGGGTAAAACACGGAATTAAAATCTTCATTAGAGAAAAAAAAAAATTCGGGCCACAAAATAGATGAAACCCAACGCAAACCCCGGTAGTGATCTGTCGGAGGATCTCCCCTTTCAAGGCATAACATTGTACAATCGCATCTGCTAAAAAATGACGGATGGATAATGAGAACTTCAAAAAGGGGGCCAAGACCTGATCACTCTTCAGGCCCTTGTTCTTTTTTGGCGGGAAATATTGTGCCACTACAGACTTTCAAGGGGGGGGGGGAAATTGCTGACCTAAAAAAATGTACAGGAACCTTCACAGCGCACTAAGGGAGATAAAACACCTCAATTAGGGAGGCTTGGGGGTTCCAAAACCCTGTTTCCCTGGAATGCAGGAGGAGAGATACATGATTATATACACCGGGAAAAATCCTAGAGGGACTAGTACCAAACTTGCACACGAAAAAAATCACCATCGAATGAAAAAACTTGGCAGACGATCAACCCCCCCCCAATGAAAAGCAATGGTGTCACTAGCAGTTAAGAGACCTACAATAAGTGTCGGGGGCCCGAGACTGTCAATCCCTCCCACAAAAAAGGGGGATTAACCAACAGCCCTTGGGCAGTCTTCAAGCTGGATGGACAAGTACCTATAGTCGGTTCCTGATCAGCCGGGGGCTGTGGTCGTACGTTGGTTTGTGTGCAGCCAGCGTACAGCCTGGTTGATCGGGCCCCTATCCACCAGGGCCTGTCCAGCCGGGCCAGGGGGCGTTGACCCCAGAACTCTCTCCGGTAAACCCCAGGTACAGGTATTGAGGTGTTTTAACCCCAGGTAGTCTTGGGCAGGTCGGGACGAATTCACTGGGATGATAGTTGTGAACAGGAGTAAATAATACAAAGTTTAATTAAAAAATTTAAGGCTATTTTCCCAAGGGTGGTGTAAACCCCGGGGGGGACCCCAAACAGCCAACCCCCTGTCAATTGTTTCCCAGGTTGCCCCCAGTTGAATTTACCGACATTTGACGAAACCCCTAACGAGTACATTGCTTTTGGGATCATTTAAAACCCCGATAGATGACAAAAACGATTTGTCAGATGCCGTCAAATTGAAGTATTTGCGGTCACAGC
Source organism: Cherax quadricarinatus (assembly GCF_026875155.1). Classification (NCBI taxonomy): domain Eukaryota; kingdom Metazoa; phylum Arthropoda; class Malacostraca; order Decapoda; family Parastacidae; genus Cherax; species Cherax quadricarinatus. The sequence continues at coordinate 17,250,931 of NC_069475.1, forward strand.
TCAAGGGTAAACCTTAGATTGGGTCGGGCACTCCCAAAATTATGACACTAATTACCACATGCCAAAAGCCCAAATTTAGTTATGTTTGGCAACCGAAGAAAAAAAGGGGGGGCCTTTTTTAAATCGGTTGTTGGATCTAGGGCTTGTCGCCATGACAGTCAGAGCCAGAGAATTCCCAAAATGAAGTACGAGTTTTTACAAATAGTCTAAAAATTTACATGTTGGGGGGAAAGTCAGAATGGTTCATCAATCAGGTGATTCAGAGGAAAATGGGTGGCCTACAGTGCATGAGTTTCACTTAAAAAATGGACGAATAGGTTCCGATACAAAAATTGTTGAGGGGTTGGGAGATTCTTTTCTCATTTGGTATAGGTGTGAGAGAAGAGTCACCACCTCCCACATAAAAACCCAGACGTTACTCAAAGATCTGAGAGATCAGTCTAAAGCTCTACGCTAAAGTTGGAGTGTACTATGATAAAAAAGTGTTAAGGTAAGAACTTAAGCAGAACGTCAGAGGGACTCATGCCCGAATAGCGTTTCTGCAAAGGGCAAAAATGCCACAGTTGTGGGGTATATAACCTGAGCAGTAGCAAAAAGAGACTAAGGGATTGAGACTCTGTTCAAGTGTTGTGGGCAATATTTGCCCGTGACTGTAGCACCCAGCTCATGAGTGTCGATCTGTTCCAAAGGTAAGCACCATACTACACTTGTCCCAAAATTTAAGGGAACCCCCGGGTAGTAGGGGTATCTCTCAGGTAGAATAGGGAAAATGAGTCTGAGCCCCGAAATGGAGCCCGCGTGATTAGGGGAGTAAAGTCTTAAATTTAGTGAGAAAACACGGAGGTGCTGCCCTCCAAACTGGAAAAAGGTTTTTGGAAAGGGCACAGGTCCGAAACAACCCGATTTTTTCTTTGACCCAGGAGCAAAGTATCCCTTGATAAAAAAGAAGGTGGTGGGTAAATTAAAATTGAAGGCCACAAGGAAAGTTAAAAATGTGGGAGAGGGTTAAATCAGGCCCCCCCCAAATCTTATGATGGGTGGATGTCACAGTCAAATTTGGTGGAATCGCAGAGACTTACAGCCCTTTGGGGGTAGAGACATTACCCCCGGCAAATTTCAGCGAGGGTCTTGCGCAACAGCTAAGCCATTGAAAGACCTTGACGTGAAATGGCAGACCAAAAGGGAAATTTCCCCGACACAGTCAGAAATGTTGGTCTTGGTGGGAGCCAATCGAAGATAAAATTTCCCGTCTACTATGGACTTTAGGGGAAATTAGTTTTTAGTTTAATTGTTTATTTTACCCCCCTACCCCCTCCTGTGGGCGGAGTCAAAAGATTACAGAGGTAATAATTGGTCCAGGGACTGGGCCTCAAAAATTTTTTTAGTGAGAAAATTACAAGGTAAAGAATTCACAATTTACAAAGGTAAAGAACCAAATTTACAAAAAGGTAATGAACTCCGGTAGGTCTAGTCACAAAATGACAAGTTACAAAATTTTTACGATTTAAAAGGGACACAAAGGGTCCAGGGACCGGGTCCAAAAATTTTGATGGTGAACTAGTACAAAGGGAATGAACTCACAAGTTTCAAAGGTAATGAACTCACAAGTTACAAAGGTAATGAATACTGTAAGAATGGTTACTTTTCGTTTTCATGGTGCAAACATGAACAAATTTTAGAGTAATGAGCAATTACATTCCAACCCGGTCACAACTGTAGTGAGTTATTGGTGCAATTTTATTGTGAGTTTCTTCTCACACACACACAACAAACATACAAATTCATACCACACAACATAAAAACACAACACCCCACACCACACACACCAACACACACACCAAAATCAACACACCATGCACACACACTCATACCACACACACACACACTCATACACACACCACACTCATACACACACACATCATATCACCCACACACAACAAAACCCCAAAAACAAACAACCACACACCAACACACACCCTCCACAATACACAAAACACCACACAACCCCACACACACACCACAAAAACACACCACACCACAAACACACAACCCCACCACACACACACCACACACAAACACATGCACATATGTGGTTTAAAGCTTTATTTACAGAAACAAAGTCAGGGATTTCTCCAGAATGGTCTGTAATAACCACTGTGGATAAAAACTTAGCCATTTCTTGAACATTCTGAGTAGTTGTTTCTAAATTTTTTAATTTTTTTCACACTCCAGTACATAATGACGCAAGGGGTGACAATAAACCATCTGGCAAAATTTTTCATTTCGTTTGGTCTACTCTGGTGGGGGTGATTTAACTGCCAAAGATACTTTTAACCCAGCCGGGGCCGGGCGGTAGTGACATCCAAGAGTTGTTATTTTTTGGATGCACCCTAGACATGTGGCTCCTCCTGCATGAAGAAAAGTGATAGATGGGCTCACTGGTTCAATCTCCCTGAGCCTACGTTTAGGGGAAAGGAATCGGTTTTTTACAGATCCCCCGTAGGATACATCATAGGGGGCGGTTCCCCTCTGAATTCCCCGCCACGCAGATAGAGGAGAAGCTTCCCCATGACAGTGAGGGGAGTAGTGATAATAGTACCCTATACACGATGAACCACCAGGGAAGCTGAACCCGGTAGGGGGTGATGAACAATCGGCCCCCTTGGGAAAAACACTTTTTGGGTACATAAAGAGGGAGATAGTTTCATTAAAAGCAGGGAAACCCCCATCAGTGGGAGAAAGGGTAAGGCTTGGGCCACTGGGTGGGAAAAGTACGAGCCATATCAAGGTAGACATTGAAAGAGTTAAAAGTTAAAGGAAAGGGTGTATGACCCGGAACCAACAAGTTTACACCCCCAGAGGTCCAAGCAGGGGAAATGGGCAGTTGAGTTAGAGCAAGTTTGCTGATGAGAGTGGCTGGACGGGACTCGTGTCCAGGGTCCGCCGTGGGGGCTCGCAGAAGGTGAACTTGATTTAGACTTAGTACCTACCTTCACTGGCGGGAGGATGTTGGAACTTATTCGGTCTGAGAAGTCCCAACGGGGAAAAACACACTGTTCGAGGGCCCTTACACCCACACAAAACAAATGCATTCTCTCACAGGTTGGCGGAGGTGTATGGGAGGTACTACTAAATTGACAGATTTACCCATCATGGAAGAAGTAGGTAGTTATACTGTTAGTACACTAATATTAGGATTATTGAGGCAACTGTAGATAATAATAATGTAGACCTAAGGCCTTAACATAGGTAGTAATAGGCCGATAATGTAGGCAAACACTAGGTTAAGTTAGCTATGGAAAACTGGCAGCCCTAGTTTGAACAACGAGGCGCGGGTCTCAAAGACTCGAGAGCGCCCTTCTTAGACCAGACATCACCTGGACAAGACGTGCCATGATCAGCAGGCGGCGCCCCCCCCCCACGTGTCCTCACATATGAGATCCGGGGAAATCTGCTAGAGGCACCTCGATGTACCGTAGATGACCTCCTCCATCAGGCCCATACAGTAAGACAAGACTTCCACATTTTTCTTGGGATTTCTGGCCAGTGTCTGCTGAAAATTGTGAGTGAGTTGAACTGTAGGCCTTTGTGCAGCTGGCAGTGCATGCCCGGTATGTACCAGCATCTCTTGTCAGCCTAGAAGCTAGTGTCCGTGTCTGCATAGTTATTCTAGGGGATACACACCCCCTTGGATATAGGAATTTCTGAGGTGCAGGCAGGTCACTAATAACGATTGAACATTGCAGGAATTAAGGCTCCCAGTTGCACATGGTTTCTGAGGGAAAGTCCAAAGGGGCTAAGCTTAGGGAGGTTGAAGATCAGGATATATGCTGCAACACCAAGTAAGTTAGTCCTTTAAATGTGCATGCAGGCGAGTGTCTTGCAACATCAGTCATTTATGAAACTCTGTCCTATAAGCCACTTGTGAGGCTGAGGTACCGACCTCAGAGCTCGGTGTCAACAGAGCTTGCCAGGGTAGGCAACTCACTTGGAGGCAGTCCAGACAAATTTTCACAGACTCACCCTCACCACCCAGAGCGACACGTCACCAACAACAAACAGGGCCGACTCACCCTCACCACCCAGAGGGACATGTCACTAACAACAAACATGGCCGACTCACTCTCACCACCCAGAACGACACGTCACCAACAACAAACAGGGCCGACTTACCCTCACCACCCAGAACGACACGTCACCAACAACAAACATGGCCGACTCACCCTCACCACCCAGAGCGACACATCACCAACAACAAAGATGGCCGACTCACCCTCACCACCCAGAGCAACGCATCACCAACAACAAACATGGCTGACTTACCCTCAAAACCAAGAGCGACACATCACCAACAACAAACATGGCCGACTCACCCTCACCACCCAGAGCGACAAGTCACCAACAACAAACATGGCTGACTCACCTTCACCACCCAGAGCGACACATCACCAACAACAAACATAGCCGACTCACCCTCACCACCCAGAGCGACACATCACCAACAACAAACATGGCCGACTCACCCTCACCACCCAGAGCGACACGTCACCAACAACAAACATAGCCGACTCACCCACACCACCCAGAGCGACACGTCACCAACAACAAACATGGCTGACTCACCTTCACCACCCAGAGCGACACGTCACCAACAACAAACATGGCCGACTCACTCTCACCACCCAGAGTGACGCATCACCAACAACAAACATGGCCGACTCACCCTCACCACCCAGAGTGACACATCACCAACAACAAACATGGCCAACTCACCCTCACCACCCAGAGTGACACATCACCAACAACAAACATGGCTGACTCACCCTCACCACCCAGAGCGACGCATCACTAACAACAAACATGGCCAACTCACCCTCACCACCCAGAGTGACACATCACCAACAACAAACATGGCTGACTAACCCTCACCACCCAGAGCGATGCATCACTAACAACAAACATGGCCAACTCACCCTCACCACCCAGAGCGACGCATCACTAACAACAAACATGGCCAACTCACCCTCACCACCCAGAGTGACACATCACCAACAACAAACATGGCCGACTCACCCTCACCACCCAGAGCGATTCATCACTAACAACAAACATGGCCGACTCACCCTCACCCACCAACCAAGGCGACTTGTCTACAACAACTCCAACCGTGACTGACTCCTTCTCTACCTCTGTTGCCTTCATAGGATTTAACCCATCTGATATGCTCCCAGGTATGACTAATGATCCTGACACTTTAAAGAATTACATCACCACCCTAACGGCTGATAAGTGTAATCTTCGTGCTGAAAATATATCTCTCCGCACAACAATAACAAACCATGAATCTAAGTTACTTCACCTTGAGAATAAGATCAACAGCCTTGAACAACAGCTAACATCAACTGGCACGACTGATTCTGGCAAGACCCTCCAGGTCACTTGTTCTATCTAGGCTGGAATATTGCTGCACACTAACAGCACCTTTCAAGGCAGGTGAAATTGCTGACCTAGAAAATGTACAGAGAACTTTCACGGCGCGCATAACGAGATAAAACACCTCAATTACTGGGAGCGCTTGAGGTTTCCTGAACCTGTATTCCCTGGAACGCAAGCGGGAGAGATACATGATTATATACACCTGGAAAATCCTAGAGGGACTAGTACCGAACTTGCACACGAAAATCACTCACTACGAAAGCAAAAGACTTGGCAGACGATGCAACATCCCCCCAATGAAAAGCAGGGGTGTCACTAGCACGTTAAGAGACCATACAATAAGTGTCAGGGGCCCGAGACTGTTCAACTGCCTCCCAGCATACATAAGGGGGATTACCAACAGACCCCTGGCAGTCTTCAAGCTGGCACTGGACAAGCACCTAAAGTCGGTTCCTGACCAGCCGGGCTGTGGCTCGTACGTTGGTTTGCGTGCAGCCAGCAGTAACAGCCTGGTTGATCAGGCTCTGATCCACCAGGAGGCCTGGTCACAGACCGGGCCGCGGGGGCGTTGACCCCCGGAACTCTCTCCAGGTAAACTCCAGGTAATCAGTTATAGGCAGTCACACAGATCAAATAGCTTCCCTGAACATGAAAATTGAAGATTCTGTCAAGGACTGGAAAATAAACATGGATACCCAATTGAACAATTATTTTGCTAACCAAGATGATATGACAGAGCAAGATAAGCTAGCCATGCAGTAATGATAAACAGTCCACTCATTTCTAGTGAATTAAACCATACCAACTGCAAAGCTACAACTCTCCAGATCATACACGACCACCTGCATGTTAGCGTGCAAGTGTCGGAAATAAAAGAATCACGGTTACTAGGGAACCAAGGGAGAAAAAGTGTTATGCTCAGATTTCACACACAAGACAGAAAAAAAGATTTAATAAGTTCATCTATTAAAGCAAAAAAAAATATACATAAATGATTGTCTCACAAGAAAACGACAGAACCTCCTGTACAGAGTGAGAAAACTGAAACGTGAGAATCATGATAAAATTCACCGGTGCTTTGTACGAGATGGACAAATTCTAGTAAGAAAAACAAATGTAGGCTGTGTGTACTATATTACAAATGAAAATGAACTAGCAAACTTCCTTCATGATGCAAACATTAGAGTCTGACTGATATTGCTGACCAAATCTTTGCACTACGTTAGTGTATGTTATTATGCCATTATTGAACTAATCCCTGTACTATCACCTCCTCACTACCTCATTATCCCAGGTGTCCCACACAGTTTTTTGTGTGACCCATTTTGTGTTATCTTCCCAGATTTCCCATTCACAAATTATTATTTGTTAATTAGATACTCTGAGGAATAACGACGAGTGTGCAGTCCTACGTGAGTTGGTAACCCAGGTGTCCACACACTGAAAATTCGTCTTTCACTCCAAGACACATGTACTAGAAGTTCTGCAAGTTTGGAGTAACTATTTGTACGAGTATTGCAGTGTTTGGTAACTCTTGAGAAGTCTGCCTCAGTCAGTGACCTTGAGCAAGGCACTGCATCACCTGCCTGAGACTTTCGCCCACATTGACTATGTGAAGAAAGGCGAATGTGCATGCTCAGTTACCCCTGCTGTTCTCCTGTATCCTCAACTCTCCGCCTTTAAACTCAGCCGTTCGCCTCTATCAACGTGCAGTGTAGAGGTGTATTTTGATGCTCCGCTGGTACTCGAATATGTGAGTTCTGCAAGTGCTGAAGATTTGTTGTAACTATTTGCATGAGTGGATTACACTGACTTATGACATTGTGCTACCATCAGTACCTATGTAGGCTTAAAATGAGTGAGGAATGTCTGGCCTGCTGGGTGACCTTGAAAATGGCACTATAAGACCCGCGTGCCACTTACACCCATACTGCGTGTGTCTAGTGAGGTGAATGTCCCTTCCTCGACTTTCCTATTCACCGGTATCCCTTAACTCGTCGCCATTATCTACATATGGGATAAGGGCGAGTTTAGCTGATCCAGGTGAAACAGCGCTCCAAGCCAGCCAGTGAAGCCCAAGCCCTACTGCAGCTACATCTGTTCTGAATCCCAGAATGCCTTTGTGAACGTTCTACAGTGTTCCGGCTGTACCTTCGGTGTTGTGAGAACTAGTTCTTATGTAGTGAAAATT
>NC_069475.1:17259057-17284639 GCF_026875155.1 Cherax quadricarinatus
TCTGGGGGGGAGGAAGGGGTACCAAAGTTATGATACTGACCCATTTTTTAAAGGGGTGAGTGTCTGATGGAGGTCGGAGCAGCTTAATACCCCCATAAGGTGTACTAAGTAGATCTTGTTTCAGTTCTGCATTCTGTTCCACAAACACAAAGTTGTGTGTGTTTTTCCTAAATGGTTTCCTTGAGTTAGGATGCTTGTTTACAGCTTCCATTAGCCATGCACATTAGCGGCAGCAGGGTGTTGTCAGGGAAGTTCAGCTTAACACATTCTTCCTTTGAAGAAAGACTTTTTGCAGCCTCTGTGCACCAAGGACGTTTGTGTCACATTGTGAAACGAGTCAAGTGAGTCTGACTACGTCGACGCTCTAGCCCTTTCTCACTTTTTCTCTTTTGTTTACTTTTAAAGGTCTGGAAGCTATCATCATTTCATCACCTGCAGAAAATAGGTTCCTCTATGACAGTTGCCATGTTTGCCATTTGATGATATCTGGTGTAAGACTCCCCAACACAAGAATTCCTCGCTTATTTTTTCCCTTATAGCTTATGCAAGAGTAAATATTTACTATAAAATCAGAAGTCTAAAATGGATCATATTGACACAAGTGTTCAAGATCAATGAACATTTCCCAATTATACTTAACCCAGATTACTACTACTTAATACGATACACACCTTACTAAAAATACATTCAGAGACTTCTTGTATGTGTTAATAATATGGTACATATAATGATATAATGGATGGTACAGGCGAGGTCTTACACCTTATCACAAATTACAAAGATGAAAAGAGAGAGAGAGAGAGAGAGAGAGAGAGAGAGAAGAGAGAGAGAAGAGAGAGAGAGAGAGAGAGAGACAAAGTAGGTAATATTGAGCATAAAATTAGAATTCTGACATACATCACATTAAACAAGAGGTTCAAATTCAATGATAACTTCCACTTGAGTTAGTTCAGGCTACTGCCACCTAATGTACCTCACTGAAATAATAATATAGCGGACATCACAATGAATGCTGAAGACAACCTCTTACCCCAACCATACATTGTAAACAATATTACTAAAAAAAAGAAAAAAAAAGTGCAGCTGTAGATAGATGAACCAGTACCTAAACAATCTCACTTACACATGCGTTACTATGTATGACAAGTGTTACCAAGTACACCAAGTGTACACTTTATCACTTAGAATACACGAATACACTTGTGTTGATGTAAATATAGGTGAGAGTGGTACACCGCTGGTCGTAATAAATACTCTCAACTTCTAGGCCCAGTTTCTGGAGTTACCAGCGTTTTAGTTTAATGTGTTTATTATGTGTCAGTGTGAGTCTGCAGTCATTAACTTGGTGTGTCAGAAGTTAAACACTACAATCCAGTTGATCAAATAGTCTAAAACAATTTACACAACTAGAAGTATAATGATTGCAAATTGTTGCTATTACAATTTTAACTAGGCGCTAAACCCACTAGATGAGATGGCTGACTCCTGCTTAACACAGTTTAAAGGTAACCGAATTACTCAAGAGAGAATGTATTCATGAAACTGAACATTATGCAGGAGTAAGCTTGTTCACAGTAAAAATACAAAGCATAAGTTACACACTCACACCACAGATGAACACTGCAATTTGAAATATTACTGGGAATTTAGCAGTAAAGTTTCAGTCTGAACGAGAAAATGTATTAGAAAACACAGCAATGACACTAGGACAAGCAACTTAATTATGTAACCGTATTTAATAGTTGAGTTACACGGAGCAGAGCATGTATTACACTGATTTATCAAATGTAAGGAGTCGCTACACTAAAGCCACTCTGAGCCTTTAAAGTTTTAAATTTACAGGCTTACAAATGACAATTAACTGTTGGGGAAAGCAGCACTTAACATTTTCTAGCACACTAGGGACAGATGAATTTTTCACTGTTACAAGCAAATCACCACAAACTTACTATGTTTATAAGTGAACCTCTGGCTGTCCCACTTAAAATGTCAGTACTGCAATGCTCGTTAAATTGTTCTTAACTAAGCCACTACAGGAAACACTGGTATGCCAGCAGCACTGTAGGACGGATACATGACATGCTGGGCCTTAGGACAGCTATAACTGCAGGCGCCTTAGCTTGTTCTGGCTTTGCTTTTTGTGCTGCTTTCAAGCTTGCTTGAATGTGCTTGCTAAGCCCGTGTCAACCACCTGGAGCTTTGCTTGTAGCAGGCAGGTAGGCACACAGGAGACACATTCGTAAGATGAGTGGAGTGCGGCACAGAGGACTGACACGGGCACTCAAGTACTTATGTGGTCTGGCAAAAACCGCCTCTAGACCATAAGTAAATAGAGGCGAATGGCTGAGTTCCAAATCGAGGAAGGAGAAGGGACAAGGAAGGGATATTCACCTCGCTAGACACAGGCAATATGGGTGTAGTGGCCTGCGGGTCGCAGTGCAATTTTCAAGGTCATTCACTGGGCCCACAGTCGTCTCGAGAGTTACCAACCCTGTACTACTTGTTAATTACTCCAAACCCGCAGCACTTAACACATCTAGCACATGTCTGGAATGACAGACAAATTTTCAACTACATAAAACTATTCTCACAAACACCGAAGGTACGGCCGGAACACTGTAGAACGTTCACAAAGGCATTCTGGGATTCAGAACAGATGTAGCTGCAGTATAACTTGGCCTTCACTGGCTGGCTTGGAGCGCTGTTTGGCCTGGATCAGCTAAACTCGCCCTTATCCCATATGTAGATAATGGCGACGAGTTAAAAGGGGTACCGGTGAATAGGAAAGTCGAGGAAGGGACATTCACCTCACTAGACACACGCAGTATGGGTGTAAGTGGCATGCGGGTCTTATAGTGCCATTTTCAAGGTCACCCAGCAGGCCAGACATTCCTCACTCATTTTAAGCCTACATAGGTACTGATGGTAGCACAATGTCATAAGTCAGCGTAATCCACTCATGCAAATAGTTACAACAAATCTGCAGCACTTGTGGAACTCACATATTCGAGTACCAGTGGAGCAGCAAAATACACCTTACACTGCACGTGATAGAGGCGAACGAACTGAGTTTAAAGGCGGAGAGTTGGGGATACAGGAGAACAGCAGGGGTAACTGAGCACGCACATTCGCCTTTCTTCACATAATCAATGTGGGCGAAAGTCTCAGGCAGGTGATGCAGTGCCTCACTCAAGGTCACTGACTGAGACGGACTTCTCAAGAGTTACCAAACACTGCAATACTCGTACAAATAGTTACTCACTCCAAACTTGCAGAACTTCTAGCACACGTGTCTTGGAGTGAAAGACGAATTTTCAGTGTGTGGACACCTGGGTTACCAACTCACGTAGGGAAATGCACACTCGTCGTTATTTTCAGGTTGGTAAAGCGATGAGTTGTGAGCATTTTGAGAGGCACGAGTAGCAGTGGACTAGCAAAATTTGCCTCTACACTGTATGTTGATAGAGGCGAAAGGCTGAGGTCAAATGAAAGGCAGAGGGGAAGCAGAGGCCTGTGAGGGCCTTTGCAAAAAGGAAAGCTATTTCCAGTGTTTCACTAGGTATATCCTTAGTCACAGCTCGTACATAAGAGTTCTCACAACACTGAAGCTGTCTTCCAACAGTAGGAGTTTTAATGATGACTTATCAGTCGGGAGAAATGGGTAGGCCTGCGAATTAGTAGGTCCAGATCCCCAGCACACGTCTGCTCCCCTCAACCACTCAGCCGAGACTGAGAACAAGGAGGTACACCAACAAGTGCTGGACGAGGTACACATAACCGAGAAGGAGGTGAAGAAGCTGCTATGTGAACTTGATACCTCAAAGGTGGTGGGACCAGACAACATCTCTCCATGGTTCCTTAGAGAGGGAGCAGAGATGCTGTGTGTGCAACTAACAAAGATCTTCAACACATCCATTAAAATTGGGTAACTACCTGAGGTATGGAAGATGGCAAATGTAGTCCCAGTTTTTAAAAAAGGAGACAGACACGAGGCATTAAACTACAGACTTGTGTCACTAACGTGTAGCAGTGGTATCTATAATGTTAGTAATAGTGATGAGTGTAATATAAGTGGTAGTGCCAATTGTGCTGAGGGCAGTGGTGTCTATAATGTTACTAATTGTGATGAGTGTAATATAAGTGGTAGTGCCGGGTGTGATGAGGTTAACCACATTGACATTAATGTTGAATATAACACTGCTGATAAATGTAATGAACACAATGTTGGTAGTGGTGTTGGTAATGACAGTTATAGTGATGCTTGTAATGCTAGTGGAGGAGGGAATGTGAGTGGCGGTGTCACCAATCATACATTCACACATGAACAGCGTCGTGCTCTGTGTAAACAGAGACTCCCACGAGGCCTTACAACTGGAAGTGCACTTAAAAAACTTATGGACCAGGGTAACACTGCTGACATTGATAACCTCTGCTATTTATATGAACAATTTTTTCATTATGCTGATAAACTAAGCAAAATCCCAGGGCTTCTATAATGGATCAAAACTCGTATAAGCTTTCTATTTTAAAGTGGAATATTGCATTACTTAGAAAAAGATTTCCAGACCTTCACCATAAAGTAACCACCGAACCCATTGACATTGTGTGTCTACAATGGGGCAGAGTCCTTGAAAAATCCCAGCCCCTAAATTGCCATCATTTGTTGCATATAACCTCAAATCTACTAACTCTTGTATTCTATATATTAAAAAATCACTTCCCCATCAACTTCTTACACATGAAATCAGAGGGGGCTTCAATACCATGGTGTTAGGATTTATATTAGGAACTCTGCTCTCACCATCTTTAACTTGTATGCTCCTGCTGATAAGTTTAATTACTTGAAGCTCCCAACTTGTGCTCAGTCTGAACCTGCTCTTATTATTGGTGATTATAATGTAAGACACAAAAGCAATGGAAACTCACAGTTTGGTAATCGTAATGGTAAATAACTGTTGTCACTCTTAAATAGTCATGATAATGTGCAAATTGTAGGTGACCTTGAACCCACACATATCTATGGAGGCGTCCTTGATCTGTCTCTTGGCTTCAACATTACTTCTGCCAGCTGTGAGTCTTCCATTGTAACAGATATATCATCAGATCATTTCCCACGGCTAGCCTCACTAGATATTAGTAATACTATCCTTCCTGGTGGGATATTCAAACAGAAACGTTTTAAATGTTCCCCTTGATCAGCATGATGACTTTGTTGCACATGTGACTACCTGGTATAATTCCTGTGAGTGTTTCTCTGTTGAGACCTTTAACAATGACCTTGTAAGCAGTATTCAGAACTACTTAGGGTCGCCTCTGAAACCTCCTGGAACTCTAAACCCAAGTAACTTCCATAATAATTACACCTCCTATATTAATCACACTTATTACAATGATCCTAAACTTCGAACACTGAAACGTACTGCTCGCAGACTAGGCCTAGCCTATAGAAAACAACATACCCCTGGAATGTTGAGGTTCTTTCAAACTGCCCTTGCTGCTGCCAGAGAGCGTATAACAGAGATGCGGCAAACAGACTGGGAAAAAATTGTCAATGGTTTCAATTCTCACACCCCACTTAGTCGAGCATGGAGGGACATAAATAGAATTAAGGGTAACAGACCTGGTCGAATGAGCTAGTCACTGCTTGGGCTACTACATCTAGCTATGACAATCTTCCCAGTACCACACAGGCGAAATTAAATGACAAATATGATGCAAGGGAGAGACTTGTTTGTTTTATGCTCAGCAAGGAAGATGGCTGTAACATTCCTTTCACTAACTTTGAACTTGATGCAGCACTAAGAGCAACTCCACGTCACCTGGTGAGGATGGTATTACTTATAATATACTCAGATTACTGTGTTGAGTACCAGGTAATCCTTTACTAGAATTGTATAACATGAGCTATGTAACTGGGGAGCTCCCTAAATCTTGGACCAAAAGCCTCATCATTCCAATTCCTAAGCCTAGTCAACAAAATGCATTTCGCCCAATATAGCTTACTAGCTGCTTGTGTAAAACATTCGAGAGGATGATTCTTAATCGTCTCATGTACAAAATCATACAATTTTTATCTCCCCGGTTGCAGGGTTTCATGCATAGGAGCGTGCATCATTGCATAGCCACCTTTCTCACCCTGCACACTGACAGCTCATACACTACCTTACTTGACCTTAAATCTGCTTTTGATGTAGCCAACCGACATGTAATCATTAGTGAACTTGCCAGAATGGATGTTGGAAGTATAACTAAAGACTTTCAATTAGGAACCCCACAGGGAGGTGTGCTTAGTCCAACACTATTCAATATTCTAATTAATGCCTTACTTAATGCTATGCCTTGCCAGCCCCATCATTATATGATTAGTTTTGCTGGTGATATAATGATTCACACCACCGGATTCAGTTAGTTAGTTTAATATCTTTATTATGCACCCCATACCCATCCTGTGGGCGGCAGTCAAAAGATTACGAAGGTACATAATGGGTCCAGGGACTGGGCCCCAAAGTTATGATAGCTGAACTAGTTACAAAGGTAATGAACTCCAGGTAGATCTGGTCATAATCATGGCAAGTTACAAAGGTAATGAATCAGCCTCACTCCTATACATGGTTACAGTCATGAACAAATTACAAAGTAATGAGCCACTGATACGTCCACACCTGGTCACAATTGTAATGAGTTATAAATACAAATATTAAGTGGGTCATACACCCACGTGTAACGTGCTAGTGACACCCCTGCTTTTCATTGGGGGGATGATGCATCGTCTGCCAAGACTTTTGCTTTCGTAGTGAGTGATTTTCGTGTGCAAGTTCGGTACTAGTCCCTCTAGGATTTTCCAGGTGTATATAATCATGTATCTCTCCCTCCTGCGTTCCAGGGAATACAGGTTTAGGAACCTCAAGCGCTCCCAGTAATTGAGGTGTTTTATCTCCGGCGCGCATAACAGAGATAAAACACCTCAATTACTGGGAGCGCTTGAGGTTCCTAAACCTGTATTCCCTGGAACGCAGGAGGGAGAGATACATGATTATATACACCTGGAAAATCTAGAGGGACTAGTACCGAACTTGCACACGAAAATCACTCACTACGAAAGCAAAAGACTTGGCAGACGATGCACCATCCCCCCAATGAAAAGCAGGGGTGTCACTAGCACGTTAAGAGACCATACAATAAATGTCAGGGGCCCGAGACTGTTCAACTGCCTCCCAGCACACATAAGGGGGATTACCAACAGACCCCTGGCAGTCTTCAAGCTGGCACTGGACAAGCACCTAAAGTCAGTTCCTGATCAGCCGGGCTGTGGCTCGTACGTTGGTTTGCGTGCAGCCAGCAGCAACAGCCTGGTTGATCAGGCTCTGATCCACCAGGAGGCCTGGTCACAGACCGGGCCGCGGGGGCGTTGACCCCCGGAACTCTCTCCAGGTAAACTCCAGGTAAACACCAGCACGCGCGCACACACATACACACACGAGGGCGCACGCACAGACACATGCACATGAGCGTACTAATATATGCATACACACAAGCAAGCACACCCACACACACACACGCACACACACACACACACACACACACACACACACACACAACACACACAACTGGCAACTGTCACCGCAAGTTTATTCGCCTAGTTGTGGTTTGCATGTTGACGGCCCTGGCTGGCCTTGCATACTGGTTGATACTGGTCACTCACTCCTGCAAGCTATTACCAGAATTAGAATAGAAATAGCATAGACATAGAGAATATAGGGTTGACGAGTGTGAGAAGGTAGGTGGGACAAGCTTTCAAGGGCAACATTGTAAGACCGTGCTAGGGACAGGTCCCAGGAGGGTTGTGTCAGGTCACAAGAAGTTGCGGCCATCATTACACCGCACAAGACACACTCAAAACACACACACACACACACACACACACACACACACACACACACACACTCACACACACACACATGCACACACGCACACAGGCAGTGTTACTACCGGTAGTTATTAGTAGTAAGAATACTTAGGAAGCTAGGAAGTCCTCCCCTCAATGTGAACAAGGAAAATGATAATAACCAGCAACAATTAACACGTAAATCCAGAAAGGGCAATAAGTGGAGAGAGTAGCATAATTGGGAAAGATAAATGAGACTAAATTTGTGCCTACACACGGATCTTTCAACCAAAACCCCCCCCTAACCCTCCCTCCCTCAACACACAAGGGTAACACTCACAACACACACACACACAACATACACACACATACACCACACACACATACATACACACATACGTAAACACACACACAACACACAAACACAAACACACACACACACACACCACACACACACACAACACACACACACACACACACAACACATACACACACACACACACACACACACACCACACACACACACACCACACACAAAAACCCCACACCACACACACACACACCACAACCACACACACAACACCACACACCACACCACACCACCACACACAACCACCCCACACACCACACACACACCACACACGCACACACCACACACACACACACGCGCACACACACACACAAAACAAACACACACACACACCCCCACACAGCACATACACACACACACACACCCCACACACAACACACACACCCACACACACACCCTCCACCACTTGACACAAAACACTTGACACAAACACGTACCACCCCTTCCCTTTCCACCTCACCTTAGCCACCACCCCTCCCCCAAACCACCTAAACCCCTCCCCAAACCGTCTAACCCCCGCCCAACTACCTCCCTCCCTCCAACAACCATCCTCCCCCTCCCCCACAACCATCCATCCCCTCTCCTAACCATCTATTCCCCTCCCCCTAACCAGGATGAGGACAAGGGGCTCCAAGGACGAATCTGAGAGGGAGGAATGGGAGGTAGAGTTCAAAAAAAGGGAGGAAGACTGGGGAAGGAGACTAGATGAGCTGGAAAGGAAGATGGAAGAGAGGTTAGCAGCAGAATGCAGAAGGTGGAAGCAACAGGCCACAGCAGCAGAAATCAAGATAGAGAGATTAGAAGAGGAGCTGAGACATCTGAAACAGCACAGAAACAAAGATATTACAGAAGTAGCATCGGCAATGGCTACATCGAACACAGACAACAGGTCCGAAGGAAGCATGGAAACTAAACTGTATGCAGAGGTCCTGTCAAACCCACATGGGGCCAAAACAAAGACAGGGAGCACACTAGGACAGAATGAGAGGTTGCAAGACATTGAAGGAACTAGGACATGTGCAAGGACCTTACCAGATACCTGTGGGGGCCAGGAGCAGGTGAGCAGGAAGGATAAACCAAGAAGCATAGGGGCCATAACTAGGGAAGGGACTGAAGGAAGGAACCTCCACGGAAGGAACTAAAACACATCAGAGGATGCAATGGAGTCACAGTGGGAGGTGGAAAGGGAGAGATCCGTGTTTGTCTATGGGCTAGACGAAGCTAAAGGGGAAACTTATGATGAAAGAAAGCAGGAGGAGAAAAAAGCGATTGAAGATATCATGAAGGTGATAGGCGAGGGGGACATGACCCAGGTGGCAAAATTTTTCGGAGAATTGGTGGTTCACAAAGAAAAGGAATCGGCCCTCTCAAAGTAATTTTCAAGGCAGAATCAACCCAAACCATGATCCTGCAGGAGAAAGCACGGCTGAGAGGCAAGCAGGAGTTCTGGAGTGTGTACCTTGACCGAGACAGAACACAGGACGAAAGGAAGACAATGAAAGAGAGCGTTCAAAACGAAAGGAGAAATGGGAAGAAATGAAAAAGGAGAGCAGAATAACCCAGGATCAAATGGAAGGACAAATGCACCCCCCAGAAACACCTGCAGAAGGACTCCAGCCACGACACCCCCAAGGCAACTGAACAATCCAAACCAACCATCACAAACCGATCCCTCTGTTTCCACCCCCCGCACCACAGTTACAGATAATAGAAACAGAAGTTGAAGGTTGGTACACAAATGCAGATGGATTAACGAATAAAACATGAAGAATTGCAAGAAAGAATTAATGAGAAGTCCCCAGACATCATAGCAGTTACAGAAACAAAACTCTTTGGAGACAATAACAGATGCAACTTCCCACCAGGATACCAGATCATGAGGAAAGATAGAAGGGGCAGGGGGAGGGGGGGTTGCTCTGCTCTTTAAAAAACAGATGGAAATTCGAGAAAATGGAAGGAATAGATGAGACGGGAGAAGAACTACATAGCATACACTTCAGTCTGGGGAACACAAAGTGGTCATTGCAGTGATGTATAATCCACCACAGAACTGCAGAGGCCAAGAGAGGAATATGAAGAGAGCAACAGAGAAAATGGTGGACACACTTGCTGAGGTGGCAAGGAGAGCTCACTCCAGCAGAGCAAAGTTGCTGGTTATTGGGGATTACAACCACAGGGGGATTGACTGGGAAAACCTGGAGCCACATGGGGGTCCCAAAACATGGAGAGCCAGGATGTTGGAAAGTGGTGCTGGAAAACCTCATGCACCAACATGTTAAGGACACTACCAGAGTGAGAGGGGAGGATGAACCAGCAAGATTGGACCTTGTGTTCACCCTGGGCAGCTCAGACATTGAGGACATCAAGTATGAGTCCCCTAGGAGCTAGCGACCACGTGGTTCAGTGCTTTGAATACATAGTAGAGCTGCAAGTGGAGAGAAAAAACAGAGCAGAATGGGAAAAGCCTGACTATAAAAGAGGGGACTACATAGGGTTGAAGAACTTCCTGCAGGAGGTCCAGTGGGACAGAGAACTGGCAGGAAGCCAGTAAATGAAATGATGGAATATGTAGCAACAAAATGCAAGGAGGCAGTGGGAAAGGTTCATTCCCAAGGGCAACAGTAACAACGGGAAAGCCCAGAACAGCCCCTGGTTTACCCGACGGTGTAAGGAGGCAAAAACAAAGTGCAATAGAGAATGGAAAAAGTACAGAAGGCAGAAAAACACATGAAAATAGGGAGATCAGTCGCAGAGCCAGGAATGAGTACGCACAGGTAAGGAGGGAGGCCCAGCGACAGAAATGAAAATGACATAGCATCGAGAATCAAGACTGACCCGAAACTGTTGCATAGCACATCGGGAGGAAGACAACAGTCAAAGACCAGTTGATCAGATTAAGGACAGAAGTGGAGAACTCAAAAAAAATGATCAGGAGGTATGTGAGGAGCTGAACAGGAGATTTAAGGAAGTTTTTACAGTAGAGACGGAGGCTGGTGGAAGACAGCACAGAAAGGGGAAAATCAAGAGGGAATATACCAACAAGTGTTGGATGACATACGAACAACTGAGGAGGAGATGAAGAAGCTCTTAAGTGACCTTGACACCTCAAAAGGCGATGGGACCGGACAACATCTCCCCATGGGTCCTTAGAGAAGGAGCAGAGATGCTGTTTTGTGCCTCTAACCACAATCTTACAACACATCCCTTGAAAATGGCAACTACCGAGAAATGGAAGACAGCTAATGTAGTCCCCATATTTTAAGAAAGGAAACAGAAACGAGGCACTAAACTACAGACCCCGTGTCTCTGACATGTATTGTGTGCAAAGTCATGGAGAAGATTATCAGGAGGAGAGCGTCTAACACCTGGAAAGGAACAAGATTATAAATGAAAACCACATGGGTTCATGGAAGGCAAATCTTGTATCACAAACCTCCTGGAGTTTTATGACAAGGTAACAGAAGTAAGACACGAGAGGGAGGGGTTTGGGTAGATTGCGTTTTCCTAACTGCAGGAAGGCCTTTGACACAGTTCCCCACAAGAGATTAGTGCAGAAGCTGGAGGATCAGGCACACGTAAAAGGAAGGGGACTGCAATGGATAAGGGAATACCTGACAGGGGGGGCAGCAACGAGTCATGGTACGTGAAGAGGTATCACAGTGGGCGCTTGTTACGAGCGGTCCCACAGGGGTCAGTTCTAGACCAGTGCTATTTTTGATATATGTGAACGACATGATGGAAGGAATAGACTCTGAAGTGTCCCTGTTCGCAGATGACGTGAAGTTGATGAGAAAATTAAATCGGACGAGGATGAGGCCAGGACTGCAAAGAGACCTGGAGAGGCTGGACATGTGGTCCAGTAACTGCTTCTCGAATTCAATCCAGCCAAATGCAAAGTCATGAAGATTGGGGAGGGGCAAAGAAGACCGCAAACAGAGTATAGGCTAGGTGGACAAAGACTACAGACCTCACTCAGGGAGAAGACCTTGGGTGACCATAACACCGAGCACATCACCGGGGGCACACGTCAACCAAATAACCGCTGCAGCATACGGGCGCCTGGCAAACCTGAGAATAGCGTTCCGAAAACTTTAATTAGGAATCTTTCAAGACACTGTACACTGTGTATGTTAGGCCCATACGGGAGTATGCAGCACCAGTCTGGAACCCACACCTGGTCAAGCACGTCAAGAAGTTAGAGAAAGTACAAAGGTTTGCAACAAGGGCTAGTCCCAGAGCTCAAGGGAATGTCGTACGAGGAAAGGTTTAAAGGGGAAAACGGACTGACGACACTGGAGGACAGAAGGGTCAGGGGAGACATGATAACGACATACAAATACTGCGGGGAATAGACAAGGTGGACAGAGATAGGATGTTCCAGAGAGGGGACACAGGGACAAGGGGGCACAACTGGAAGCTGAAGACCCCAGACGAGTCACAGGGACGTTAGGAAGTATTTCTTCAGTCATAGAGTTGTCAGCAAGTGGAATAGCCTAGCAAGTGAAGTAGTGGAGGCAGGAACCATACATAGTTTTAAGAAGAGGTATGACAAAGCTCAGGAAGCAGAGAGAGAGAGAGGATCCAGTTAGCGATCAGTGAAGAGGCAGGGCCAGGAGCTGAGTCTCGACCCCTGCAACCACAATTAGGTGAGTACAATTAGGTGATACACACACACACACACACACACACACACACACACACACACACACACACACACACGCACACATACACACACACACACACACACACACACACACACACACACACACACACACACACACACACACACACACACACACACACACACACACACACAACAGCACCTGTTTGGAACCCGCACTTGATAAAGCACGTCAAGAAACTAGAGAAAGTACAAAGGTTTGCGACAAGGTTAGTTCCAGAGCTAAGGGAATGTCCTATGAAGAAAGATTAAAGGAAATCGGCCTGACGACACTGGAGGACAGGAGGGTCAGGGGAGACATGATAACGACATATAAAATACTGCGTGGAATAGACAAGGTGGACAAAGACAGGATGTTCCAGGGAGGGGACACAGAAACAAGGCCACAATTGGAAGTTGAAGACACAAATGAGTCAGAGAGATAGTAGGAAGTATTTCTTCAGTCATAGAGTTGTAAGGCAGTGGAATAGCCTAGAAAATGACGTAGTGGAGGCAGGAACCATACACAGTTTTAAGATGAGGTTTGATAAAGCTCATGGAGCGGGGAGAGAGAGGGCCTAGTAGCAACCGGTGAAGAGGCGGGGCCAGGAGCTAGGACTCGACCCCTGCAACCACAAATAGGTGAGTACAAATAGGTGAGTACACACACACACACACACACACACACACACACACACATGGTAATGCATTATTTACAGCTAGCAAAGTCAGGGTATTTCTCCAGTATGGTCTGTAATATACCACTGTGGATAAAATACTTTGCCATTTCTTGAACATTTCTGAGTGAGTTGTCTCTAAATTCACTAATTTTATCGCACTCCAGTACATAATGACGCAAGGTGTGACAATAGTCCATCTGGAAAAGTTTACATTTCGTTTGGTCTACATCTGGTGGTGGTGATTTAACCTGCCAAAGATACTTGTAACCCAGCCGGAGCCGGGCAGTAGTGACATCCAAGAGTCTGCTTATTTTGTTGGATGCGCCATAGACATGTGGCTCCTCCTGCATGATAGAATGATGATAAATGGACTGACTGGTGTCAGTCTCCCTGAGTCTTAAGTCAATAAAATTCAGTTGAAGTTCTTTTTGTATTATTATTCTCTAACTGCTAACTGACAAGCCAAGATTGTAATCTACTTTTTTAATATGTTTATTATGCACCCCATACCCATCCTGTGGGCGGTAGTCAAAAGATTACAGAGGTACATAATGGGTCCAGGGACTGGGCCTCAAAGTTTTGATAGCTGAGCAAGTTACAGAGGCAATGAATTCACAATTTACAAAGGTAATGAACTCACAATTTACAAAGGTAATGAACTCCAGGTAGGTCTAGTCACAATCATTACAAGTTACAAAGGTATTTACAGATTACAGAGGTACACAATGGGTCCAGGGACCGGGCTCCAAAGTTTTGATGGCTGAACTAGGTACAAGGTAATGAACTCCCTCTTTGAAAGCATACAGCTTAGCCAATTTATCAGTTCTATCATGCATCTGAAGACCAATGTGAGATGGAATCCACAGCATGTGCACTCTGACTCCACTGTCAATAATCTTACCATACCTGTGGAAAATACTGTATATATTTTCCAGAAATTCAGTATTTATATGTAAATAAATGGCCACACTGTATTTAATAATATTTATGTCATAGAAAACGGAGAGCCTGTGTCTGCGCAGACGAGACTCGCCATCTTGGTTTTGAATTTGTATTAGAAACGGTGAATGGGGAAGAATTTTTCGTGCTCTAGAGGTTAAAATTGTGCTAACACCTCTCAAATAGGAGGCGAAATTCGTGGATATGCATTCCTGCATAACGTGAGATATCAGACGACTGGACAAGACAGCTCCAGGAACCTCAGATAAGCTCTCTAGATTTGTGTGTAATTTCGGGCCCCAGCATTTTTTCATAGATTTTTTAGAGTAAAGGTTTTCTGAGTATGATACACTTTTAATCCCTTAAATTTGGGTAAATGATTTAAATATTTTTTTCCCTTTCCCGGGTTATGAAATTTTGTGTATATATAAAAACCTTTTAAATTTTTTTAAATTATAAGCCCCCAAAAATTAAAAATTTACCAGAAATTCCCCGGGGGAAATGTATATTTCATTTAATTAATAGGTCCAGAGCAATTTGGGGTTTAAAGACATGGTAAAACAAAAGGGGGACTTTTTTTGCGACCTGGGTTTGTTCCAAACCTACTTTCTAGGGTAACTTTTATAAAAAATAATTATTTTTGTTATCATTTATTTGTTTATGTACAAAATTATTTTAAAATTCAGTTTAAATGTAATTTTTCCACAATTTAATGTCCCCATTGGTCCCCCTTAAAACCGGGGGTAATTAGTGAAGCCCCTTTTTAATTTGGGTTAATTCCCTTAATAAAAAATAGTGAAATGACAGAAGGATGGGATGTTAAGTTCACAAATTTTTTTAATTTTGGGGTAGTGGATTATAATTATTACAATATTAATTTTGATAAGTCAAGTCTGGGCCAAAGTTTATATTAATTTGTATAATATTAATTTAAATAAGACAATTCGGGCCCAAAAGTTTTTAAAATCAGTGTATGTGAAATTTTGAAGCCAATGTTTTTAAATTTAAAATTTTAAAGTGTATAATTTTAATTTTACTTAATGTTAGGGTTTTTTAAAATTATTACAATATTAATTTGTAAGACAATTCTGGCCAAGTTTTTAAAATACCCAATGTATTTTAAATTTGATAAGGCAAGTGTTGCAAATTTATTTTAAATGTGAAATAATATTAATTTTGCTAGGGCCAAAAACCCTGGCAAGGATTTAAAAAAAATTTTGTTAAATTTAATTTTGATAACCCAAAGGGGCCGGCTAAAGGTTTGAAATTAAAGGAACCTTTAAAATTTTATATAAATTTCAAAACTTTGTAAATTGCTAAGCTAAATGTAGCTACCATTATTAATGTGTTTTTAAAATTTAATTAAAATTTTTTTAAACGGGGAAAATTGCTAACTCAAGTAGCTAGAATTTTTTAAAAAAGGGTAATTTGACAAATTTTCCCTTTAAAAAAGGGGCAAAATTTTGGGTACATAATCAGTGTTTTTAATTGAATTTAAACTTTTCATCTGGCTGAAAATAGGAAATTAATATGAAGACAAACAGGAATATAGAGTAAAGAAAGCATCAATACAGGCTAAAAAATTCTGTAACCAAGGCATATAAAAAGTGTTTGGAAAAAAAAATAAAATCAAGAAACTGTGAAAAACGATGATTTAAAATTATATTTAGATCCCTTTAGGGAATAGTTTATTTTTCCCAAAAAATTTATATTAAAACAAATAGAAAAACGTGTAGATAGCCCGAATAGATCTCATGATTAATCATTTTTAAATAAATTTAAAAGGGAAAAGATTTTTTTCTTGTAAAATTTCCGGGGCCTTGAATAAATTAAATGTGTAAACCGGGCAGTTGGACAGTCTGCTCCAACAAAAAAATGTCTTTGCCAAAACCCCAAATTGGTTTTGCCTGTGTTTAATCCTGGAGAAAATTGGAGGAATTTTGGTCAATTTTTAAAGCAGGCTGTGCATGACGGAGGACCAAACCCTGGAAACCCAAAAATTATTTTACCTAAAAGGGACAGGAAAAGGGAAAAGCCACATACCATAAAACCCTTTTTCCCAATGAAAATGCCTTAAAAGGAAACAGTTTGATTTGGTTGAAGGTCATTTAAAGGTAATATAAACAAAGTGGGTTGGGATCAAGGGGAATTAATTTTTAATTTAAAATCCCCAGATCACATTTTAAAAAAGGGTTTTTACACCCAGTTTAATTTTAAACTGGAGAGCACTCTCAAAATTTTTAAGTAATAAAAAAATAATCTAAAGGGAAAATCAGACTAGTTATTGTTGCCGGGTACAGAATAAATTAAGCTGAAAAAACACTTGAAGGGGTCTCGAATAAATACACAAATTTTTTTTGGCTGGGGGAAAAAAAGACTGGGTCTACAAGAATTAATTGTTCATTTCCCAGACCAGCCAACTAACTCATTTTAAAGATGCAACACATGATAACTCTGAAAAACCGGGTCAAGTTTCACAAAGGGAAAAATTACCCCCATTGTTAAAACAAAATTCTTTTCCTAAAAGGAGTTACATAGGGGCATATCAAGGAGCAAAAATCAAAAAAATGATTCTCCACAAGGTAAGAGGAAAAAAAGTCCCTATAAAGTAGCCCATTTAATAAAAACCCAAATCAAAGAAAGGAAGTTTGTTTTTTCTGAAAGGGGAAACTCATTTTTCTAAAAATTTGGGCAATGCATACAATTCAGGGGAATGATAAAGTTGAAAGTTTGGAGGAACTTGACAGATGTACCCGGGGGTTTGGGAAAATCAAAATGAAAGGGGATTTTTATCCCAAAATTTAAACTTCTGTTATAAAATTCCCCAAAAGGAAGACACCATATATTTCATGTTAAAGGTTTTATAGATAATTTTTGACAATCCTGACACAACATAGCAAATTTAAAAAAATTGCTGCTAAATTAATAATGAGGGTTTTGCTAAAGGGAGCCTTCCCTTTGGTTACGGGAAAAAATTGTGATAAAAGGCATAAATAAAAAATTTGGGAAAATGCATTTTTTTGGACCGGGGATCCCAGCGAAATTTTCCCAAAAAAAACCGGAAATGTTTTGGAGGGTATGAAAGACAGTTTGGAAAGATCCTAAAAAATTTAAAAATTTAAATCGGGTTTTTCTCTCGGATAAAAGGTCTCAATTGTATAAACACTGTTTATGTAACTGTAAAGGTTGGGCAATGAAAAAAACGTTTTTAATGAAAGAAAATTGTAGATAGACTTTCCAAGAAAATTCTACAGTAGGATTTAGAAAAAGGCTAAAAAAGACTTTCGCAAAATTTAAATTTAGCCCCTTCGGGTGTAAGTGATGATTCTGTGGGCCCAAAAAATATTTTGATAGGAAAGTAAACTATTATGCCTCCTTTGAAAAAGGGTATGGTAAAAAAAATTTTGGTTGTCCCCCTTTTTGAAACGGCGGAGGCCAGGGGAAAATGTATGGAAGGTTTCCCCTGGGAATAAAATTTCCCCATGACTAGAGGAAACTAAAAACAATAACGGGTGTGTCTTCCCCATGAAATCGTACCCCAGTATAATTTTTTTTTTTTTCCCAAATAGAGGATGGTGTTGAGCCAGTGCATAAATTGTGGGGAAATTTGACAGCATTTGGGAAAAAATTTTTAAAAGAAAAAAGTCCGGGTGATTCTTTTAAATCAGGACAATAAACCCGAGAAATGTTAAAAAATTTTAATCTGGACAATACGGGGAAAGACTTTCCCTGAGATGAACCATCCCGAAATTTCCCACTAATTACAGAATGTCATATGGACAAATTTAAAAGGGTCAAAACTCCGCGAACGAGTAAGACACCAGAATTGGTTTTAAATGCCTATAAGGGTAAAATTGCTGGCAGTTAATTTTAAAAAATTTATAGAAAGGTTAAAACCCTTTCCCGAGCAAGCCAAAATTTTTTGGGGCACATTTCCACAAAACGGAAATGAAGAAAGGGGCTAAGACCCCCCTTTGAGGATTGTGTTTAATTGTAGTACCGGAGTAACAAAAAAGTAAACCCATTTAAAGACTGTTTGATGAAAAGGTCCCCCCGTTGACGGAAAAATTAAAGGGGAAAATCTTAAATTTAAATTTTTAGAAAGAAAAAATTTTTTTTGCCTTTACGGCTGACATAAGTTTTTTTTAAAACATTCTAAAGTGGGTTTACAAGAGACGGGCCCGGGGGTTTTACCCGCTTCTTAGGCCTGAGAAAACCTATTGACCCACTTAGCCCTCCCGAAAACCCCTTTTGCTTTTAGGAGCGTATTTTTTGGTGCTACTTTCCCTCCCTTCCTACTTCAAGCGACGAAAAAATGCACAAACCCTTTAAAAGTACAGGGAAAACCCGAGTAAATAATGAGCAAACAATTTTTTGTGGGCAATTTTTCCCGGGGTGATGTCAACTGAAGAGGGAAATGTTAAAACTTATGGAGAGGCTAAAAAAAAATGCAAAGTGCAAATATTTCCTCTGAGAGAATGGGAAAAGTAATTTTGTCCAAACTGAAGGGCAAAAATAAGTAAAGATTACGCGGGGGAAAGAAGTTTCCAAAATGAGTAATGTATTTGGGTTTTTAAAATTTGGGATCTGAGAGAGATTTGTTAATTTTAAAACCCCAAAAAATTTCAGTATCCCAATAAAATTAAAATAAAGAGTTTTGGGTTTTCTGAAGTTTCCAAAAAGTTTTGATCCACTAGGTTTAAGTTTTCAAAACCCCTTTTCTTAAGAGGGGAAATTTTTAAAATTTTTGGGAAACATGGAAACTTAAATGTGCTTGGGGTAAAATTTTACCTGAGGAAATTTATTTAAAAGGGGGGTGAATTTTTTGGTGATTAAAGAGAAAATTTCCCAAAGTTGGAGTTTCCCCCCGCCCCGGTGGGCCCAAACCCAAAAGGGAAAAAAAGTAACCCCCCACATTTTTTGTGAGCTTCAAAAAGTGGCAATGGAAACAAGTTTTTTTCTTACCTTTAAAAGTAAATGGTTATTTTTCTTGTTATGTCAAGGCTAAAGGTCTCCAATTTAAAACACACCTTTCCTCGTTGGAATTAACCCGCCCCCCCCCCTTTTTTTTTTTTTAAAAAAAGTGTCAAATTTCTAATTTAAAATTTAAAAAATAAGTTGCAGGAGATAAATTAGGACAATGTAATTGGTCTGATAATGGGGATCCCCTTTCAATGGATTTTTGTAAAGGAAACAGTTTAAAAATTTTTGTACGTACAAAACAGAGTCGCTGAAATTAAAACAGATCAAGAAAGTATAATAGGTTTTTGGGGGCATATGTTAACATTTAAAACACATACCGGGAGGAAATCCAGCTGATTTCTTGTCTCGAGGTTTACCTTAGCTAAATTTTTTAAAGCTGAAACATGGTTTAAAAGGGCCGAGCTGGGGGGTAAATAAACTAATTGGCCTGTAAAAAAAGGCATATTTCCCTGTTAAATTACTGTGACCCCCGCCCCCCAATAGTTTTTTTCCTTTTCCTTTTGCCATTTATATAAAAAGGTATTCTTCTTTACCCAAACAATCAAAGTAACTAAATTTGGGGTTTAAATTTTTAAACAAGATGAATATGTCATAAATTTTTACATCCCCCTTGAATATTGATAAAAAAGGGCCCCGGAGAAATCTATTTAAATGAAATTTTAAAATTTATGATGGAAAAAAAAATTGTGGGAAAAATTCCAAAAAAGAGAAATTGGGCTGTATTTAGAGAAAAAATGTAATTAGGGCAAAAAGGGAGGGGTTTTAAAAAGCTGAAAATTGGGGGATTATGTTAAACACCCTATCTTACTGCCCCAAAAATCAACATCTAACAAATTTGAAAAGTTTTTAAATGCCCATAAAAATGTAATGCATGGTGTGGGGACAAGAAACCTTAATTTGTATTTTTGGGGAACCCTTTTTGGATTTTCCCCAAGGGGGCCCAAATGGGAAAAAGGGTGATTAAATCTTGTGTAATATGTCGCCGTGTGGGTGCCAGATCCTATATGTACCCAGGGCGACCAAACCAATTTTCCAAAAGAGCAAAGTTTCAATTAGTAAACCATTTTATGTAACAGGTGAACTATAGTGGGGCCAAAAAAATTTTTAAAAGGTCGCAAAAGGGGTTCCCCCTGAAAGTGGGAAGGTTTTTTTTTTCACCTAGGGGAGTTCATTTTAGAATGGCACAGGACTTGTTCCCGCAGCCCCAAAAAAATTTTTTCAGCCCGTTTCGAAAATTTCAGCTAGGAGATCCTGTCCGAGGGTTTAAAATTTTGGAAAAATGCCACAAATTTTGTAGCAGGTCCCCAAAAAGCACAGGATGGGGATGGGGTGCCTTTTTAAACATATTAAAATAAAATTTAAAAGAATTAAATAATTTAAATTCAAATTCAAAAATTTAAAGTTTAAAACCCCTATAAAGATTACAATGTTTTAATTTAAAAAGAATTTGGTTTTGGGGGGTTTACATGTTTTTAAAAAAATGATTACAGAGTGTACCAAATAGAACGCCTAGCCGGCTGGGGGGATTTTCGGGCAGACTTAGTTTTAAATTCTTTTTTTTAAAATATTACAAATTATGAGGGAATTGGGTTTTTTTAAAGGCCCATGTGGGCTAAATACAGTTTTTGAGTTTTTCAATGTGAATGCTTTTTTTTTTGGGACGACATGTTTCAGTATTGGATATCAAAATTCAATTTTTAAGTTGAGATTAAAATTTTTGTTTATGGAAATGGGTGAAATGAGTGGGAAGTGTAACCCCAGGGGTATTCGTGAAATTAAATTTTAAAGGGGGGTATCAGGGGGATAAGATGTTTTCTAAAAAGGGGAGTTTTTGGAAAGGGGATGATGTTCGGGAGTTCAGAGTTTTCAGGGAGGGTTTTTCCAGATTTTTGGGGCCCTTTTACAACATTGAATTTTTGTAAAGGTTTTAGTCGGACACGGGAAAAACGTAGAGATGTTTGTGTCTGGGTTATGCCTGGGGTTCTGTCACAACATAAAAAAGCGTTTTGGGCAAGGTGATATGGAGTTTAAGGGCCTGTAATGTAGATTGCACATGTAAGTGTGGGTGTACTGAACAGGATAAGTTTAGATCTATGGGGGGGGGGTGTGTTGCCAGGGATGGGAAAATTTAGTGTTTTTCTTACCTGCCCACTTTTTGTTGGGTTATATTGGCTTAGGTGTGTTTTTGGTTTTTATCCCCAAGCACAAAAAGCAAAGGGGGTAGAAAAAAAGTAATTAATCGATAAGGGCCGTTTTTCGGGACGTAGTAAGTATCTTGGGAGGATCCCAACCGTTTTGGGGTACTTTTTTGGTTTTGTGTTGGGTATGGGTCAAAACGGGGGGGGTTTTTTGGGGGGGGGAAAGTATTAAGTTGGGGGGGAAAAGGGGGAAAGTTTTTTTTTTCCCCCGTCGCCCAACTAATAATGGTTTGTCAGTGTTAAAACTAATTTTTTATTTTTGGGTGTCATCCAACAATTTTTATCGCTCCTTGTTTAAAAGTAACAGTTCAATCTCTTTTAAACCCGCAGGGTGTCCTGAAATTTTTACTCCTAGAACCCCTTGGGAGGGGGGGCTGTACGAGAACGAAGGCACAGTGAAAGGGGTCCCCCAAAGTACTACACCGAAGAGAATTAAATTTGGAAGAATTCTGGCATGTTAGGGAGGGAAAAAGAAAAAATAATAGGCCCTCTCGTACATGAGTGATACACCTGAGCAAGTATTAAACCTTCCACCTAAATGTGGAAGGGAAAAAGGGAACTGCCCCCCTCATAAGATAATCCGAAAAAAGTGATGATTAAATGTGCGGCAGTGTTTTGTAATAAATTTTAAAAATTTTAAAAAAAAGTAATTACATTGGCTAATTTTGGGATAAGAAATCTTCTTACAACCCAAAAAACTTTTTTGGGGCGACAGAGGCAGTAAATCGACAGAAACCCTTTTTAAACCCGGGGACATTTGTGTTTTAAATTTACACTGAAACCCCCCAAACGAACATTTGGCCTCTGGGCAAAGTATTTACATTGTACCCAGATGCCCAAGGTGTTGTCAGGGAAAGTCAAAGTGGGGGTGTCAAGGCCAGGAAAATTTACGGGACAATTTAAAAAAATTGAATTTCCCCTTTGGGGTTAGGTTTCCCAAAAAAAAGAAAAAGAAAAACCGAGGGAAAGTGACACAGTATAGGAAGATAACCTGCCCAAAAATGATGCCGGGAAAAAGAAATCGGGAGTAAGACCTACAGGAGAACCCCCCTCAATTTGAACCGGGTGGAAAACGCTCCCCAAAGGAAGGATTTAATTTTTAAATCTTTTGCAAAGAACCCGGCCGGCGCAGGGTTTAAAATTTCGTATAATTTTCCAAAATTCCAAATACTTATATGAAAAAATGGCCCTACTGGATTTAATAAAAATTTAGTCAAAAGAAAAAGGAGAGCCGCCTCTGCGCAGAAGGGGCTCGCCATCTTTGGTTTTTTAATTTGTATTAGAAACGGTTTAAAAGGGGGAAAAATATTTTCGTGCTCTTTGAGGTTTTAAAAATTTTGTTTTAAACCCCTCAAATAGGAGGCAAAAAATTTGTGATAACTTCCCCGCATAACTTGAGATATCAACGACTGGAAAAAGACAGCTCCAGGAAAACCCCAATAAGCCCCCTAGATTTGGTGTAATTCGGGCCCGCTTTATTTTCATAATTTATTTAAGTGAGGTTTTCTGATATAAATACCTTTAATCTCCAGTAAAAAATTGGGGGAGTGAAATTAAAAAAAATTTTTTCCTTCTTTTTATGTAATTGTGTGTAAAAATTTAATATATAATATAATATATATATAATATATATAAATATAATATAAATTTTAATTATATATATTTTATAAAATATATATATATATATATATTTTTTAAATAATTCCTTTGGCCGAATATGAAAAACGGTCAATTACAAAAAACTCATTTAAAATTAAGCCCTTTTCCCAAAAAATTTTCCTTTACTTTAAAGATTTTTTTTTTTTTTCATTAATTTTGAGGGAAAAAAAATTAATAATTTTGCACCAAAAGGAACTTTGGGAAAAATAAACCCCCCCCCCAAATTTTTTTCAACGCAATTTAAATTTTTGCCTAACCCAACTAAAAATATTTTAGATTTGTTTACAATAATTTTAAAACTAAACAAACACATGAAAAAATATTTTTTTCGTTAGGTTCAGAATGATTTTGGGGGAAAATTATTGCATAAACAAATTTTCACTTTCCAAAATGGGAAGAGACGTTGCTATTTAAAACCAAAAAACGCAAGTGGCTACACCTAATATGGGGAGGGGTTTTTTCATTTCTCCCAAAAACACACAACTACAACAGTCAACGGACCCCCCCACAGGTAACCTCCCGGGAAATTTGAGATGAGTCAGATGCACAGGGCCTACCTGCAATGAAAGATGAAACAGAGAACCCTAATGTAACCATGGTACCTGTTAAGGTGATAGGTGTTAAAGAAAGCACTAACCCAGAAGTGCCATCCCCCGGGAGGGGCATTGGATTCGCCTGACCTTCCTATATTATAAAAAACTTTCCAGAAAAAAATTGAGCATCTTGAACAGATCCTTGACAAGTTTAATAAATTATATGTAATCAGGATGATGCTCTTGAGCATGGTGATGATGTCAAAAGTGCAGCAATCTCCGTTCAGCTTCCAGCAATTTGTGAGAAAGAAGCCCATAACTTTTTGCCTTCAAGACTTGCCTTGGAATTGGCTGCCAATATGCCGAAAAATGCTTAAAAAAAAAGGGTCCTGAAGATAAAGACGTACAAACTATGCTATTTGCTCTTAAGTATCTGCACACTGTAGCCAAAGCATAATAGTTTTACCATCTTATGAGCAAGAGATTGTAATAACTCACTACAATGGATACATTACAAATCTTTTCATGGAACATTGCTTCCATCAGGAAGCGTTGCCTGACTACATCATTATAGTGCAACCAAGAATATTGATGTCATCTGTTTGCAGGAATGTAGATTGAAAGATGGAGCACCTCCACCAAACTTGCCGGGATATGCAGCTTATAACCTAAGGTCAACCAACTTTTGTGTGATGTATGTCAGAAAGAGCTTGCCACATTCACTCCTTTCCTTGCAGAGTCGATTTAAACATGCAGTATCATGGTGTCAAAGTACATGCAGGCGATTTTTCCATAAACATTTTTAATCTCTATGCCCCACGAACCAGCTTCGACCTGATGCTTTACCAGATCGCATCAATGGGGAACATACCATCATTCTTGAAGATTTTAATGCCAGACATAAAATATTGGTGGGGCTATAACAAACACCAATGGAACTAAACTAGTGAGATTGCTAAATGAGCATGATAATGTTCGAATTGTGGGCACTACTGAGCCTACTCACATATAAGGTGGCATACTAGATTCTGTGTCTTGGATTTAATACATCATATACGATGCATGACTCTGTCATAGTTGATGATTTTTCTATTGATCACTTTTCCAAAACTAACAAATGTCAATCTTGATCACATCTCCAGCAATCAAGGAGCTAAATACAGAAGGAGGAAACTTTAAATTTTCAAACCAGAACACAGGACAATTTATTAAACCCCTTGGATCAATGGTATAAGAATTACGAGCCCCTTGGCACACAAAAATTTAATGATGATTTAATTACCACTATTGATAGTGTTTTTCACAGATCAAGTGGGAAGGAATAGGAAACAAAAACCCTCCACTCTAAATAAAAATAAAAACCAATGTAAATACATAATGATCCACAGCTGCGCAATCTAAAAACATGCAGCTAGGAGGATTGGTAAAGCATACCGTGAATGTAGAACCCCAACCTTTCTCAGAAGTTCCAAGCTGCACTAACAAATGCAAGGAATAGAAAGGGGAAAAACTTAGGCAACAGGAATGGGAACAGTTTGTTAGTAGAAATTTAAAAAGGTCCACCCCTTTGAGTTTGGCTTGGAAAGGTATAAATAAAAAAACCAGGAAAAAGACTGGCAAGTTGCTCATCCCTTTCCTCTTGAAAAAGCAAATGACCTCATAAATGACTGTCCCC
>NC_069475.1:17285139-17356565 GCF_026875155.1 Cherax quadricarinatus
ATGATTACTCATCCTGATACCAACCTCTTATCTAATGACTTAAATGAATCAAACAGTAACTGTAATTACTACACAGCAGAACAATCAAAGGCACTTCTCAGAGCCAACAACAACATAATTGTCTTAAACTACAATATCAGAGCTTTAAGTAAATATTACAATGAACTCACAGCATTACTAAATTCCCTGCATGCCAGTATATCCATCATTACTCTCACCAAAACCTGGCTGAAGCCTGATACTACAGATGTCTATTCTATGCCATTCCTGGTTATACAGCCATACACAACTGTAGGCCAGATCAACAAGGGGGTGGCACAGCTATATGCTACTCAGACCAACTAGAATGTATCACTAATACTTACACAAGGGATGAACATGGGGAATATATAACAGGTAAATTCAAATCCAAATACCTACAAAAACCTCTCACAGTGATAACACTACAAGTACCACAGTCAAATATAGCCGATTTTAGTGAAAACCTAGGAAGTACGGATAACTGATGCACGTATGAAGCAAAGATCACTTACTACTCTCAGTGACTGTCATATAACTTTCATACAAAACCAGGACCCACAAGTTATCTGAATTCACAAACACTATAGTTACTGCATTGGTTCTTACCAACAGTAATCAAGCCTACAAGATTTACAGATGACAGTGTTTACCTACTAGACCACAACGTGTACCAACACCAATCCCCATTACAAATCAGGCATAATTACAGATAATACCATCAGATCACTACCCTAACCTTCCTCATAACAACTTCTTGTAAACAACCCCCAAGACACTATCTAAAGTCACTTTACATACTTCACAATGAGGCTGCCCATTAATAACTTCACAGCAGCAGTGACAAACATTGACTGCACACTGAGCTAGAAATCTATACAGATTATTGACGAATGATTAATAATTTCTAAAAAGCCCAATACCTCTATAACAAGCACTGCCCAAAAAAAAACTAAACAGATGACAGACCGAAAGACTGAACAGTCCCTGGCTAACACCAAGCATCCTCAAATCCATAAATACAAAGCACCTAAATAAAAACAGTACTGAATGGGTCGACATAACCTGTAGGACAAACAAATCGTTACTCATCCATCCTAACAGCTAGATAATCAAGGCTAAAAAAATGAGTATTATGAGAACAGATAACCAACCTTATGAGGCGTGATATAAAAAAGATCCTGGAAAACCCTATCAGAAATTTTAGGGAACAAAAAAGATATCACGTAATAGCGAAATTGAATTAAAAAACCAATGAACCCCAACTCCTACCAACTGAAACAGCAAACAGACTCAATGATTTCTTCCTCCACTATAGGAAAAAAACCTTGCCAATAAATCACCAAGCTCAGATACCCCACCCAAAGACTTATCTACACACTGGCAACTACCCGAACACACTGTTCCTTAGCTCCGACTAACCCTACTGAAGTCTCCCTTATTATCAACACACTAAAAAACAGACAGGAGATTTAATATACCTTTCACCCTTTATATACAAAAAAGCATCACAAGTGGCTATCACCAATCATTGCAACACTCTTTAAAACAAATCCTAGAATCTTCTACCTTCCCTACAGTTCCTCAAAATATCAAGTCACCACAACAATCCATAAAGGAGGAGACCAAACAGACATGAATAACTATAGGCCCAATATCAACTTACCAACCCTCTTCTCTAATCTTCGAAAAATTAATTCATAAGCAATCTATTCCTTGCCTCATCTCCCTCACATACACAACCCGCCTGTCAATTTGTGTTCAGGCGCTAATAAAAATACTAATGCTATTAATACACATGCTAGAACACATATACACTGCAATAGGAAAAAGAAAGTCCCACTGGGGATTTTCATTGACTTGTTAAAGCTTTTGAACCAGTTGACCATGACTAGTGCTCGCCATATAAAATTTGTCGCAATTATGGTATATAGAGGGCACTTCCCTCAACTACCTAAAGTCTTACCTCAGCAACAGAAGAGAATATGTTACACAAACGGGCAAACTCTTCCCGCACAAGCCAATTACAGTTGGATTCCCACAGGGAAGTGTCCTAATTACCTCTTTCTCTTTCTCATAAGTACACAAATGAACGCTAGCCAAATCTTCACAACTACTCAAAACCCACACCTATTTGCAGATGACACTACATACTCTTCTCTCACGCCGAGCCCAGTACCATGCTAGCCAATCTCCGAATACCGAATTACAGAAAATATTACATGGATGAGGACTAACAAACAAGTTAAATTTTCATCTAAACATTGACAAAACCTACTTCTTCAGTTTGGTAATCAGAGCTACAGATGTCCCTCCTAACAATTGATAAATGGATCCACCCTATCCAAAACTCACAGTAGGGAAAATTCTTAGGAATCCACGCTTGATAATATACCTCCAAATTTCAAACAAAAAACAAATATCCCAAAAAATTTCAAGACCGTAGGCATACTATCGAAATGGGACTGGTACTTGTTGACGTAACAGATGGTTCCACATTCAGCCCTCCTGGCCTATATCAGCTCACTTATTTACCCTATCTTCACCCATGGAATTTTGTGCAAGGGGCTCAACTGGCAAACCACTCACACCATTAATCACCCAACAAAAGGCAGCAGTCAGAATGATAACAAATACCCCTACAGGCAGCAACACTCCACCTAAATTAAAAACTCTAACATACTCACCATACAAAACAATACGTTATACTTATTTACTGCACCTTCTACATCGTAGAACACTTGTAACTCAGATATAACCCCTCCTCTCAAACGTCTCCTTACCAACCTCAACATAACACATGACCAAACACAATGCACAGACACTCTTTGATGTTTCTCGTGCCATCTCATGCTATGCAAAAACTCAATGCACCATAAAAGGCCCTAAAAATTCTGGATTCATTACATGTGAATAATACAAAAACACTGTCTGTTTATAAATATTCAAGTCTCTTCACAAAAATCACTTTTACCTCACAGGGTGTGTCGCGGGCCGGTTTTACCGCATAGGCAAACTAGGCATTTGCCCTAGAGCCCCGCGGCCCAAAGGGTTTCAGGTGCTCATCCAAGACTGCCACACATGTGCAAGTACAAAGGGGTCCCTACCTAAAAAGTTCAAGTGTTTGGAGAGTAAAAATGATTTTTAAAATTTAAACAAAACAAAAATAAATAATGAAATAAAATAAAATAAAAATAAATAAATCAACCATAGATGTCACTACTTTAATAGCCTATCTAGTAATACTATGGCCAGTGGGCTTGAGTTTTAATTCTCTTTAAAATGCATGATTTAACAAGATAGTTTATAATGGCTGTTGGAAATGGTTTTGGTTGTCTTGATGTACTGTACCCTATTAAATTTAATCTAAATATAG
This sequence comes from Cherax quadricarinatus, assembly GCF_026875155.1. Classification (NCBI taxonomy): domain Eukaryota; kingdom Metazoa; phylum Arthropoda; class Malacostraca; order Decapoda; family Parastacidae; genus Cherax; species Cherax quadricarinatus. The sequence continues at coordinate 17,288,534 of NC_069475.1, forward strand.
CCAGAAAGTAATTTAATTAGACCTCAAACAGGATCACACCAACCGCCCCGCCCCACCCCCAAGCTCGACGGGGTCCTTCGCTTACCCATAACTCAAAGGGGCCCCTCAGCCAAGGGCCCAGAGACTTCTTTAATCTGCCCTGTACTCACCCGACACTAAAATAAAACTGTAATAATTGTCTTCATAATTGTATCTATAAAATGTTTTCTAATATTGATGATTCATCAAACTTTTAATTACATTACCTAAACAGGATACTCCATTCTATTGAATGATCAGCAACTCAGTTAATGACCATACCCCAGCCGGATTGGAACCCGCGGTCATAGAGTCTCAAAACTCCAGCCCGTCGCGTTAGCCACTAGACCACAGCTAGCCACAATAAGATTCATACCAACTAGGTAATTTCTACACCATAGGAAGGTTAGCACAGGCACCTCTGTGAACACAAAATGCAAGTTTTTACAGAGTTTAGAGACCTCTATACTGCGGTTCAACATGGCCGGGGTATGGTTTGTTTGCAATCGTGTCATTTTAACAGATTTTCTTGAGTCAGTTAATGACCAATAACTTGTCTTTGTATATAACTCATTTTATGCTTTAATTGTCATCTGTTTACAATAATGTTCATACCCCTGATAATTCATTAGCTTAGATTGCATCAAAGTTAATTTTAATCCTGCAATAAATGCTCTGCATACAAGGGGCTTTGGCATGTTGCACTTTAATAACTGAATTCCATTGTGCATCTCTGTATCAGTTCAAATTAATAAATAAATAAAAAATAAATAAATAAATAAACTAACACTCGGTATTATCCTGGGTTTCTAACACTCGGGGTTGTCCTGGGTTACTAACACTCGGGGTTATCCTGGTTTACTAACACTCACGGTTATCCTGGGTTTCTAACCTCACAGTTATCCTGGGTTACAAACACCACAGTTATCCTGGGTTACTAACACTGGGCTAATCCTGGGTTACTAACACTAGGGGTTATCCTTGGTTACTAACACTTGGGGCTATCCTGGGTTACTAACACTCACAGTTATCCTGGGTTACTTACACTCGGGGTTATCCTGGGTTACTAACACTAGGAGTTATCCTTGGTTACTTACTCTGGGGGGTTTGTAGGGGGCGGGGGGGGGTTTTGTAGAGGGGCAGGTGGAGGTTGTAGAGGGGCGAGTGGAGGTTTGTAGAGGGGTGGGTGGGGGTTTTTTGAGGGGCAGGTGGGGGTTGTAGAGGGGCAGGTGGGGTTGTAAAAGGGGTGGGTGGGGGTTGTAGAGGGGCAGGGGGGGTTGTAGAGGGGGGGGGTTGGGGTTTGTAGAGGGGCAGGTGGGGGTTGTAGGGGCAGGTGGGGGTTGGTTGTTGAGGGCAGGAGGGTTGGGGTTTTTGAGGGGCAGCAGGTAGGGGGTTGTTGAGGGGCAGGTGGGGGTTGTTGAGGGGCAGGTGGGGGTTGTTGAGGGGCAGGTGGGGGTTGTTGAGGGGCAGGGTGGGGGTTGTTGAGGGGCAGGTGGGGGTTGTTGAGGGGCAGGTGGGGGTTGTTGAGGGGCAGGTGGGGTTGTTGAGGGCAGGTGGGGGTTGTTGAGGGCAGGTGGGGGTTGTGAGGGGCAGGTGGGGGTTGTTAAGGGGCAGGTGGGGGTTGTTGAGGGGCAGGTGGGGGTTGTGAGGGGCAGTGGGGGGTTGTTGAGGGCAGGTGGGGTTGTTGGGGGGCAGTGGGGTTGTTGAGGGCAGGTGGGGGTTGTTAGGGCAGTGGGGTTGTATGAGGGGCAGGTGGGTTTGTGAGGGCAGGTGGGGGTTGTGAGGGCAGTGGGGTTGTGAGGGGCAGGTGGGGGTTGTTGAGGGCAGGTGGGGGTTGTTGAGGGGCAGGTGGGGGTTGTTGAGGGGCAGTGGGGTGTGGAGGGGCAGGTGGGGGGGTGTTGAGGGTCAGGGTGGGGGTTTTTGAGGGGCAGGTGGGGGGTTGTTGGGGGCAGGTGGGGGTTTTAGGGGGCAGGTGGGGGTTGTTGAGGGGCAGGTGGGGTTGTTGGGGGGCAGGTTGGGGGTTGTTGAGGGGCAGGTGGGGTTGTTGAGGGGGCAGGTGGGGTTGTTTGAGGGGCAGGTGGGGGTTGTTGAGGGGCAGGTGGGGGTTGTTAGGGCAGGTGGGGGTTGAGGGGCAGGTGGGGGTTTGAGGGGGGCAGGTGGGGGTTTGTGAGGGGCAGGAGGGGTTGTTGAGGGCGGTGGGGGTTGTTGAGGGGCAGGTGGGGGTGTTGGGGGGCAGGTGGGGGTTGTTTGAGAGGAAGGAGGTTGGGGGTTTGGGGTTGAGGGGCAGGTGGGGTTGTTGAGGCAGGTGGGGGTTGAGGGGCAGGTGGGGTTTTTAAAGGGCAGGGGGGGGTTGTTGAGGGGCAGGGGGGGGTTGTTAGGGCAGGGGGGGGTTTTGAGGGCGGGGGGGTGTTGAGGGGGGGGTGGGGGTTGTTGAGGGGCAGGGGGGGTTTTTTTGGGGGGGCAGGGGGGGGTTGTTGAGGGCGGGTGGGGTTTTGGAGCAGTGGGGGTTGTTGAGGGCGGGTGGGGGTTTTTGAGGGGCAGGGGGGGGTTGTTGAGGGGCAGGTGGGGTTTTGAGGGGCAGGTGGGGGTTTTGAGGGAGGGGGGGGTTTTTAAAGGGGCAGGGGGGGGTTTTTGAGGGCAGGGGGGTTGTTTGGGGGGCGGGGGGGGTTGTTAGGGGCGGGTGGGGGTTTGAATTTGGATGTAAGTGTTTAGCATATTTTTTTTAAATTTTTTTTTAAAAACAAACATCATACAAAATCCAGAATATAAATAGACAAAAAAAAATAAAAAACATAAAGTTTTCAGAACATGGCTCAAAACCCAAAAAAAATGGCAAAACATAAAGCAAAAGTTTTACAAAAAAGCCCAAAAACAACACCAGAACAGAGAACTAACCTATCTTATATAACTTTAAAAACAACTTTAACCCTTTGACTGTTGCGGTGTATATGTACGTCAAAGGAATACCGGTTGACTACTAAGCATAAATTTTAGCGGCTTCAAACAACGGAGAGGGCTGGTGGGCCTAAGAAAGAAGGGGTCTCAGTGGTCGTGTGCCCCCTGTGAAAAAATCTGGGCTAAACGGTCTTGGGGAACCCCATCTTGGTATCCATTTTCACCATGCCCGCGTAAAAGTTCCTCACTCCTCGGGGGATTGGGCTTTTTTTCCCAATGATAGCTCAAACAGTTGATAGTGCGGGAAAAGGGAAATTTCCCTGTTTTGAAGCGGGTGTGACCGAGAAAATTACCCAGGATAACAAATTTAGTATAAAAACCCCAGATGACCCACAACCCCACCTCTGGTGTGGGCCGGCCGTTCATTTTCACCTGTCCCGGGACAAAGGGAAACTTTTTGCCCTGTACAAGACTCAGATTGCATGCAAGGAAGTGATAGTGATTTAAAGGGTTTATTGAAAGCATTCAGTTGTACAGTGAGGGTAAAATTTCCCCTGAAGGGCAGTATAACAGTCGCAGCGTCTGGTAGTGTGCCATATGCCTTCCAAGGGGAAGGAGTACATCTGGGGACCTTTCCCGTGGCCCTACACCACGTCCTGAAAAATGAAGATATGATATTGTTACGATGGTAAAAATTTAAGTGAGTGAGGCCAGGGGTGGGGGTGATAGTGAGGGTGCCATGATCTGTACACCAGCAGCGGGCCAGCTAGTGCCCGGCTGTGACTCTGCAAAACAAAAAACCCCCTGGGCCACCCCAACCTCACAAAACCACAACCAAACCCCCAAAACCTCACAACCACAACGACATTACAAATCCAAAACCACCACGACCGCATCGGGATTGGCATCAAATGACGAGTTTTTTTTTTCCCAATCCCCTGACTTTGTTTTGGAGAAAAAGTGGAAAAACCCATCATGTACATTGGGGAACAATCCCACTGAACAAAATCTTTCGTTGTTCTTCATGAACCCCTGAGGACATTTTGTCAGGGAAAAAATACATACATGAAGACCCATGGCAAACACTTTTTCCTTCACCAAAGATCACCCAAAAACCAGTAAAGGGGACACAACTGTGGAAAAGATTATCTGTTTTTTTTGCCACAATAATGCTTATCCACATGTTATAACAAGTGTCGCACATACGGGCGACAGACCCCTGATTTCAAACCCCGCTTTCAGTACATTTTACCATGAAAAGATTTTTTGTTACTGTTACGTATGTTTTCCCTTTCAGACAAAAACCCGGCCCGACAGAAGCAAAAGGGTTATAAAGTCAACTTGTTTTTGTACCTGAAACAAAAGTGCTGTAGTATTTTTATCCCTTCAGGAAGTTTTTATTTTACGATCTTTGATTTTGTTCAAGGAAACTCTCATTCAAGCAGTAAAATACCAAGCAAAGGAAACGCTTTGGGTATAAATTATTTGTTCTGTTGAGCAAAACTGGTCTGGGTTTTTGGGTATAAATTTTGTACACTCGGAAAAAAAATGGGGGAACCAGGAAATTACTGGGGACTCTGGTGATGTGGTTAGAACAATGATGGGAGCCATATCTTGGTAAGGGCTATTTTTATTACTGACACTGGTACACAAGCCCTATACTCAGGATTTCTTGCGAGTGAACATGACAGATGTGTGTGGCACAGTGCGTAGAAATGAAACATATGCCTAAAATCGAACTGGGAGTCGTAGAGGGAAGTGCGGGTTTGCTGCAATGACATCATGGCATTTCGTGGCATGACAAAGTGATGTCCCCACTGCTGACATCATTCACCGACACGAAAAGGTAGAGACGGGAACAGAATAAGAACCCAAAGGGAAACCCATTGAAAACCCCAGCTGTGATGGATTACAACCTCAATACGCTTAGTGGACAAATGTACATGCAGATTGGGTTTTCGCGGTTCGAAAAAGTTTTAAGTGGTACAAAAACTGTTTTTCCATCTTTTTACTTTTCCCTGCTGAATCTTATAATATGTATAAAAGGGAAAACCAAGAACAAACCCAAAAATGGTAATTTTTTTGTCATCTCAGACAAAAATATTCAAGTACCAAGAAACAAAAACCTCAATAGACCCGGCCCCACGAAATTATCAACACATGTCCTCTTGTTCTGAGGGCCCGGTGATCACACCCCATACCCCGCCTCTACACGCCAAAAAAAATGCTCAAAGAGGGTTTTTTTTTGTGGGTACCACAAAAACCACAAAAACGCAGAGACACCTTTTTGTGTGAGGATTTTAAACACCATTTTGCTTATACCCCTGTTTCAAAAATTCCACAAGCTCGCACTTCTAATAAAGTTCCATATTGTACTATGTATATATATTATAAAGCAATCGTAAACTTTGTTTACATTGTTTGTTTTTGTAAACAAGTTTTAGCAACATTATAATGATCGAGTTTTTTTCTAAAATTTGGTTACATTAAAAAGAGTGTATATTTGAACATGTACAATAATTTGGTCCAAGGCCACAAAATTATGTGAAAAAAAAAAATAGGAAAAAAAACAAGAAACCCATCAAATACAAAAATAAAAGTTTCCCGGGGTGAGCGGCATCCCCGCTGTTGCCGCCACAGTAAATTTCAGCAAAGTTCGGACTCTATATCTCGGTAATACTAAAGGAAATTTTTTTTTTTTGGGACTAAAACAATCAGAAAAATAATCTTAACTTTTTCATAAAAAAAATTTATTTTTTTTTTTTTCGAAAATTTGCGACACCCGGGGACACTTCAGATTGGGGCCCTTCGACAGTCAAAGGTTTAAAAATACCCAAATTTGAATGTACAGAGCCCAACATTTAACAAAGGCCAAAACAATATTTAAAGACAACACAAAAAAAAACTGATTTTCCCCAAAAAAAAGAAAACCCACAATTGCATACATGTCAAAAACAAAAAAGTATTAAAAATTTTAATCTACAAAAATCAAAAAAAATACATGAATTTATAACCGATAATAAACATAACCAATTTCACATACCATTAAAAAAATATGACTCAAAACTGGTATTTCAAGACAGGAATACTTTTCCAAAAAATTTACAAAACCTTCGGGGGGTTCACTTTCATTCTTTACACAAAAGTAACAAGTAAACAAAGGGGCTCCAAACCCCACAAACCCCACATCCAGCCCAAACCCGGAAACACAACCAACCAACATTCACTACACCTCATGCATCCCCCCCGGGGCGAGCCTTTTATTTTCCACTGACTTACACTCAACCAATTTAAATCCCATAAATAAAATGAACCTTACCCTTCGTACATTCATATCATTCACAGATTCACGAGGATTTCTAAAAGTTTTGCCTCCTAATCCTTCCAAAAATACCTGATCCCACCTTTTTCCCCGTACAACTCCCGGGTTACGAGCATGTACGATAAAACGTTATCCAAAACACGCCTTCGCACCTCACTAACCCCTTTCCCCCCCCCTCATCACCCACGATAGTAGATATAAATCACCATGATGAATCAAAAGCTCTTAAAACTTCCTCTTCTAAAACCACCCATGCAAAACTTAAAGCACGCAAAACCACCCCCCCCCCCTCCCTTCCACCCTGTACCCCCTTCCAAACCCAAACCCCCTGACGTTTTCTAACCCTTCACAAAAATAAATTACATGGAACCCGTGCATCCCCCCACAAAAACCAAACCCCCTCCCTCTACTACCCTCCTGGTTTTAGATGGCCCCTGACGCAAAATACCAGCAAAAAACAAAACATAACGTCACGCACCCTAGCAATATTTTTCACTTGCTAAAACTATACCAAATGTTTCTCCACGAGTAAAATGGGGAACACACCCTAAACGGGGGCAATGCACTTACCCACCATAACCTACACAAAACCGTATTCGAAGTTTCCTTTCCCTAACCAAAAACAAGGCCCGAAGAACAATTTCACATTTCCCTCAATTCAACGCTTCCTACCACTTCTTTTAACTTCACATATACCTGTTCTTTTTCCCGCCATCACGCCCACATCAAAAACCCCCTTTAAAACACACATTTTTCCCTCCATCTTAGGCCATCAAACCCAACCCACCCTGGGACACCTAAAAAACATTTTTTCTTTTAACCCAACACAACTTGATCCCCCCAAAAATTTAAACCCTTCCAAAATTTTCCCGAATACCGTCCCCCGTAACGGGGAAAACAGCCGCAAAGTCAAAAACCCTTACTATACAAAAAACATTTATACAATCACACTTGGGCCCAAAATGAATGCTGGGGCCCCCAAAAAACCCAGACATCCACGTCCTTTTAACAACCTACCCAGTTTTTTCCCCCACCCCCCCACATCCATGCTCCTTGTATAAAAAAAAAATCTTTTCGACACCCACACATTTTAACAACAGTAAACTCACCTTAACCCCCCCTTTCCAATGCCCAACCCCCTGATCATTGACTTCTCACTATTTTTTTCCTTCATACCCGTGGCACGTTCAAAAAAATTGCCAAAAATCTTTTGAACACTTTCATAACACCTTTCACGAACCAAACAGCGTATCATCTACCTAACCTATTAAAACCCGGGGAAAGCGCCCTCCCCCCCCCCCCACCCCGGGGACGACGGGATGTTCAACCATTCATAAAAGGGGTCCTGTAAACACCCAAATAAAATCTTGACATGGAAAAAAAACCCCCGCCCGAGACCTCTACCCATCCAGATTCACCCCCCATACTCCCTTATTTTTACCCTCATTTTTGCTCCCCATACAGCGTATATACCCAATCAACTATTTCTTTCCCCCCAACCTTTTCTCCTAATAAACCCGTAGTTCCCCTTTCCTTTACATAGGGTGCCTGCCCTCCAAAACCAAAAGCCACCCCTTTTTCCCCCCCCTTTTTTTCTCCCCAAAAATATCAAATCCCATGTCCTTTAATATCGACCTTCCCGCAGCCCCAAAACCAAATTGCGAAAAGCCCCCCCCACTACGCATTTTAAAAACCCCAATACCTGGAGTTTACCTGGAGAGAGTTCCGGGGGTCAACGCCCCCGCGGCCCGGTCTGTGACCAGGCCCACTGGGGGTCAAGCCTGATCAACCAGGCTGTTGCTGCTGGCTGCACGCAAAAACCCAAATAATATTCAAGTACCAAAAAAAAACACCGAAATAGACCAGCGCCCAGAAATTTCAACCTGTCCTTTGTCTGAGGCCTGGTATCCTCCCCCAAACCCATGCCTGCTACTACTCCCAAGAAAAATGCCAAAGAGGTTTTTTGTCGGGACATCCACAAAATCCCCCAAAAACGAAGAGACATCGTTTTATGTGTGGGAGTGTAAGACCCCCTTTGGCTTATCCCCATGTTTCAAAAAATTCCAAAAGCTCCACTTTAATAAATTCCGTGTTGAAAATATGTATATATATTATAAACAATCTAAACTTTTGTTTACTTTGTTTTTTTGGGGTAAAAAAATTTTAGAAAACTTAAAAGTAGAGTTTTTTTTTGCTTAATTGTGTTACTTCAACGAGTGTTATTTAACTTGTCAATAATTTGGTCCACAGGCCACAAAAGTTAGTGAAAAAAAAAAAATAGCGAAAAAAACAAGAAAACCATCAATACAAGTAAATAAAAGTTTACCGGTAGGGGCATCGCCGCTGTTGCCGCCAGCAGAAAATTTTCAGCAAAGTTCAGGACTCTTATCTCGGTAATATGAGGGGAAATTTTTTTTTTTTGGGAAAACAATCAGAAAAATAATTTTAACATTTTCAAAAAAAAATTATTTTTTTTTTTTTCGAATTTTTTGCGACACCAGGGGGACTTCAGGATTGGGCCCCTTCCACAGTCAAAGGGTTAACTACCAATTTTGGGAATGTACTAGAGCCAACATTTTAAAAAAGGGCCAAAACAATTTTTAAAGAGCAAAACAAAAAGAAAAAAATATTACAATAAAAAAAAAAAACCCATGCATATGCATACATTCACAAACAAAACAGATATAAAAATATTTTAATCTACAAAATCAAAACATATCATGACTTCATAACCCTAATAAACAAACCAATTACACATACATTAAAAACATATGACTCAAGAATTGGTCATTACAAGACAGAATACTTTCCCAAAAAATGACAAAACCTTCGGGGGGGCATTTCATTTATTTACACAAAAATAACAAGTATCAAGGAGCTCTCAAAGCCCCACAACCACCACCCCCTGACAACCCGGAAACAAATCCCTACCAACATTCAAACACTCTCTGCATCCCCCAGGGCGGCCCGTTATTGTCCACTGACTTTCACCAACCATTTAAACCCCTAAATAAAAAACCCTTTCCCTTGTACATTATTTCATTCACGATTCAGGGATTTCTAACGTTTGCCCCATTCCTTCCAAAAATACCTGATCCCACCCCTTCCCCGTACAACTCCCGGTTTCGAGCATGTACGATAAAACTTATCGCAAAAACACGCCTTCGCACCTCACTAACCCCTTTCCCCCTCATCACCCCCAATGTAATATAATTCCCAGATGTAAACAAAAGCTCTTTTAACTTCCTCTTTTAAACCACCCCTGCAAACTTAAGCACGCAGAACCACCCCCCCCTCCCTTCCACCCTCTGTACCAAACCCTTTCCCAACCCAAACCCCCGACTCTTCTAACCCTCACAAAAAAAATTAATGGAACCCGTGTCATCCCCCCCACAAAAAACCACACCCCCCTCCCTCTACTACACTCCTGGTTCTTAGTATGGCCCTGACGGCAAGATACCATGCAAAAAACAAAACATAATTTCACGCCCCTAGGCAATAGTTTCAGCTGCTAAATCTATACCAAATGTTTCTCCACGAGTACATGGGGAACACACTCTCAACAGGGGCAATGCACTTCCCCAAACCAGTAAACCTACACAAAACCTGTATTCGAATGTTTCTCTGTTCCCTAAACAACAACAAGGCCCGAAGAACAATTTCACATTCCCTCAATTCAACGCTTCCATACCACTTCTTCAACTTCACATTTACCTTTTTCTATTTTCCCGCCATCACGCCCACATGCAATACCTCCCATTTAAGAAACACACAAATTTTTCCCTCCATCTTAGGTCCCTCAATCCCAACCCCCCCTGGCACACCGGTAACATAACATCTTTCTTAACCAATCACAACTTGATCCCCCCAAAAATTTAAACTCCTTTCTCAAAATTCCCAGAATTCACCGTCCCTGTAATCGGGGAACACAGCCGCAACATGTCAAACCTTACTATACAATAAAACATTTATGACAATCAACACGTTGGGCCAAAGTGAGATGCTGGGGCCTCAGAACACCCGACATCCCACGATCCCTTTTTAACAAAACCTATCCGAGTTTCCTCACGCGCCACATCCATGTCATCCTTGTATAATAGAAAAATCTTTAGCGACACCGCACACATTTTAACAACAGTACAACTCACCTTACCCCCTTTCCAAGTGCCAAACCCCATGATAAATTGACTTTTCACTATTTACCTTCATACCCGTGGCACGTTCAAACAATTGCACACATCTTCAAAACATTTTCCCATAGACATCCTTTCACGAACCACAACAGTCGTATCATCTACCTAACCTATTAATCCCGGCCAAAGCGTCCCTCCCTCAACCCCACCGCACCCGGGGGGTACTGACGGAAAGTTCAACCATTCTATAAAAGGGGTCCGTAAACACCCAAAAAGATCTGTGACATGGGACACCCTGCCTGAGACCTCTACCCATCGCAGATTCACCCCCCATACTCCCATATATTTGTACCTCATTTTTCCCTCCCTATACAGCGTATATACCCAATCAACTATTTCTTCCCCATAACCTTGTCTCCTAAGTTTAACCTGTGTGCACGCCTTTCCACTTTATCATAGGCTGCCTGCCAGTCCAAACCCAGTAAAGCCACCCCTTCCCCTCCTTTTGTCTCCACAAAAGTATCAGAATCCCATGTCCTTCAATCATCGACCTTCCCGGCAGCCCAAACTGCAATTGCCGAAACGACCCCCCACTACGCATTTAACCCTAATACCTGGAGTTTACCTGGAGAGAGTTTCGGGGTCAACGCCCCCCGCGGCCCGGTCTGTGACCAGGCCTATGGTGGGTCAGAGCCTGATCAACCAGGCTGTTGCTGCTGGCTGCACGCAAACAACGTACGAGCCACAGCCGGCTGGTCAGGAACCGACTTTAGGTGCTTGGGCCAGTGCCAGCTTGAAGACTGCCAGGGGTCTGTTGGTAATCCCCCTTATGATGTGGGAGGCATTTTGAACAGTCTTGGAAACCCCTGACACTTATTGGGATGGTTCTTAACGTGCTAGTGACACCCCTGCTTTTCATTGGGGGGAAGTTGCATCATCTGCCAAGTCTTTTGCTTTCGTAGTAAGTGATTTTCGTGTGCAAGTTCGGTACTTGTCCCTCTAGGATTTTCCAGGTGTATATAATCATGTATCTCTCCCGCCTGCATTCCGGGAATACAGGTTTAGGAACCTCAAGCGCTCCCAGTAATTGAGGTGTTTTATCTCCTTTTTGCGCGCCGTGAAGGTTCCCTGAAAATTTTCTAGGTCAGCAATTTCACCTGCCTTGAAAAGGGGCTGTTAGTGTGCAGCAATATTCCAGCCTAGATAGAACAATGACCTGAAGAGTGTCATCATGGGCTTGGCCTCCCCAGTTTTGAAGGTTCTCATTATCCATCCTGTCATTTTTCTGGCAGATAAGATTGATACAATGTTATGGTCCTTGAAGGTGAGATCCCCCGACATGATCACTCCCAGGTCTTTGACGTTGGTGTTTCGCTCTATTTTGTGGCCAGAATTTGTTTGTACTCTTATGAAGATTTAATTTCCTCGTGTTACCATATCTGGGGTAACTGAAATTTTCTATCGTTAAAATTATATTGTTTTTTGAGCCCACTGAAAGATTTTTGGGTTTATGTCCGCCTGGAGCCTTTAGTGTCTGCATGGAAAGACACTGTCATGCAGATTCGGGGTTTTTTGATAGGGTGACATTTCTTATCAGACTCATTTTTAGTGAAGTTTAGGTTAGTGTTTTCTCCAGTCTGTGGGCCCTTTATTTGTGGTTTAAATTGTTTTTGTGCAAGTTTTAAAAAGCCGTGTGAGTTGTTTTCATGACTCCCCCGGGGGTTTTATTACTGCAATAATTTATTGGTTATTCCTATTTTATGCCTTAAGTTGAAACCCCCGGAGCAAGATTTTGGGGTGCGGAGCTGGAAATTTTCCAGCAGTGGTCAATTTTAACAGCTGTTCCTGGAATTGCTGGGATGTTGCATCGGGGGTTTGTGCTACCCAAAATGACTAGGTTTTGGTAGGGGGGAGGTGAGGGAAAAGTTCAACGATAGGGTAGCGAGCGATATTTTGAACGATTTTTGTTTCCCAGCTCTTTTTTAAAGGGCTGGGTAGTATAGTCCCACTACCCCCTCCCCCCCCCCTTTTTCCCCCCACACCAAAAGGTGATGTGTGGGGCTGACTCACAGCTCCCATACAACTGTAAGTACAACCCTGTTTCCTATTTAGTGGATTTATTGGTTAAAGCTTCACTTCTGACCAATAATAAATTAAGTCCTTTCAGTCTTGATCTCCATGTTAAATGTTTTAATAATCACCATGTCTTTTAGGTATTGTACTTATCATGGAGAGTGATTTCTTAAGCAGGGGGTAACCTGTCTCTTTCCAGTTGGAATGACAGATTGGGTCACCTCCCAAAACTGTTACGCACCTCGTTTGTGAACCTTCCAGGTCAGGTATGATGTATATGTAACTGGTTTTATCACTTAATATTATATTTCTAGCCTCATTAGTAGCTAAAATGAGGATAGAGTACTTTATAATATTATCGGGCCCTTAATTTATTTAGCTTTGTAAATAGATAGGATGTTTCGATGATGTAAACTACGAGACAGTTGTTTATTACCGCTGTCGTTTAGCCCACTGTCCCCTCTTAATCCGAGGTGACGTCAGTCTGAATTCTGTTATAGGGCAGTCCACTCTCACCTTTCGTGAGAGAAGCTCCTTGATTCCTGGATTTAACCTTCTGGTCCCACATGAGGTTCCCTAGTGACCCTCCAGCACCTCAGCCAGTATCAGACAGAAACATCTCAGCGAAATGTGTGGTTTGCTGCATTGGAGACACTGGTGATTGCCCCTAGCTTCTGCTAGGAGCGATTTTTAAGCAGTATTGGTTCAAACAGGACGGCAAAAAGTCAGGGAGACAGACTCGCCTAAAAACTCCTTTAAGTGTAGAATATTCCTAATCTCCCTTAGTATATTTTGAAGTTGAATAAGAGTGAATTATTATTGAAGCATTACGTTTTCTGTCTCTTTTAGATTGAGCTAAGAAAAGTGTTATTATATGAAGTGAAGGTGTTATGATACTAGAGCCTTCAGTACTATAAACAAGACAGAATATTGTATATTATCTTTTAAGTGAACTCAAGTGAAAAATTTCATGAGTATCTTCTTTTTTTTGGTGCGACCTTTTTAAAGTTGATATAAAACACTTCTATGGTTTATTAAGAAACTTAATAAAAACCGCAAAGAAACATTGTGATTGTTTACTACTGAAACCCTTGGACGATTTCATCTAGAACAGGATATTCAATCCTGTTTATTGTTGCAAGAAAGGGCTAAACAGGCTTAAGTAGTTGCCCTGTAAACAACACCAACCAAAGAGAAGTATTGAAGGAGACAGGCTGAAACAGCCCAAGAGACATCACTCTCTATCTACCTGTTTATATGTATGGCATCGCAGGACATAACCCCTCATCTTTGCAGGGGGTAATGAACCTGTGTTCCTGTCATCTGGACTGACTATTCAAGGCTATAGACTCTGTGAAGAACTGGCCATTGGGTTGTCCCCAACACCTGTGACCCCCCCCCCACAACATCAACCAGACACCCCAGTTTACTTGTACTATTAGCGTTGAATTCTAATGTCATTTTTTCATTTCATTTTTCATTTTTCTTTCAAATAGGATACCCCTTCATGTTTCACTGTTTTATATTTGTATTAATAAATAATAAAGTGTTTATCTTTGTGAATTATTATTTCTTTTTCTATTCATTAATTTTCCTGAGGAAGAGCCACCCTTTTGGGTAATAATGATTGAAGTTGTTAAGGGGAGTAAGCCTTCACAATTTATATAATTTTTATATTCTGATGATTACAATTTAAAATAGTTCTTGTGATTTCATATCAATCTTTTTTCTGACACTAAGAGTACTCAAATTTTAGCAATCTTTTTTCTGACACTAAGAGTACCAAATTTTAACAGTCACTCTGACAGATGAACATTTTCACCTGCACTGGTCATTTACTATGTCTAGAAATATATACAAAGTATTTATAGGTCCTAGCAATGTTTTAGACACACTGGAGTATAAATCTCCTGAAGCTTTAGTGTTATGACAAGGACAGAATGTGCCCTTCTGGGGGAACCCTTGCCTTTATATGTTTTTACCCCTTCCCTCATAAACATGTCTTTGTATGTCTGTCTATCAGTCTGACTGCCTGTCTATCTGTCCATCTGCCTATCTGTCTATCTGTACATCTATCTTTCTATCTGTACATCTCTCTATCTCTCTGTGTGCCTAGCTCTGCTTATCTGTCTGTCCAGTTCAGCTTATCTTTCTGCCTGCCTGTGTGTGTCTGTCTTTCCATCTGCTTGTCTCTGTCTCAGGGAGTGGCTAGTAAACCTGTTGGTTTGTGGTGTATGTGCCGCTCCCTGATTACTGAGCAAGTGACACTGCTATTATTTGCATAATGTTTATTTGTGTCTTATACACCTACCATCTGACTTACGACCTGCTCGACTTACGACGACTCGACTTACGACCGTGTTTTCTATGCCAAATTTCTGGGAAATAAACAAGTGTTTGTGTTGTACACAGTGTTTATCCTAAACCTTACAGTATAAAATACAGTACTAACAGCATAAAAAGTAAAGTGAAACATGAAATACCAAAATAAAACAATAAAGTCATTAAAAAATGTTATGTTGATATTCAGTAGTAAAGTTCAACTTACGACCATTTCGACTTACGATCAGTTTCCCGGAACCGAACTCGGTTGTAACTCGGATGGTAGGTGTATCTATAACACTGTATAACACTTGGCCTAGAATTTTTGGGTTATCCTAGGTAATTTACATTATGAATAATAACTGCATTTATGAGTACATTTGAGAGATAGAGATACAAAAAGGCAGTAATATAGACAGATAGAGATATAGATAGACAGATATAGACAGATAGAGATACAGACAGCTATATAGACAGAAACAGACAGAGACAGCCAAAGCCAGCCAGCTAGCCAGCCAAATACATAAGAACATAAGAAAGAAGCAACACTGCAGCAGGCCTACTGGCCCATGCAAGGCAGGTCCATGTCACCCCCACTTAGACCAATGACCCCCCTAGTTAGGTCACATCCACTGAAAGAAGGAGTAAGTAAGTAAGTAAGTAAGTTTATTCAGGTATACACAAATACAGTTACATAGAATTATCATACATAGCAGCGTATGTGTAGAGAACCTAGGATAACCCAAAAAAGTCAGACAGAGTGACTTATTTCCATTGGGGTCCTTTTACCTTATTATTATAATATAAAGGTTATAATATTTTCTTATTATTCTACAATGAAGATAACATCTTATTATCATACTAAAAAGACTATCTACTACACGAGGGTCATTAAGACTATCTACAATACGAGGGTCATTACTAGAATAAGGTAAAATTTACACGTATGTTAGCTAAAAAATAGAAAATCATTCCCCTCCCTTTCTGTAGCTACATTCATCAGACACCTTTTGGCACTCTTCTTGAACTGGTTCATGCTATGACTGGCTTTGACATGTGCGGGTAGTCTGTTCCATTTCTTTATTGCTGTACAATAAAAGGTGTTTGAAGCCTGTCCACTGACTGTGGGTACTACAAAGTTGTGCTCCCTCCCCCTAGTACATGTACTATGATTGCTTTGGTTCCCAACCTTGACAAAATTGACAGAAAGATATTCTGGACATTGTGAGCAACTTTATAAACATGATTTATCTTCAGTTGTTTTACTCTGTCTTCAACATTCAGCATATCCAACTGCTGTAATTCATCCTGGCCTACATGTTCTTTTGGTCCCAGCCCCAGGATGAATCTTACGATTTTGTTCTGGGTGATTTGCAGTCTATCTTTCAGTTTTTTTGTCAAGGCAGAGTACCAAGAAGAGCAAGTGTAATCCATATGGCATTGTATAAGGGCTAGACATAGGGTCCTGCGAGCCTCAGTAGGTAGACACTGTGCTTGTCTATACAGGAACTTCAGTCTGGTATTCGTTTTCTTTACTACACTATTCCCTATCAATTCTCCTGACATGCATGGGTCAAAGGGGATTCCCAAATATTTTACTGATGAAACCAAAGTGATGGGCTCCCCATTACATTGAACATTAAAATTATTTACCCTTCTCAGTTTATGTTTCGTGCCTAAGAGAATGGCTTCAGTTTTCCCTAGGTGTAATGATAGTTTGTTGTCTACTAACCATTTGCTGCAGGACTCCAGTTCCAGTGTTAAAACATTAGCAATATCTTGTGGGTCTTTACCTGACACTAACAGAGCACTGTCATCTACATACAGTAGGAGTTTGCACTTGACACTGATAGGCATATCAATGACATAACATAAGAATAATAAGGGACCCAGAATACTACCTTGGGGAACTCCACATGTTATCGGCAGGGGTTCTGATTCTGTTTTGTTGATTTTGACTATTTGTCTCCTGTTGCTAAGGTAGGACTTAAACCAGTCTACAGAACCTATACCGATAGCTTGAAGTTTATTACATAATATATTGTGGTTGACAGTATCGAAGGCCTTTTGCAGGTCTAAGGTTACCATACCTATGAGGTTCCCCTTTGACATTTCAGTTCTCAGGTAATCCATCAGATTAATTATGGAGGTGTCGGTTGAGTAGGATCTTCTAAAGCCCGATTGATAGCTATGGAGAATGTTGCTGTCATTAAGGTACTTAACTACTTGAGAATACACTGCCCTCTCTAGAATTTTAGATATTATACTGAGTATACTAACAGGCCTATAGTTGCTTACATCAGACCTACTATTTTTCTTGAAGATAGGAGTAACTCTGGCCTCCTTGAACCCCTCCGGTATGGTATTAGTGGTGATTGATAGATTTATTATGTGAGCAATAGGGATTGACAGTTCAGAAGCACCATCTTTTAGGAACTTAGACAGGATGTTATCAGGGCCTGTGCTCTTAGTTGGGTTTAACCTGCTTAGTTCTTTTTGAATAAAGTCATGAGATACACTTACTAGTTGAAAACTGTTTGGGGTTACCCCTTTATTGGTATAGTATGTTTGAAACTTATCAGAGTCTGTGTTAAAGGTATTTGATGCAGCTGGTAGTTTACTTACTAGTGTTGATGCAACAGATGTGTAGTATGAATTAAAGCAATTTGCCACCTTGGATGTTTCGTGGCATACCTCATTATCGATAGTGAGTACTATGTTAGACCTATCTACTGACTTATGGCTATACCCCAACTGTTTTAGTTGTTGCCAGAGCTTTCTGGGGTTATGCTTATACTCTTCAATTTTTGAGCAGTAGTGCTTTGCCTTTGCTCCTTTTATAAGTCTCTCTATTCTGTTCCTCACCCTTTGGAATTCATTTAGTGCTGCAATATCCTGTCTGTTTGCTTTAAATCTTTTTAGCAGCTGGTCTCTGAATTTCATATTATCTAATATCTCGGTATTCATCCAGGGTTCAGTTCTTCGTTTAATCCTAACCTCTTTAACTGGTGCTATATTATCAAGGATGGTAGTGAACATTGTTTTTAATTTTTCCCAGGCATCGTTTACGTCCGTGCAACTTGTTATCTCTGTCCAGTCACAATTGTGTAGCCTATTTACCAGTGTTTCTTTACTGTAGTTTCTAGTTGACCTCATTTTTATTGTCCTGTGTAGGCCTATCCTATCCCTAATGATTTTCCTGGTGCAGTAAATGATGAAATGATCACTAAGACCTGTGGTAATGACGCCTGACTGACTAATGTTCTCAGAGCGGTTACAAAGTATGTGGTCAATTAGGGTGGCTGAGAACTGTGTGATCTGGGTTGGAGTATTAATTAGTTGAGTGTAACTATTTAATCCTAGAATTTGCTTATACCTTTTGCATAGCCCGTTATTTTGCTTCTGAAAACAGATATTGAAGTCGCCCAGTATTATTGTCTCGCAATTGTTTTCAACTCCGGACAAGACTCTGGAAAAGTCTTCTAAGAACTGGTCCTGGGTAAGAGGGCAGTAACTAGTTCCTACTAAGATGGGTTTGGTCTTAGGAAGCAGCACTTCAAACCATAGAATCTCCAGTTTATTGTTATTTAAATCAGGTCTTGGGTTGTAAGCTAAGTCATTTCTAATGTAGGCACATACTCCACCACCCTTTCTGTTCCTATCTAAGCATTTTATATTGTAACCATCTATTTTGACCTCGTCGTCAGTCACCGTATCATCCAACCAAGATTCAGAGATGGTTATAACTGCTGCCCTAATTTTGTTAGCTAGAATCCTAATCTCTGCCAATTTAGGAAGAAGTGATCTTGCATTGACATGAATAAAGTGAAGGCCTGTTTTCATAAAACAATAATAATCATCAATATATGGCAATGGGTCATTTGTATTAAAATTAGGTAAATCAATGTCATCACTGCTAAAGGGTAACTGTGCCAATGTGCATTTGTTACACACAAAATGAATTCTGGCACCGTTGCTATAATTGTACATACATCCATCATGCACCCACCCCTTACACATTTTACATAAGGTGCCTTTTCTGTTTTTCATGCGTACTTTAGTACAGTGTATGCACCTGTTTGGTAGTGTTTGAGATAATAATGGCTGTATTGTCTCACATTGACCTATGTATGCATTACATATGGAGTTAAGGTTATCATTCCTAGCTACTAGACCGTCATTATCACTGTCATTTATCTGTCTGTTTTGCCTCTGCACAACAGTTTGAGGTCCTGGATTAATTTGGATATCACCACTTAAGAGTGCTACAATAAGAGCTGTGTGCCACTGTTTTTGTTTGGGTATGCGGTGTAGCCATACCTTGCGGCGATAGTGATATTTACTTTTCTGGTAGGATGGCAACTGTTGGGCTTTTACTGTCCAGGGCGCTGTTACTCCATTCACCTTTTCCAGCCCCCATGACTGATTTCTTTCTTCATGGAATTGAAGAAGAAACATAAATATAATTATGGCAGCCTGTACCCCCTAATGCCTGCCATTTTCACTCTTTGCTCTTTTACTCATATACAATAATATTTATTTCTCTTTTCCAGTCCCTAGTACACTTAGTATCTGCTTTAGCAATCACCACTGAATTACTAGTAAAATTTCCTCTTCAAAACCCTCTTCATTGCTCACTTTTCCCTTAACTTCAAAAACCCCTTACAGTTAACCACTTATTACACACTCCCCTTCCCATCTCACTTCACAGTCTGGCTTCCCCAATTAACTTCTAACTCCTTTCCATTCTGGTAGACCAGAAAGGTTTAATCAATGGTTTTATCCTTCCAAATCACCCTCAATTCCATTTATCGGGGGTTGTGTGGTGTTGTTGACTCCTGACCTGTTCTGCTGACTCAGCCATTTTTAAAACACTGAGGGGAGTAACGCCACCTACAACCTGACTTTCCTTGAGCTTATAGATATATCTGGCTTTTTCTGCTATGATTCTCTCACTGTACACTGGTCAGCTGAATATAGGTCAGCTACTAAAACATTAACCTTGACTATTTTAACTATTCACTTCTTTCCCATGACTGGCATTGAGGAATAACCGTCCTATAACCTTGGAGTTTTGTACTGTTGATTTGACGATGTCTCCTGTGTTTCCCTCTCGTTAGCACTGGTACAAGTGATATGATGGTGGTACAGATATGATGCTACTGTCAACAGATGAACGTCAGTAAAGATGAGAATTTCACTTTGCTAGTTGTACGTCTGGCAGTAGCTGCTGTTTGGATGCCGGTCAGCCATGTTTAAAGGCTAAATTCTTTCCCTCGTTTGGCACTGAAGAAAAAAGTCCTACAGACCTGTCATTTCCTTGGAGATTTAGTTGATCAGGTTTTCTGCCATGTTGTCTTCCCGTTAAACACTGGTGCAGTTGATAAGGAGGTCAGTTATTTCATTGTAGAGGAAAACGTCTCATGTCTGGTTCAAGTCTGGCAGCAGGTCTGGTACTTGAATGCCGATCCCTCTTTTGTCATATTTAGTCCATTTCATTGTCGTCACCATCAGTTTTTATGTCACTATAGGTTACTTGCATGTTTTTGCAGCAGTACTTGCAAATTTGGCCATCACTGGAGTTCAGATAGGCCCAGGGGACGGCAAGATATAGGAGCAGACCTGTTGCTGCTTGCTGCGGCTGCGGCAAAGAGGACCTCAGTAGCACAAGCTAGTCAGGCCCAACTCACACCCACCCACCCACTAATGCATTTATTTAACCTATTTTTACGTTCCTCTTAAAATGTGAGTGTTAATATGACATGACATCTGTGAATCACTGGTTTTTGTCACGCTATTTGCCCTAGCTGGTGCTCAGTTGAACTGGTGCTCCCACAAGGTACTAAGTGGTCCCCATTTTTTTTTCATAGTGCGCACACTGAGTGCACAGACCCATATTTTCATTTCTAGGCGACTCAGGCCTATTGCACCAAATTTGAAGGAATGAAAAACAAAACGTTGATCTATGTTTGGAGCCCACCACATGTGACCGTATATCTACGTGTGGACAGTTTAAGGGTTAAAGTCTTGCACATATTTTCAGCCACTTTTTTGTCAGATCTGGCAGCCTCACCATGCCTTATCACGCTGTGTATGCCACTACACTTCTTAAATCTCTCAAACTAGCCTATACTGGCAGCTGCCTTGCCTTTTCACATATAATTGGCTTTGAAACACTATCTCCTGATAATTTTTTCTCATTGATCCACACCAACAACAGTCTCTGCACATCTTCGAGTATTTGCAATCTCTGTTTTGTAAGCACATTTGCACCTTTCACAAACAGCGCTTCCTTGATTGCCTTTTTGTTGGCCAGATAGTAGCAATTGTTGTATGGGGTTTGTTATACAACTTGGCCAGCTTGGAGACACGCACTCCACCTTTGTATTTTGCGATGATCTCTTTCTTGAATTCAATAGTATTTCTCACCCTCTTTACCACAGGGGTGGCACTAGAAGCCCATGGGTTTATACAGCAGTTACAAACATTAAAAACAATGGAATGCAAAATGTATCGTATGTACGCATGGAATCGTCCTTACTGGCATGTTCTTTGTCATTAACTGAGCCAATATTTTGATGCAAAAACGTGTCATTATTTGATTTTTACATTATCAGATGATGTCGTTAACTGGGGATCCACTGTATCAGAGTACATATCAAATATTCAATAATTTTTAAACATAGTGAAAATTTTGGAAAGTTTACAGACATAATGGAGAGATGTGGTGATCACTGAGAATGTAAACAAGCTGGGTGCACGAGGTGACCATATCAAGCCAGGTTAGAAGGGGAGGGGCCTTATAGTGAGTTTTGGTCTTAATTTTTATATTTGTTTAGCGAAACACCATGAAGTGGGGCCCATACAGTGGTACCCAAAGTTTCGAACTTTCTTCGTTCCAGAAGGCTGTTCAAGTGCCATTACCAAAACAAATTTATTCCCATAAGTAAAAATGTAAATTTGATTAGTCTGTTTCACACCCACAAAAATACACTTACAAAAGCACTTACAATAATACATTTACATAACTGGTCGAGTTAGGAGCAGTTCAAAACTTGGGGTACCACTGTACCTTCAGTGATACTGAGGAATGATCTTGATCTGTGCATGTCAGGTGAAGAATACTCAGTAAATCCTCCACATAATGGACCTCAATACAATGGACTTTTTATTACAGTAATACAGTCTCCCCTCACTTAACGACGGAGTTCCTTTCCAAAACCACGTCATTAAACGAATTGTTGCTAAGTAAGGGATTCAAAGGGTAGGATTTTGTGTCAACAATTTTGATATTTTTTTAAATGTCACTTGCCCCATTTTTAACTTTTCGGGAAAATTTTTTTAAATGTTCATGCAGAGTGTACTAAAAACTGAAATAAACGAAAGGGGGAATCAGTCTAATATACATTTTTAGGTTTAAATACTGACCAGAGAGCCTGCGTCGTCTTAGGCATCGGTAAATGAGTTGTCACAAGTGAGGGGGGGCTGTAGTTAAATTGCTGGGTAAATTGTCTTTTAAGAAATTTTTCAAGTTTATGAACATACCTGAAACTGTGTGGCACGTATATTAAATGTAAAGGGGCAAGTCAAAGACCCTTTATAGATGCAGTGCCTGTTAGTTTGGGTAAATAAAAAAAAAAATTTTATTCTTGGTCCCCCATGATAGTGTGTTCTAAAAAAACAGAAAAAAGGGCTAAAAAAATTCCCAAAAAAAAGACGGTGATTCAAACCCTTTGGGCCCGGATCCTAAATTAAATGTAGGTGAAAAATCAATTTCAACTGAAATTATTAAGTGGCAAATAAAGTAAAGCAGCTCAAACTAACCCATTCAAAATTGCAAACAAGTACTGTCCAGAATCCTTGCTACAAATTTGTCAAATTTAGAATGACAAGTTACAATGCTACTAGGGGATGTGAATGTAACTGCTGGTAGCCAGGCCTCAACCACCTTTTATTATACAGTGATAAAGGAGTAGCATGAATTGCTTGCTCATGCAGAAGTCAGTTTTAGTATATAAATTAAGATTATAGTTTATGACAGCTACTAGACTGATCCATTAGAAGCTTAATTGTATAACTGAATTATCTGTACTGTAATAATCCCACATTCTTTTGGATTTGCATATGATTTAGAATAACTACAGTCTTATTCATAAGTCTGGAGACCTGGAGTTTACCTGGAGAGAGTTCCGGGGGTCAACGCCGCCGCGGCCCGGTCTGTGACCAGGCCTCCTGGTGGATCAGAGCCTGATCAACCAGGCTGTTGCTGCTGGCTGCATGCAAACCAAAGTACGAGCCACAGCCTGGCTGGTCAGGAACCGACTTTAGGTGCTTGTCCAGTGTCAGCTTGAAGACTGCCAGGGGTCTGTTGGTAATCCCCTTATGTATGTCGGGAGCAGTTGAACAGTCTCGGGCCCCTGACACTTATTGTTGGTCTCTTAACGTGCTAGTGACACCCCTGCTTTTCATTGGGGAACTTGCATCGTCTGCAAAGTCTTTTGCTTTCATAGTGAGTGATTTTCGTGTGCAAGTTCGGTACTAGTCCCTCTAGGATTTTCCAGGTGTATATAATCATGTATCTCTCCCACCTGCATTCCAGGGAATACAGTTTTAGGAACCTCAAGCACTCCCAGTAATTGAGGTGTTTCATATCTGTTATGTGTGCCGTGAAGGTTCTCTGTACATTTTCTAGGTCAGCAATTTCACCTGCCTTGAAAGGTGCTGTTAGTGTGCAGCAATATTCCAGCCTAGATAGAACAAGTGACCTGAAGAGTTGTCATCATGGGATTGGCCTCCCTAGTTTGAAGGTTTCATTATCCATCCTGTCATTTTTCTAGCAGATGCGATTGATACAATGCTATGGTCCTTGAAGGTGAGATCCTCTGACATGATCACTCCCAGGTCTTTGACGTTGGTGTTTCGCTCTATTTTGTGGCCAGAATTTGTTTTGTACTCTGATGAAGATTTAATTTCCTCGTGTTTACCATATCTGAGTAATTGAAATTTCTCATCGTTGAACTTCATATTGTTTTCTGCAGCCCACTGAAAGATTCGGTTGATGTCTGCCTGGAGCCTTGCAGTGTCTGCAATGGAAGACACTGTCATGCAGATTCGGGTGTCATCTGCAAAGGAAGACACGGTGCTGTGGCTGACATCCTTGTCTATGTCGGATATGAGGATGAGGAACAAGATGGGAGTGAGTACTGTGCCTTGAGGAACAGAGCTTTTCACCGTAGCTGCCTCGGACTTTACTCTGTTGACGACTACTCTCTGTGTTCTGTTAGTGAGGAAATTATAGATCCATCGACCGAATTTTCCTGTTATTCCTTTAGCATGCATTTTGTGCGCTGTTACGCCATGGTCAGACTTGTCGAAGGCTTTTTGCAAAGTCTGTATATATTACATCTCAATTCTTTTTATCTTCTAGTGCATTTAGGACCTTGTCGTAGTGATCCAATACTTGAGACAGACAGGAGCGACCTGTTCTAAACCCATGTTGCCCTGGGTTGTGTAACTGATGGGTTTCTAGATGGGTGGTGATCTTGCTTCTTAGGACCCTTTCAAAGATTTTTATGATATGGGATGTTAGTGCTATCGGTCTGTAGTTCTTTGCTGTTGCTTTACTGCCCCCTTTGTGGAGTGGGGCTATGTCTGTTGTTTTTAGTAACTGTGGGACGACCCCCGTGTCCATGCTCCCTCTCCATAGGATGGAAAAGGCTCGTGATAGGGGCTTCTTGCAGTTCTTGATGAACACGGAGTACCATGAGTCTGGCCCTGGGGCTGAGTGCATGGGCATATCATTTATAGCCTGTTCGAAGTCATTTGGCATCAGGATAACATTGGATAGGCTTGTGTTAACCAAATTTTGTGGCTCTCTCATAAAAAATTAATTTTGATCTTCGACTCTCAGTCTTATTAGCGGCTTGCTAAAAACTGAGTCATATTGAGACTTGAGTAGCTCACTCATTTCCTTGCTGTCATCTGTGTAGGACCCATCATGTTTAAGTAGGGGCCCAACACTGGACGTGGTTCTCGACTTTGATTTGGCATAGGAGAAGAAATACTTTGGGTTTCTTTCGATTTCATTTATGACTTTTAGTTCTTCCCGCGATTCCTGACTCCTATAAGATTCCTTTAGCTTAAGTTCAATGCTTGCTATTTCTCTAACCAGTGTCTCCCTACGCATTTCAGATATATTGACCTCTTTTAGCCGCTCTGTTATTCTTTTCCGTCACCTGTAAAGGAGCGCCTGTCTTTTTCTATTTTACATCTACTCCTCCTTTTTCTTAGAGGAATAAGCCTTGGTGCATACATCGTGAGTGCCACCAAGTTAATCTGTTCTAGGCATAAGTTGGGGTCTGTGTTGCTTAGTATATCTTCCCAGCTTATATCGGTTAGGACTTGGTTTACTTGGTCCCACTTTATGTTTTTGTTATTAAAGTTGAATTTGGTGAATGCTCCCTCGTGACTAGTCTCATTATGTTGGTCTGGGGCTCCACACATACATGTCTGAACCTCAATTATGTTGTGATCTGAGTATATTGTTTTTGATATGGTGACATTTCTTATCAGATCATCATTGTTAGTGAAGATGAGGTCTAGTGTATTCTCCAGTCTAGTAGGCTCTATTATTTGCTGGTTTAAATTGAATTTTGTGCAGAGATTTAAAAGCTGGTGTGAGTGTGAGTTTTCATCAGAGCTGCCTCCTGGTGTTATTACTGCAACAATATTATTTGCTATATTCCTCCATTTTAGGTACCTTAAGTTGAAATCCCCCAGGAGCAAGATGTTGGGTGCAGGAGCTGGAAGATTTTCCAGACAGTGGTCAATTTTTAACAGCTGTTCCTGGAATTGCTGGGATGTTGCATCTGGAGGCTTGTAGACTACCACAATGACTAGGTTTTGGTTCTCGACCTTTACTGCTAAAACTTCCATACATCATTGAGGCATTAAGCAGTTCTGTGCAAACAAGTGACTCTGCAAAGTACAGGCCAACCCCCCCCCTCCTTTTGCCTGTTCACTCTGTCACGTCTGTATAGGTTTAACCTGGGATCCATATTTCGTTGTCCAAGTGATCCTTTATGTGGGTCTCAGTGAAAGCTGCGAACATTGCCTTTGCCTCTGCAAGTAGTCCACAGATGAAAGGTATTTTGTTGTTTGTTGCTGTCTTTAGACCCTGTATATTTGCAAAGAAGTATGCCATCGGATTGGTGGTATTGTTGGTACTGGGGGGGATTTTTTTTCTGGCATTAGTATCTGTATCTGTTGGTTTGGAGTGGAGGCCATTGACTGTGGTTTTCCCCTCCAGGAATGATTGGATTTGGGGTATGATTTCGCCATTTCCTGCCAAATTTTTTTTTTTCGTTCCTGGCACTAAAAAACTTCTCCCTCTTGAGTGGCTGTGGCTAACCAGGTTTTCCCATGGCCTGGATGTTTTGTATCTTTTTGTACCCTTTAGATGGTGTGCCTGGCAATTTAAGTTATAGCACAGTCTTTCCTGTACTGAAGAGGTACACATTTCAGGGTGATAAAGCTTACAGGAAGGGAGTTTGCATATTCCTGTTGTCATATGGGCATGGCATTTTCTAGGGTGGTCATAGTTGCACGTCCTGTCTGTTTTTCCAGATTTCCCATGTCTGCAGATACCAAGTGCATAGTATGTGCACAGGCTTGGTTTCCGTTTGCCTTGGGTTTCTGTGACTGTATTCCCTAGTTGTAGATTCAATAACTCTCATATTATTTTACTCAGAAAATCAAGTTTGCAAAATTACTCTCATCCTATGATTACAGGCACAGATCCTGATGTAAACTTTTTACTAAATGAAATACACGAATCTAACAGTAACTGTAATTACTATACAGCAGACCAAGCAAAAACATTACTCAGTGCAAACAATAACAAAAAATCTTTAACTACAATATCGATCCTTTAGCAAAAAACCCCTACCAACCTACTATATATTATATATAAATATAATATAGATATATATATCTATATATATATATAATATAATATATACTATATATAAGTATCTGTGGAGGTCTGTGAGACAAAGAACTTTGTCCTTGGAGGCAAAGAGGGGAATGTTTGATAGTATAGTATTATTACCAACTGCTTCTTATATGGGTGGAAGCGTGGGTGATGAATGTTGTCAAGCAAGGAGAAGGCTGAGGCCAGTGGAGATGGTCATTTCTGAGGGCAATGTGTGGTGGTGAATATAATGCAGAGATACGTAGATTTGGAACGTTAGGAGAGGTGCGGGAATACCAAAACTGTTGTCCAGAGGGCGAGGAAGGGTTGTTGAGTGGTTCGACATGAAGAGAGAAAGAGCGAAACAGAATGACTTCAAGAGTGTATCAGTCGTAGTGGCGAAGGCGGGGTAAGGGGTCGGCCTAGGAAGGGTTTGGAGGAAGGGGTAAAGGTGGTTTTGTGTGCGAGGGGCTAGGACTTCCAGCAGGCATGCGTGAGCGTGTTTGATAGGATGAATGGAGACAAATGGTTTTTTAATTAATACTTGACGAGGCAGTTGGAGTGTGAGCAAAGTAACATTTTATGAAGGATTCAGGGTAAACCGAGATCAGGCCCCGGACGTGAGTCCTGGAGATGTAAGTACAGTCCTGCACTCTGAATGTGGGGTGTTAATGTGCAGTTCAAAAACGGTGTAAAGCACCCTTCTGGCAGACAAGTGATGGAGTGAATGATGGTGAAAGTTTTTCTTTTCGGCCACCCTGCTCTTGGTGGGAATCGCCGTGTGATAATACAAAAAAAAAAAAAATAATATATATGTAATATATATATTATAATTATTATCTTTTTTTTTTTTTTATCACACGTGGCCGATTCCCCCCAAGGCAGTGCCCGAAAAGAAAAACTTTCACCATATTCACTCCATCACTGTCTTGCCAGAAAGGTGCTAAACATTACAGTTTTTTAAACTGCAACACATTAACACCCCTATATATATATCTATATATATAATATAAATAATATATATATAGAATATATATATATATATATATAATATATATAATATAATTATTATCCTTTCATATAATTTTATATTGCTTGTACAGTGGACGCCTCGCTTTTTCTTCGTAGTTCTCGCAAATCGTAATTTATCGCCAATCATAGTGGTATTTTCGTATAAACATGGACTCGCCTTTTTCATAGGTTGACTCCGCGAATATAGTTCGTCTGGGACGCGTACGCACGGTGTGAACCGGGGCAGCCTCCCTACCCAGCCAGTCTGGCATTGTTTACCATGAGTGAAGGTCCCCCTCAAGTGCTTCCTAAACACGAAATATTTCATAATATTTCTCCTCATTTTAGTGCTTGCATTACCAAATATGCGACCATGGCTCCAAAGAAATCTCCTAGGCCAAGCCTGTGGTAAAGAAGTGATAAATATGAACAGAGACAAAGTCTTGGGCCATTTTAGTGAGTGTTAAAGATACGCCAGAAACAGAGCTCTCGTCCACAGTTTAACTTGCGAGACAGGACTAGAGTGACCTCAAGTGGTCCATTGGCATTAAGAAACAGGAAGAGAAGCAACCCCAAAACAATTTGTAACCTGAGGTAGTTGCTGGAAGGGGATTCCCCTTCCGAACTATAACAATCCACTCTCCTCCCACCAGTCTCCTATACACTAAGAAGAATCTACCAATAAAGGTAATGTTATGCTATTAATGTATCATTCAACATTTCCGCATTGTATTGTTTATGTACCTACATGTATATTTCATGATAAAAAGATTTTTTGTTTTAATACTTCTGGGGTCCATCAGGAACAGATTAATTGTATTACATTATTCTATGGGGAAAATTGAATCCAAATCGGAAATTACGTTATAGTAACGGCTCCAGGAACGGATTAATTACGAACTAGGGACCACTGTATTGCGAGAATAGCTAAATCGTAAATTTATTGCTTTATATGTTATTTTGACTTAGCTTCCTTTGTTAGGTAGAATGTAACATATTAGGTGCTCAGTTCAAGTCCTGATTTTTCTACCTAACTGTAATTATAGCTGTGCTCATTAGACTGCCGCTTCTGTTCTGAGCAGCAGCTCTCCACAGAGCAATCACGTGATCAGGGGGGGTATCCTCACTTCGCCTGAAGTATTCAGTCTGGTCTAGACTTGCTGAGGGGTTGGACGTATTCCCCGACAAAAGGTGCTTAGAATCTCCTATAGGCCGCTTGTGAAGATCGTCTCATGTCCTCATTATTTGTTAGTTCTGGAGACTGTTCACAGAACACTGTAAACTTAGTGGATTTTTCAACGTTGTACTGAGGATTGTGTTTCTATAACACGAGTAACTCAGTCCTGAGCTGTAGCTTCTGACCTAAATTTGGTACTGTTTCTGTGTCTGTCACAGTCAGGATTTTCTTATGCTGAACTTAGATTCAGTAGTAAGGAGTATGTGTGACTTTTGGTGGAGGATCAGCAGATTTGAATCTACTTAGTGTCGTTATATGTACTCCTTGTTCCTGATTCTGTGTTGCAGTTGCTTTTATATTGCTATTGGGCTTAGCATTCCTTTTATTGTTCAAGCAGACTGTTCTGATGTCCAGTTGGTCAAAGAAGTTAGTTTGTGAGGGACTTTGTCATCACTGTTTAAGTCTAGTCGAGTTGTGAGACAAAGCGAACTACTCAGAGCATTACACACATACCCACGTAAGACATGCTGTCCATATTTGTACTATCTTATTAAATGATAATGTACCAGACGGTACTTAACCCTTTGAGGGTTTTGTCGTTCAGAACGTCTTAAGCGTAGGGTTTTTTGACGTACTAGTACGCAAAAATTCTAGCGGCCTCAAATCTAGTGGGAGAAAGCTGGAAGGGGCCTTCATATGAAAGAAGGTCTATGTGGTCAGTTTGCCCCAGTCAAAAAACAATCCAGCAGCACACAGTGCATAATGAGAAAAAAAAAAACTTTGACCCTTTTTTCGGAATAAAATCAGCGACTTTCAGTGTATTTTCGTATGGTATTATTGTTGTATTCTAAGTTATCTTGGTCTCATTTACAGATATGGAAACAATTACAGAAATTGATGATGATGTTGACTGGTGTTTAACAATGAAGGGTGCCTTGAAATGAGCTCAAAGTAGCAGAAATGTTCAATTTTTACGCAAACTTCAAAGTAAACAAATCGTGCCACAGCGTGCAATACACGTCAACTGGAGTTTTAATATTCTTTCACAAGTGCACCAATAATATTATATCCATTTTTTACACAAAGCAAAGTTGTCTGCATACAGTAAATCTATATTTTTTGTGAGAATAAAAATTCAAAGTGGAAAAGCAAAAGAATATAAGAGGGGCCTTGAGACTGACTCATGACTAGAGAAATGTCATTTTAGTGCCAGGAATGTCTTTCTTGTTTTTCGGACCCTAATCGGAAATAAGTTGGCATCTTTTTGAAATTTTGTGTAAAATTGGCAAAATTGCAAAATTCTGACCACTGAACTGGATAGTTAATTTCATAAATGGTGGTTTCTGCAACCCATTCGATAGAAAAAATGGATTCTAGTGAAATATTCATGTTTTTTTTGTCGACTAGTACAGTGAAATTGGCCGAAAAGGGGCTCAAAGTGGGCAAAATCGCCGATGCGTAAACATTGGCCGAGACCGCTAACTTTGCGAAAGCATAATTCTGTAAGTTTTCTTTAAATTTCAAACTTTTTGGTGTCTTATGATTCTGGGAAAACATTCTCTACGTCTTTTTCATAAGAGAAAAAATAATTTTACTTTTTTTTTTAAAATTTGGCCGACCCTGAAACGAGTTTCGAGAGGTGCCTGTCGACCCTCAAAGGGTTAAGAATTATAAGGTGATAAAAATGTGTTTTCAGCACAATAATCACTGATACGAGAGAAGTGATTAATATTTTTTTGATTACTGTGATAATTTAATTTAATTTGTAATATAACTCTAGACTTAATAATTTATTAAATTTTAATTTCTTCTAGTTAGTACCTACCAGTTTGTAATCCTGAAGCACTTTTGAATCAACTCATAACTGAATTTCTAATGGATAACTGGACAAGGATACTGACTAATTGTTTACGACAACCCAATAACACCTGGATGCTAGAAGGCGAAGTCCTTTCGAGTATTCACTGGATTCTCTAAGCTTTTAGAATCGCGTTTTTTTGTAACATAACCCTTATAGAGAATAAACTTAATTGAATTGAAACTTGAAGTTGAAAATATACAGAGCATCACAGTCAAACATTTACCACTTTATTGAAAAATTAGAAACAGATTACGGAGCACATCCATGAAAAAGACCAACCTTACTAGCTTAACAAGAGATTTCAACATAAACATACTACACGACCAGGACCCACAAGTAACCAAAAATCACAAACACAATGAGAACTGCCTGTTAGCTAGACCAACAATAACTAAAACCTACAAGAATCACCGAACAGAAGCATCTCCCTTACTAGACCACACATCTGTACAAACACAAATACCCTTTTAAATTCAGGCATAATCACACAGAAAACACTGAAGACTCAGACAAGTCAACAGGTCATCAGAAAGTCATAGAGTCATCCGAGGAAGTTGGAATAGCCTAGCAAGTGAAGTAGTGGAGGCAGGAACCATACAACGTTTTTTAAGAAGAGGTATGACAAAGCTCAGGAAGGCAGAGAGGAGAGAGCTAGTAGCGATCAGTGAAGAGGCCAGGGCCAGAGCTGAGTCTCTACCCTGCAACCAAAATTAGGGAATACAATTAGGTGATAGGTGAGACCACTAACCCATCCTCCTTCATACTAATCTGGACAAACTTCCACAAGACACCACAAAAGTAACCTTCAGACTACATAACGAAATGGCCGTAAACTACTTTTATGGCAGGTATTTTATTTTATTATTAATTTATTTAAAAATTGTGCACACATTCAGAGGTACCAAAAATACAGAAAAGAGCAGTAGGCCAAAGCCACTTATACTATGCATAGCAATACGGGCTGGCTTAAAATTTACTAATGATAACTAAGCAATGATGACATCTGTGGATAAAACTTTATGTAAACAGATTTAGCTTATAAGCACAAGTGAGTATTACAAAGACAGGTCCATATGTTTGTATGCATTGTTGTATCATTCAGTAGAATGGAGCATTCTGTTAGGTAGTGTATTAAAAAATAATACAGTTATTGTTTTAAGGTTTAACATTTATGTGATAAAATTGTGAGAAAACAATTTATTTAAGATATACAATTTATTAAGGTTCAGTTATTCAGTATTTATATTGTTTGGGTGAGTAAGTGATCTTTGAGAAGAGAATTGAATTTATAAACAAGGTATGTTTCTTTTATATTTACAGGTAATGAGTCCAGATTGTTAGGGCCTTATGTGCAATGATTTTTTGCAATAGTGTGAGATGGACACGTAGAACATCATAGAGTGATCTTTGCCTTGTGTTATGGTCATGTGTTCTGTTTGAGGTTGGCAAGGAGAATTTAAGGGGAGGTTAATATCAGAGTTAAAGGTGTCATGTATGAAATAGGTGGCAGTAATAAGTATGAATGTTTTTGTATGGTGAATAGGTTAAGTGTATAGAATATTGGTGGAGTGTGCTGGCCTATAGTGAGAATTGTTATCATTCCTAACTGCACCTTTTGTTGGGTAATTAGTGGTCTGAGATGGTTACTTTTGTTGAGCCCCATGCCCACATCCATAGGTGGATAAGGGGTAAAATAAGAGAGTGATATAGGGCCAGGAGGCTGACTGTGAGGCATAGTACCTATCTTCGATAGTACGCCTACAGTCTTGGAAATATTCTTAGAAATTTGTTGTATATGTGTATAAATTTGAGTCTATTATCCAGGGGATTCCTAAGAATTTTACCCTCTGTTAGTTTTGTGATAGGTGATCCGTTTAATCATTAATGTTAAGAGGGACAATCTGTAGCCTGTTAACCAAACTGAATGAAGTAGGTTTTGTCAATGTTTAGTGTAAGTTTGTTAGTCCCTCATCCAGGTAGATATTTTACTGTAATTCTGTATTTACAGTATTGGCTAGTCGTGACTGGGCTCGGTTGGGAGAAGAACGTATGTAGTGTACCACTCTGCCAATAGTGTGGGTTAGAGTAATTGCGAAGCCTTTGGTAGGTCAATATGTGAAATAATGGTATAAAATACCGACACAATGGCAATATAAACACAAATGCAGTACAAAGTTATCCTTTATTGACTACGTTTTCGCCCACACAGTGGCCTTGTTCAGTCACAAACAGAACTACCTGGGGTGAAGGAAACGCGAGTATTTATAAGTCCGGCTGAGGTCAGGTGAAGATGCGCATCTGATGATGTACAGAGATGGGTTGTAAGAGTCTAAAAACTTGGTAGCTTGGAAAGGAGACGGACAAGTTTGTGACATACTTCTACAGTGTTCTTATGTGGGATAGCGATGAAGAAGTTTCTTGCACGTGGTTCACTATGTTATAAAAGCCACTATTCTGGTGAAGTTGTCGGATTAGAAAGAAGTGATGATTCCAGGATTCTTCGTAATGAGTGTTGTCCTTCTGGCGATAAGTCTTGAGTTTCTGTGTTTATTCAGTGGTTGTGTGACTAACGGTGTTGTAACGCAGGCATTCCTTGTGTCGTCAGCCTGCTTGCGTATTGGTTTCTGAAAACCGTGTTTGGAGGTCCCTTATTTTTCAACCCACGTATAACTGTTGCATCTTACAAGGCATTATGTATAACCCCTGCAGAGGATGGAGGCTGTCCTGCCTACTACTGTGATGTCTCTTGATGGTCGTGGGTTGAGGAGGTAGATACTTTGGAATTATGTTTTGGCAAGATGTTGGCAACAAGTTTGGCAATGGAGTTGGTGGGAAGGACTATGTATCTCTCTCGGCAGTGTCTTCTCTGGGTGTGTTGAAGATGTATATGCTCGCCGTCTGCAGTCTCTGATGAAGTGACGATGATAGTGAGTTTTGAAAATACCTGTTCATATATAGTGCATTCTTCCTCAAGGAACTCGTTTGCTGCAGAGTTCCTTGAGGAAGAATGCACTATAATAGAACAGGTATTTCCAAAACACCACTATATCGACACTTCATCAGAGACTGCAGACGGCGAGCACTAAAAACATCTACAACACACCAGAGAAGCACTGCCGCGAAGAGATTCATAGTCCTACCCACCAACTCCATTGCCAAAACAAGTTTCCAACACTTTGTCCAAAACATCATACCAAGTAACAACCTCCACAACCACGACATCAAGGACATCACAGTTAAAAAGTAGCAGGACACAGCGCCAACCTCTGCCAGGGGTATACATAATCCCTTGTAATGACTGCAACAATATATACGTGGGGGGAAAAACATCAAGGGACCTCCAAACACGTATTTCAGAACACCAATACGCAAGCTGGTCTGACGACACAAGGAATGCCTGCGACAACACATAATTCACACAACCCACTTGATAACTACAGAAACTCAAGACTTAAGCCACAGAATACAACACTCAATACCGAAGAATCCAGGAATCTCACTTATTTCTATATCCGACAACTTCAACCTAATAGTGCTTCTATAACATAGCCTGAACCACTTGCAAGAAACTCTTCATCACTATCCCACAAAAGAACCTGTAGAGAGGATGTTCCCCCCCCTGGGGGGCCTTCCACAAAAAACCCTTTCCCGTCTCCTTTTCTCAAGCTACCCAAGATTTTTAGAACTCTACAACCAACTCTGTAACATCATCAATGCCTGGCGCATTCCTTAACAGACCTCAGCCGACTAAAAATACTCGCGATCCTTCCACCCCAGTAGTCTTTTTGGTGACTTGATAAATCCCACTGTTGGGCGAAACGTAGTCAATAAAGGATCACCTTAATACTGCATTTGTGTTTATATTGCCAGTCATTTATGTATAGGAGAAAGAGAAGAGGGCCAAGGACACTTCCCCTGTGGGACACCAACTCTAAGTGGTTGTGGCAGAAGAGTTTTGCCCCATTTGCATACAAATATTGGCTTCTGTTCTGAGGTATGACTTGGGTAGTTGAGGGAGTGCCCTCTTATACCATGTAATTGAGAAAAGGGGGGGTTAAAACAATTTACGTGGAGCAAGTCATGGTTAACTGGATCAAAAGCTTTATACGTAAGTCCAAATGAAAGATCCCCGAGTGGGACTTCTTTTTTCTTTATTGCAGTGTATATATGTTCTAGAATGTGTATAATAGCATCATTAGTAGTTTTATATTTGGCCTGAATCCAAATTGGCAGGGTTGAGTATGTTTTGGAGATAAGGTATGAGTAGATTCGTTTAATGAATTAAATTTTTCGAAGATTTTTGAGAGAGGGTGTAAGAGTGATATTGGGCCTATATTTATTCAACTCTGTTTGGTCTCCCCTTTGTGATCGGGTTACCCTTGCTATTTTGAGTACCTGTGGGGAAAAATGGTGGAGGATCAATGGATTTGTTAAAGAGTGTTGCAATGATTGGTGATAGCACTTGTGACCCCTTTTTTGTATATAAAGGGTGGTAAGGTATTTTAATCTTCCTGCCTGTTTTAGCGTGTGATAATAAAGAGAACTTCGTATGGGTTAGTCGGAGCTAGAACAGTGTGTTCGTGTAGTTTCGCAGTGAGGTATTCATTTGGTGGGGGTAAACTGAGCTTGGATTTTTATTGGCAATGTTTTGTCCTATAGTGGAGAAAAGTCATTGAGTCTGTTTGCTGTTTCTGTTGGTGGGAGGTGGGTACATCTGATTTTTGACTAATTTTATTTCGCTATTTCGTGATAATCTTTTTTGTTCCTAGAATTTCTGGATAGGGTTTTCCAGGTCTTTTTTATATCCCCTCGTAGTTGGATAATCTGTTCTCATAATACAATTTTTTTTGCCCTTCTTATCAGCGGTTAGGACTGACGAGTAACGTTTTGTTGGTCTCTGGTTATGTGACACATTCCCTTACCTGTTTTTCATATAGTGTTTTGTATTTATGATTTGAGAATGCTGGTGTTAACCAGGGACTGTCAGTCTCATAGCTGTCATCTTGTTTAGTTTTTTTAGGGCAGTGCTTGTTATAGAGGTATTGGGTCCTTTTAGAAAATTATTAATACATTCGTCAATATCTGTAGAGATTTCTAGCTCAGTGTGGCAGGTCAATGTTCGCTACTGCTGTTGTGAAGTTATTTATGGCTGCCTCTTTGTGAAGTCTGAAGTGACTTTAGTAGTGTCTTGGGGAATGTACCAAGATTTGTTAAGAAAAGTAGGGTAGTGTCTGTGTATTATCTGTAATTATGCCTGATTTAACGGGGAAAAAAAAAAAAAAAAAATATGGGTGTTGGTTCCAGATGTGTCAAGTAGGGAAACAATAGTCTCTGTAACTCTGTGTACGTTTGTTACTGTTTGGTAGCAACATACAGTTACTCATTGTGTTTCTGAATTCAGTAACGTGTGGTCCTGGTCTTGACAGGAATTTATATTGAAGTCACCAGAGAGTAGTAAGTGATCTTTGTATGCATGCGTGCATCAGTTAATCATACTTTCCTAGGTTTTGACTAAATTGGCTAATGTTTGAAACTGTGGAACTCTGTAAAATTTTAATCAATTGTGAGAGGTTTTTGTAGGTATTTGGATTTGAATTTGGCTATTATATATTCCCCATGTTCATCCCTTTGGGCAAGTATTAGTGATACATTCAGTTGGTCTGAGTATAATGGCTGTGCCACCCCCTTGTTGGTCCTGGCCTAGAGTTTGTAATGGCTGTGTAACCAGGAATGGCAATAGACATCGTACTATCAGCTTTAGCCAGGTTTCAGTTAGGGGTAATGATTGACAAATTTGCATGGTAAGGAATTTAGTAATGCTATGAGGTCATCGGAATGCTTGCTTAAAAGATCTTGATATTGTAGTTAAAGATAGTTTATGTTGTTGTTGGCACTGAGAAGTGCCTTTGATTGTTCTGGCAGTGTAATAGTACAGAAACAGTTTGAATTATTTAAGTCATTAAATAGAGGTGGTATCAGGAACAATGCTTGTAAATCATAAGATTTGTAGTGAATGCTATAGGTAGAATTAAGTATACAACAAAGTACATAGTCTTAAGCTAAAAAATAGTCACCTGAATTAATATAACAAATGCAAAATAATGAGCATAAGGTAGTTTTGAATCTAATGGCAAAGTTGTGAACTTATTCTACTTTAGCACCCGAGAATAGCACCTATGATATTTTAACAGTTTGAATGTATAACTAGGGTAGTTTATATAAAGGCTAAAATAAAGGAGAAAATATACTAGGGACAAATTAAGTAATGGTAAACAAAGATAAAATGGCCGAGGTGGGTCACTAGAAATAATATTTGGTTTAGGAGTAAGTCTGATTTGTAATATTAAATAACTTGAGCAGTTTTTATTGCACAATAAAAGTAAAAAAAATGAGGTAGTTGTACAGCTAGCAAAAGAGAGTTTGGTAGTCTTGCAAAAAGTAATTGGAATATACACTAATATGCATAAACACTAAAAGTGACTAAAAAACAATAGTGATAAACAAAATTAAATGACAGGTAAGAACTAATGAATATTATTAAATTGGAGTAAGATTTGACTTTAATTTAAATTATGGAGCAATTTATAGTAGTAATAAAGAAGTCTTGAGTATCGGAGGTATTTCATTAGCTAGTGATGAAAAATAATATAAATAATAATGTAGCAATATAATAGTAACGTAACACATATGCACCACACGTATATATGTATTAAGGGCACTTATCAATTCTGTTACAAAAATGTCCAGCTTTTCTAAGGAAGAAAGAAATCGTGTTCATTTGAGATAGTAAAAATGTTGTCCTGATGATGTTTCCTTACTATATTTTCCCATCTTCGCATGAAACACTGATGTATTTTGTTTTCCTGTTTAAAGTTTCTCAGCCTGAACATGAGGTTTTGACGTTTTTTTTGTTAGACACTCCTTTATGAACACTCCAGATTTTTTCATTGTAATTGCCAGATTTCATTAAGTCCTTTCTTTTAAACGTATGAATGAATCGGATCAATATACTGTGTTTACTTCCTGGTTTTTCCTAGCAAACGTGTTTCTATTGATTTCATTGTTTTGCACCGTTGACTTGTACGTGGTTCTGTATTTCCTGGATAGCAGTTTCTTTGCACTGTGCATGTGTATGTCACCTAAGGGAATGTGTAGACCTGTTTATTATAACTGCATCAGACAACTTATCTGTTCAGTTTATGTCGTCTTGGAAATCAAGCTACATTTAGTCAGTGTGGCATGTTCTTTTCCCATACCTTGATTGCTTCGTCACCTTCATATTTATTGTTTGTTGATTTGCTCAGTGTGACTGGCATAGCTGCTTTTAGAAGTATTTTCTGTGTCAACACTTCCCGATGTAATCTTCTCTTCAAGTATTTTGGATCTATTCTCGAGGTTGGTTTATCTTGGATTTCTCTCGTCGCTCGATGTGTTGCATTGATATCTTTGATTTCATTTTTCTAGAGCAACGATGTATACCTTGATATTGTCAGGATAATCAGAACCTGGTTATCATGGTGAATCCTTGAAGGGAGTGGAGTTGGAGGGGGAGTCAGCCATGTTTGTTGTGCTGTTGTTGTTGTTCCCTTGGGTGGCGGCGGAGAGAGGGTTGATGATTACACTGGCGTCCCTGCTGGGTAGACAAGTTTGAGTTTCTAGGGTCCTTGCTGTTAATCTTTTAATTACTGGTGTATGATTCTTCTGCGATAATCCTTTCATAGTATCACTGAGAGTAGATATGTGTAGCAATGGAGGAGAAGCTTGTTTTCTCGGAGCTTGGGTTAAGATGATTGTCTGGCAAGCCGGAGGCATTGTTTTGGGTTAGTCAGGTCTGTCTTCTAGATCTTCTAATTTTGTCAAGATTGTGTTACACTCTTAGTATACCTTATGGGTCATGTTGTGGTCTACGTGGGTTCATGTAGTTGAACTTCAACTTAGGCCATTCACAAAGATTTGTTGAGCGAGTTTTTTTTTGAGAAAGAAGAGCTGTCAAGATACCGTTGCTGCCTCAGCCGCCTAGCGCAAAGGTTTGATGGCAAAAATGAGCTTGAAACATTCACAGATATGAAGAATGTATAAATAATTCTAAAAAAAAAAAAACAAAGCCTCTAAACAAACCATTGCCCCCAAAACTAAACAATCCTCAAATAGGAGAGGGTCACTCCAATCCATCACAAATGAGGTGACCAAGCTGACTTGAAAACTATAGGACCGAATATCTAATTTCCACTGCTCTCTAAATCTTTGAAAATTAATTCATAGACGATCTATTCCTACCTCGCTCACACAACATATAAACCCTTGTCAGTTTGAATTCAGGAAATAATTAAAAGCACGAAAGATGCATATCAACACAGCTAGAATAATATGGCACTGCACACGAAAAGAAAGAAGTCCCAGCTGGCATCCTTCATTGATTACATAAAGCTTTCGATACAGTCGACTCATGAACAGCGTACACCAAATTATTGTACTATTGTCCCAGAGGCCACTCCCTCAACTACCTAAAATCATACCTTAGTAATAGAACTCAATATGTGAATGAAAAGCTGCAAGCCTCTTATACCCAACCAATCACAGTAGGAGTCCCCACAAGGAAGCATCCTTGGACCCTCTTCTTCATCATCTAACATCAATGATCTACCGTATGCATCACAGCTACTCAGACCCATGTATTTTGCAGATGACACTACATTTTCTTTTTCCCATCCAAACACCAGTCATACTAGCAAACACAGTCAATGCGCAAATGCGCAAATATCTGCCGTGGATGACGACTAATAAGCTTTCCTTGACTACCATAAAACCTCTTTCATTCAGTTTGGAAACAAAGCTGCAAATATCCGTAACATAACGATAAATGGATCATCAGTCAAAAGACTCACAGAAGGACAATTCTAGTATCGCACTTGTCCAGTAGCCTAAGTTCCAGACACACATACAACAAATCACCAGAAAATCTCTAGAACTTTAGGCATACTATCAAAGATAAGGTATACATTCCACAATAACCCGCTCCTGGCACTGTATCCATACACTCAATACCCTTATCTTAACATATGATTGTGCATGGGGATCAACAACACCACTCACCTAAAACCCCTCATAACCCAGCAAAAGGCAAGCAGTATGAAATGATAAAATGAATTCCCACTCCGGCCAGCATACACCCCCCACCAATTTTCAAAAGTCTGAATCGCTCACCATTAAGAACATCCATACTTATTCATGGGCCTACAGCAGACACAGAACCATACACACCAATATCAACCCACCACTCAAACTTCTCCTCATCCAACTTAAACAGACACATACCCCTTTACAAGACACATATCTTCTTATTGATATACCATGTTTCCATATCCACTATGTAAAAGCCTATTCACATAAAGGGCCCTAAATATGGTAATCATTACCAGAATATATTAAAGAAACCCAGTCTGAAATCAGTTTAAGACTCTTCTCAAAGCCATTACAATCACCATAGAAACTACATGCTAAATATTCAATACACACATACGCA
Source organism: Cherax quadricarinatus (assembly GCF_026875155.1). Taxonomy (NCBI): domain Eukaryota; kingdom Metazoa; phylum Arthropoda; class Malacostraca; order Decapoda; family Parastacidae; genus Cherax; species Cherax quadricarinatus. Next base: position 17,328,840 of record NC_069475.1, read on the forward strand.
CCTATGTACTCCCACATAATAACTTCAACAATCACTTTTGGAAAACCTCTTATCCCTTGTCGACAGGAATATAATTGAACCATTGTTTTCACAATAAGCAATTGACTATATGAATATATGCTGTCTTATACAAGTTTAATTCACTTAAAATTAATTAACCTACGTTCAAACTATGAATAATTACGTCCTACTGTACAACTATGATAAAATCCATGTATTAAAGTAGACTGTAGGCCCCAAAATAAAATGTTAAGTTGGCCCAAATGTCCTAGTCAGTAAAATAGAGGCACCTTTGTACTGGAACCCACTATTGTAAATATAAAATCTCAGTGTAACTGTATTGCAAAGAAATAAAATAAAAAATAAAAAAATAAATCTTGACCATTAATTAATGCGTTGAATTACGAAATGTTAAATATTCAGAAAACGAATTCATCTCTAAATAGGAGCAGACTATAATGGAAGTGGTTTGAGTCAACCATCTTTGATATTGTTTTAAAGTCACCTTTGTACCATTTTTAATATTTCTGGTATATTTTAAATGTTAACACAGTAGAGAATTGAATACGTATTAAAGAGAATAGAGGAAATCAGCGCTAACAGAATTTAGGTAGGGACACTGGGTCAGAGAGTCCATCATAAGTCCTACGTTGTCGGTAATGAGCAACATCGCTAAGTGAGGAGAGGTTTTGTACTCTATCCTTTTTCACTACATACAACTATGAACATCATGGAATTATTCAAGTATTTTTCATTTTTTTAGTATGATTCCAATAATCATAATGTTTTGGGCTAGGTGTGGTCTGGTAAGGTCATACCAACATACTAGAGTGATAGATATAGGAGAAGTGTAAGATAAACCCAGAGAGAAGCAGGGGTGGTCAGTGGGTCACAATCAGGGAACACGTATCAACATCCGGGGTCCCAAGACTATTCCACAACATATCCAGAAGATTATCAGAAACATGGCTAGACAAACAAGTGTAGAAGCCATCAAGAGGAAACTGGACATGTAACTTCACCCAATGCCAAGATCAACCAGGGCTGTGAATGGATATGTGGGGCAGTGAGTCTCCAGCAGCAAAAGCCATTTGTTGACCCGGCTAACACCCAGACGAGCCACCACCACGCATCGGTGATTTGCCCATTTTAGAGCCTAATTTTTTGCCAATTCCAGTGTACTAGGTCGACAAAATCATAACTATTTTGATAGAACTCTCATTATTTCTATCGAATGAGTACAAGAAACCACCATTTATCTGATTTCAACTATCGCACTAAAGTGGTCATATTTACAATTTTGTCCAATTCCATACAAATTTCAAAAGATTGGCCATTTCTGAATAGGGTCTACAATAAACAAAAAAGACATTAATGGCACTAAAATAGCAAGTCTCTGTCATTAGTCCACATCCCCAGGCCCTTTTAAATTCCTTTGGCTTTCCACTTGAATTTTTATTCTTATACAAAAGATAGAAAATTACTGTTATGCCAGACGACTGCACTAGTGTATAAATGGTATAAATAATATCAGCGCACGTTGTGAAAGATTATTAACTCACACATTACGTGTATTGTATTCTTAGTATGAGTTGTTTACTTTTGAACCTTGTAAAAATCGAACATTCTGCTACTTTTCAGCTCAATTTCAGTGTACTTTTCATCGTAAAACCATCAAAATCATCTATAATTTCTGTACTGATCCATACTCTAAAATGAGATCAGGAAAACTAGAATACAACAATAAATACCATAGGAAAATACAGTGCAAAGTCGCTGTTTTAATCCAAAAACCTGGTCAAAGATTTTTTTTACTCATTAACGCACTGTGTGCTGCAGGACATTTTTTATACTGTGCACACTGACCATGTAGACACATTCTTTCATATGTAGGCCTAACCAGCTTTCTCTCACTAGATTTGAGGGTGCTAGAATTTAGGCAAATACTAGTACGTGAACAAAAACCCTGGGGGAAAGCCATACTAGTACACTGAAACCCTTAAAAAGGATTAATATCTTAGCAATATAATACCATAATGTTAATAAAGTAACTTTAATATATTCAACTGAACTGAATTTCAACTGTTACAGTGGACCCCCTGGGGGGGTTAAACGAACTTTTTCATTCCAGTAGTATGTCAGGTGCCAAGTACTGACGCGAATTTTTTTCCCATAAGGAATATTGTGAAGTCATTAGTCCATATACAGACCCACAAACATACACGAACAAAAGCATTACATAAATACACTTACATAATTGGTCGGCATTTGGAGGTGATCGTTAAGCGGGGGGTCCACTGAAAAAGTTTTAAAAATGTATCAAATGTATCTATTTTTTGTGACTATGTAAATTATAGTTACAATAATATTAAGAACTGTTACTATAAGTTGGTCTCTCTTAATATTAATGTAAAAGACTCGGTTTACCTTAGGTAAGATTTTGTTCAGAATTATTAAATGCGGAGGGTTAGCCACCCATATAACCCAAGAAAGAAGGGCTCATCTAGGGACTGTCTGTCTTATTTCCATTGATGACCTCAATCATTGTCCCCCAGGATGCCACCCAACCATTCAACTAACCCCCGGCACCTAACTTGCTAGGTGAACGGGACAAAACTGGTGTAAGGAAACAACCCTTAAAGTTTCCACATGCCAGCCAGGGTCTCCTTATTCCAATATACCTTAGTTTTGATTTTAACTGATTATATGACACAGTTGACTCTAGATTATTTTAAGATTTAAATAATAAGATATTACAAGGAGCACAATTAAGTCCGTTGCTGTCTACCAACCTACTATATATTATATATAAATATAATATAGATATATATATCTATATATATATATAATATAATATATACTATATATAAGTATCTGTGGAGGTCTGTGAGACAAAGAACTTTGTCCTTGGAGGCAAAGAGGGGAATGTTTGATAGTATAGTATTATTACCAACTGCTTCTTATATGGGTGGAAGCGTGGGTGATGAATGTTGTCAAGCAAGGAGAAGGCTGAGGCCAGTGGAGATGGTCATTTCTGAGGGCAATGTGTGGTGGTGAATATAATGCAGAGATACGTAGATTTGGAACGTTAGGAGAGGTGCGGGAATACCAAAACTGTTGTCCAGAGGGCGAGGAAGGGTTGTTGAGTGGTTCGACATGAAGAGAGAAAGAGCGAAACAGAATGACTTCAAGAGTGTATCAGTCGTAGTGGCGAAGGCGGGGTAAGGGGTCGGCCTAGGAAGGGTTTGGAGGAAGGGGTAAAGGTGGTTTTGTGTGCGAGGGGCTAGGACTTCCAGCAGGCATGCGTGAGCGTGTTTGATAGGATGAATGGAGACAAATGGTTTTTTAATTAATACTTGACGAGGCAGTTGGAGTGTGAGCAAAGTAACATTTTATGAAGGATTCAGGGTAAACCGAGATCAGGCCCCGGACGTGAGTCCTGGAGATGTAAGTACAGTCCTGCACTCTGAATGTGGGGTGTTAATGTGCAGTTCAAAAACGGTGTAAAGCACCCTTCTGGCAGACAAGTGATGGAGTGAATGATGGTGAAAGTTTTTCTTTTCGGCCACCCTGCTCTTGGTGGGAATCGCCGTGTGATAATACAAAAAAAAAAAAAATAATATATATGTAATATATATATTATAATTATTATCTTTTTTTTTTTTTTATCACACGTGGCCGATTCCCCCCAAGGCAGTGCCCGAAAAGAAAAACTTTCACCATATTCACTCCATCACTGTCTTGCCAGAAAGGTGCTAAACATTACAGTTTTTTAAACTGCAACACATTAACACCCCTATATATATATCTATATATATAATATAAATAATATATATATAGAATATATATATATATATATATAATATATATAATATAATTATTATCCTTTCATATAATTTTATATTGCTTGTACAGTGGACGCCTCGCTTTTTCTTCGTAGTTCTCGCAAATCGTAATTTATCGCCAATCATAGTGGTATTTTCGTATAAACATGGACTCGCCTTTTTCATAGGTTGACTCCGCGAATATAGTTCGTCTGGGACGCGTACGCACGGTGTGAACCGGGGCAGCCTCCCTACCCAGCCAGTCTGGCATTGTTTACCATGAGTGAAGGTCCCCCTCAAGTGCTTCCTAAACACGAAATATTTCATAATATTTCTCCTCATTTTAGTGCTTGCATTACCAAATATGCGACCATGGCTCCAAAGAAATCTCCTAGGCCAAGCCTGTGGTAAAGAAGTGATAAATATGAACAGAGACAAAGTCTTGGGCCATTTTAGTGAGTGTTAAAGATACGCCAGAAACAGAGCTCTCGTCCACAGTTTAACTTGCGAGACAGGACTAGAGTGACCTCAAGTGGTCCATTGGCATTAAGAAACAGGAAGAGAAGCAACCCCAAAACAATTTGTAACCTGAGGTAGTTGCTGGAAGGGGATTCCCCTTCCGAACTATAACAATCCACTCTCCTCCCACCAGTCTCCTATACACTAAGAAGAATCTACCAATAAAGGTAATGTTATGCTATTAATGTATCATTCAACATTTCCGCATTGTATTGTTTATGTACCTACATGTATATTTCATGATAAAAAGATTTTTTGTTTTAATACTTCTGGGGTCCATCAGGAACAGATTAATTGTATTACATTATTCTATGGGGAAAATTGAATCCAAATCGGAAATTACGTTATAGTAACGGCTCCAGGAACGGATTAATTACGAACTAGGGACCACTGTATTGCGAGAATAGCTAAATCGTAAATTTATTGCTTTATATGTTATTTTGACTTAGCTTCCTTTGTTAGGTAGAATGTAACATATTAGGTGCTCAGTTCAAGTCCTGATTTTTCTACCTAACTGTAATTATAGCTGTGCTCATTAGACTGCCGCTTCTGTTCTGAGCAGCAGCTCTCCACAGAGCAATCACGTGATCAGGGGGGGTATCCTCACTTCGCCTGAAGTATTCAGTCTGGTCTAGACTTGCTGAGGGGTTGGACGTATTCCCCGACAAAAGGTGCTTAGAATCTCCTATAGGCCGCTTGTGAAGATCGTCTCATGTCCTCATTATTTGTTAGTTCTGGAGACTGTTCACAGAACACTGTAAACTTAGTGGATTTTTCAACGTTGTACTGAGGATTGTGTTTCTATAACACGAGTAACTCAGTCCTGAGCTGTAGCTTCTGACCTAAATTTGGTACTGTTTCTGTGTCTGTCACAGTCAGGATTTTCTTATGCTGAACTTAGATTCAGTAGTAAGGAGTATGTGTGACTTTTGGTGGAGGATCAGCAGATTTGAATCTACTTAGTGTCGTTATATGTACTCCTTGTTCCTGATTCTGTGTTGCAGTTGCTTTTATATTGCTATTGGGCTTAGCATTCCTTTTATTGTTCAAGCAGACTGTTCTGATGTCCAGTTGGTCAAAGAAGTTAGTTTGTGAGGGACTTTGTCATCACTGTTTAAGTCTAGTCGAGTTGTGAGACAAAGCGAACTACTCAGAGCATTACACACATACCCACGTAAGACATGCTGTCCATATTTGTACTATCTTATTAAATGATAATGTACCAGACGGTACTTAACCCTTTGAGGGTTTTGTCGTTCAGAACGTCTTAAGCGTAGGGTTTTTTGACGTACTAGTACGCAAAAATTCTAGCGGCCTCAAATCTAGTGGGAGAAAGCTGGAAGGGGCCTTCATATGAAAGAAGGTCTATGTGGTCAGTTTGCCCCAGTCAAAAAACAATCCAGCAGCACACAGTGCATAATGAGAAAAAAAAAAACTTTGACCCTTTTTTCGGAATAAAATCAGCGACTTTCAGTGTATTTTCGTATGGTATTATTGTTGTATTCTAAGTTATCTTGGTCTCATTTACAGATATGGAAACAATTACAGAAATTGATGATGATGTTGACTGGTGTTTAACAATGAAGGGTGCCTTGAAATGAGCTCAAAGTAGCAGAAATGTTCAATTTTTACGCAAACTTCAAAGTAAACAAATCGTGCCACAGCGTGCAATACACGTCAACTGGAGTTTTAATATTCTTTCACAAGTGCACCAATAATATTATATCCATTTTTTACACAAAGCAAAGTTGTCTGCATACAGTAAATCTATATTTTTTGTGAGAATAAAAATTCAAAGTGGAAAAGCAAAAGAATATAAGAGGGGCCTTGAGACTGACTCATGACTAGAGAAATGTCATTTTAGTGCCAGGAATGTCTTTCTTGTTTTTCGGACCCTAATCGGAAATAAGTTGGCATCTTTTTGAAATTTTGTGTAAAATTGGCAAAATTGCAAAATTCTGACCACTGAACTGGATAGTTAATTTCATAAATGGTGGTTTCTGCAACCCATTCGATAGAAAAAATGGATTCTAGTGAAATATTCATGTTTTTTTTGTCGACTAGTACAGTGAAATTGGCCGAAAAGGGGCTCAAAGTGGGCAAAATCGCCGATGCGTAAACATTGGCCGAGACCGCTAACTTTGCGAAAGCATAATTCTGTAAGTTTTCTTTAAATTTCAAACTTTTTGGTGTCTTATGATTCTGGGAAAACATTCTCTACGTCTTTTTCATAAGAGAAAAAATAATTTTACTTTTTTTTTTAAAATTTGGCCGACCCTGAAACGAGTTTCGAGAGGTGCCTGTCGACCCTCAAAGGGTTAAGAATTATAAGGTGATAAAAATGTGTTTTCAGCACAATAATCACTGATACGAGAGAAGTGATTAATATTTTTTTGATTACTGTGATAATTTAATTTAATTTGTAATATAACTCTAGACTTAATAATTTATTAAATTTTAATTTCTTCTAGTTAGTACCTACCAGTTTGTAATCCTGAAGCACTTTTGAATCAACTCATAACTGAATTTCTAATGGATAACTGGACAAGGATACTGACTAATTGTTTACGACAACCCAATAACACCTGGATGCTAGAAGGCGAAGTCCTTTCGAGTATTCACTGGATTCTCTAAGCTTTTAGAATCGCGTTTTTTTGTAACATAACCCTTATAGAGAATAAACTTAATTGAATTGAAACTTGAAGTTGAAAATATACAGAGCATCACAGTCAAACATTTACCACTTTATTGAAAAATTAGAAACAGATTACGGAGCACATCCATGAAAAAGACCAACCTTACTAGCTTAACAAGAGATTTCAACATAAACATACTACACGACCAGGACCCACAAGTAACCAAAAATCACAAACACAATGAGAACTGCCTGTTAGCTAGACCAACAATAACTAAAACCTACAAGAATCACCGAACAGAAGCATCTCCCTTACTAGACCACACATCTGTACAAACACAAATACCCTTTTAAATTCAGGCATAATCACACAGAAAACACTGAAGACTCAGACAAGTCAACAGGTCATCAGAAAGTCATAGAGTCATCCGAGGAAGTTGGAATAGCCTAGCAAGTGAAGTAGTGGAGGCAGGAACCATACAACGTTTTTTAAGAAGAGGTATGACAAAGCTCAGGAAGGCAGAGAGGAGAGAGCTAGTAGCGATCAGTGAAGAGGCCAGGGCCAGAGCTGAGTCTCTACCCTGCAACCAAAATTAGGGAATACAATTAGGTGATAGGTGAGACCACTAACCCATCCTCCTTCATACTAATCTGGACAAACTTCCACAAGACACCACAAAAGTAACCTTCAGACTACATAACGAAATGGCCGTAAACTACTTTTATGGCAGGTATTTTATTTTATTATTAATTTATTTAAAAATTGTGCACACATTCAGAGGTACCAAAAATACAGAAAAGAGCAGTAGGCCAAAGCCACTTATACTATGCATAGCAATACGGGCTGGCTTAAAATTTACTAATGATAACTAAGCAATGATGACATCTGTGGATAAAACTTTATGTAAACAGATTTAGCTTATAAGCACAAGTGAGTATTACAAAGACAGGTCCATATGTTTGTATGCATTGTTGTATCATTCAGTAGAATGGAGCATTCTGTTAGGTAGTGTATTAAAAAATAATACAGTTATTGTTTTAAGGTTTAACATTTATGTGATAAAATTGTGAGAAAACAATTTATTTAAGATATACAATTTATTAAGGTTCAGTTATTCAGTATTTATATTGTTTGGGTGAGTAAGTGATCTTTGAGAAGAGAATTGAATTTATAAACAAGGTATGTTTCTTTTATATTTACAGGTAATGAGTCCAGATTGTTAGGGCCTTATGTGCAATGATTTTTTGCAATAGTGTGAGATGGACACGTAGAACATCATAGAGTGATCTTTGCCTTGTGTTATGGTCATGTGTTCTGTTTGAGGTTGGCAAGGAGAATTTAAGGGGAGGTTAATATCAGAGTTAAAGGTGTCATGTATGAAATAGGTGGCAGTAATAAGTATGAATGTTTTTGTATGGTGAATAGGTTAAGTGTATAGAATATTGGTGGAGTGTGCTGGCCTATAGTGAGAATTGTTATCATTCCTAACTGCACCTTTTGTTGGGTAATTAGTGGTCTGAGATGGTTACTTTTGTTGAGCCCCATGCCCACATCCATAGGTGGATAAGGGGTAAAATAAGAGAGTGATATAGGGCCAGGAGGCTGACTGTGAGGCATAGTACCTATCTTCGATAGTACGCCTACAGTCTTGGAAATATTCTTAGAAATTTGTTGTATATGTGTATAAATTTGAGTCTATTATCCAGGGGATTCCTAAGAATTTTACCCTCTGTTAGTTTTGTGATAGGTGATCCGTTTAATCATTAATGTTAAGAGGGACAATCTGTAGCCTGTTAACCAAACTGAATGAAGTAGGTTTTGTCAATGTTTAGTGTAAGTTTGTTAGTCCCTCATCCAGGTAGATATTTTACTGTAATTCTGTATTTACAGTATTGGCTAGTCGTGACTGGGCTCGGTTGGGAGAAGAACGTATGTAGTGTACCACTCTGCCAATAGTGTGGGTTAGAGTAATTGCGAAGCCTTTGGTAGGTCAATATGTGAAATAATGGTATAAAATACCGACACAATGGCAATATAAACACAAATGCAGTACAAAGTTATCCTTTATTGACTACGTTTTCGCCCACACAGTGGCCTTGTTCAGTCACAAACAGAACTACCTGGGGTGAAGGAAACGCGAGTATTTATAAGTCCGGCTGAGGTCAGGTGAAGATGCGCATCTGATGATGTACAGAGATGGGTTGTAAGAGTCTAAAAACTTGGTAGCTTGGAAAGGAGACGGACAAGTTTGTGACATACTTCTACAGTGTTCTTATGTGGGATAGCGATGAAGAAGTTTCTTGCACGTGGTTCACTATGTTATAAAAGCCACTATTCTGGTGAAGTTGTCGGATTAGAAAGAAGTGATGATTCCAGGATTCTTCGTAATGAGTGTTGTCCTTCTGGCGATAAGTCTTGAGTTTCTGTGTTTATTCAGTGGTTGTGTGACTAACGGTGTTGTAACGCAGGCATTCCTTGTGTCGTCAGCCTGCTTGCGTATTGGTTTCTGAAAACCGTGTTTGGAGGTCCCTTATTTTTCAACCCACGTATAACTGTTGCATCTTACAAGGCATTATGTATAACCCCTGCAGAGGATGGAGGCTGTCCTGCCTACTACTGTGATGTCTCTTGATGGTCGTGGGTTGAGGAGGTAGATACTTTGGAATTATGTTTTGGCAAGATGTTGGCAACAAGTTTGGCAATGGAGTTGGTGGGAAGGACTATGTATCTCTCTCGGCAGTGTCTTCTCTGGGTGTGTTGAAGATGTATATGCTCGCCGTCTGCAGTCTCTGATGAAGTGACGATGATAGTGAGTTTTGAAAATACCTGTTCATATATAGTGCATTCTTCCTCAAGGAACTCGTTTGCTGCAGAGTTCCTTGAGGAAGAATGCACTATAATAGAACAGGTATTTCCAAAACACCACTATATCGACACTTCATCAGAGACTGCAGACGGCGAGCACTAAAAACATCTACAACACACCAGAGAAGCACTGCCGCGAAGAGATTCATAGTCCTACCCACCAACTCCATTGCCAAAACAAGTTTCCAACACTTTGTCCAAAACATCATACCAAGTAACAACCTCCACAACCACGACATCAAGGACATCACAGTTAAAAAGTAGCAGGACACAGCGCCAACCTCTGCCAGGGGTATACATAATCCCTTGTAATGACTGCAACAATATATACGTGGGGGGAAAAACATCAAGGGACCTCCAAACACGTATTTCAGAACACCAATACGCAAGCTGGTCTGACGACACAAGGAATGCCTGCGACAACACATAATTCACACAACCCACTTGATAACTACAGAAACTCAAGACTTAAGCCACAGAATACAACACTCAATACCGAAGAATCCAGGAATCTCACTTATTTCTATATCCGACAACTTCAACCTAATAGTGCTTCTATAACATAGCCTGAACCACTTGCAAGAAACTCTTCATCACTATCCCACAAAAGAACCTGTAGAGAGGATGTTCCCCCCCCTGGGGGGCCTTCCACAAAAAACCCTTTCCCGTCTCCTTTTCTCAAGCTACCCAAGATTTTTAGAACTCTACAACCAACTCTGTAACATCATCAATGCCTGGCGCATTCCTTAACAGACCTCAGCCGACTAAAAATACTCGCGATCCTTCCACCCCAGTAGTCTTTTTGGTGACTTGATAAATCCCACTGTTGGGCGAAACGTAGTCAATAAAGGATCACCTTAATACTGCATTTGTGTTTATATTGCCAGGTCATTTATGTATAGGAGAAAGAGAAGAGGGCCAAGGACACTTCCCCTGTGGGACACCAACTCTAAGTGGTTGTGGCAGAAGAGTTTTGCCCCATTTGCATACAAATATTGGCTTCTGTTCTGAGGTATGACTTGGGTAGTTGAGGGAGTGCCCTCTTATACCATGTAATTGAGAAAAGGGGGGGTTAAAACAATTTACGTGGAGCAAGTCATGGTTAACTGGATCAAAAGCTTTATACGTAAGTCCAAATGAAAGATCCCCGAGTGGGACTTCTTTTTTCTTTATTGCAGTGTATATATGTTCTAGAATGTGTATAATAGCATCATTAGTAGTTTTATATTTGGCCTGAATCCAAATTGGCAGGGTTGAGTATGTTTTGGAGATAAGGTATGAGTAGATTCGTTTAATGAATTAAATTTTTCGAAGATTTTTGAGAGAGGGTGTAAGAGTGATATTGGGCCTATATTTATTCAACTCTGTTTGGTCTCCCCTTTGTGATCGGGTTACCCTTGCTATTTTGAGTACCTGTGGGGAAAAATGGTGGAGGATCAATGGATTTGTTAAAGAGTGTTGCAATGATTGGTGATAGCACTTGTGACCCCTTTTTTGTATATAAAGGGTGGTAAGGTATTTTAATCTTCCTGCCTGTTTTAGCGTGTGATAATAAAGAGAACTTCGTATGGGTTAGTCGGAGCTAGAACAGTGTGTTCGTGTAGTTTCGCAGTGAGGTATTCATTTGGTGGGGGTAAACTGAGCTTGGATTTTTATTGGCAATGTTTTGTCCTATAGTGGAGAAAAGTCATTGAGTCTGTTTGCTGTTTCTGTTGGTGGGAGGTGGGTACATCTGATTTTTGACTAATTTTATTTCGCTATTTCGTGATAATCTTTTTTGTTCCTAGAATTTCTGGATAGGGTTTTCCAGGTCTTTTTTATATCCCCTCGTAGTTGGATAATCTGTTCTCATAATACAATTTTTTTTGCCCTTCTTATCAGCGGTTAGGACTGACGAGTAACGTTTTGTTGGTCTCTGGTTATGTGACACATTCCCTTACCTGTTTTTCATATAGTGTTTTGTATTTATGATTTGAGAATGCTGGTGTTAACCAGGGACTGTCAGTCTCATAGCTGTCATCTTGTTTAGTTTTTTTAGGGCAGTGCTTGTTATAGAGGTATTGGGTCCTTTTAGAAAATTATTAATACATTCGTCAATATCTGTAGAGATTTCTAGCTCAGTGTGGCAGGTCAATGTTCGCTACTGCTGTTGTGAAGTTATTTATGGCTGCCTCTTTGTGAAGTCTGAAGTGACTTTAGTAGTGTCTTGGGGAATGTACCAAGATTTGTTAAGAAAAGTAGGGTAGTGTCTGTGTATTATCTGTAATTATGCCTGATTTAACGGGGAAAAAAAAAAAAAAAAAATATGGGTGTTGGTTCCAGATGTGTCAAGTAGGGAAACAATAGTCTCTGTAACTCTGTGTACGTTTGTTACTGTTTGGTAGCAACATACAGTTACTCATTGTGTTTCTGAATTCAGTAACGTGTGGTCCTGGTCTTGACAGGAATTTATATTGAAGTCACCAGAGAGTAGTAAGTGATCTTTGTATGCATGCGTGCATCAGTTAATCATACTTTCCTAGGTTTTGACTAAATTGGCTAATGTTTGAAACTGTGGAACTCTGTAAAATTTTAATCAATTGTGAGAGGTTTTTGTAGGTATTTGGATTTGAATTTGGCTATTATATATTCCCCATGTTCATCCCTTTGGGCAAGTATTAGTGATACATTCAGTTGGTCTGAGTATAATGGCTGTGCCACCCCCTTGTTGGTCCTGGCCTAGAGTTTGTAATGGCTGTGTAACCAGGAATGGCAATAGACATCGTACTATCAGCTTTAGCCAGGTTTCAGTTAGGGGTAATGATTGACAAATTTGCATGGTAAGGAATTTAGTAATGCTATGAGGTCATCGGAATGCTTGCTTAAAAGATCTTGATATTGTAGTTAAAGATAGTTTATGTTGTTGTTGGCACTGAGAAGTGCCTTTGATTGTTCTGGCAGTGTAATAGTACAGAAACAGTTTGAATTATTTAAGTCATTAAATAGAGGTGGTATCAGGAACAATGCTTGTAAATCATAAGATTTGTAGTGAATGCTATAGGTAGAATTAAGTATACAACAAAGTACATAGTCTTAAGCTAAAAAATAGTCACCTGAATTAATATAACAAATGCAAAATAATGAGCATAAGGTAGTTTTGAATCTAATGGCAAAGTTGTGAACTTATTCTACTTTAGCACCCGAGAATAGCACCTATGATATTTTAACAGTTTGAATGTATAACTAGGGTAGTTTATATAAAGGCTAAAATAAAGGAGAAAATATACTAGGGACAAATTAAGTAATGGTAAACAAAGATAAAATGGCCGAGGTGGGTCACTAGAAATAATATTTGGTTTAGGAGTAAGTCTGATTTGTAATATTAAATAACTTGAGCAGTTTTTATTGCACAATAAAAGTAAAAAAAATGAGGTAGTTGTACAGCTAGCAAAAGAGAGTTTGGTAGTCTTGCAAAAAGTAATTGGAATATACACTAATATGCATAAACACTAAAAGTGACTAAAAAACAATAGTGATAAACAAAATTAAATGACAGGTAAGAACTAATGAATATTATTAAATTGGAGTAAGATTTGACTTTAATTTAAATTATGGAGCAATTTATAGTAGTAATAAAGAAGTCTTGAGTATCGGAGGTATTTCATTAGCTAGTGATGAAAAATAATATAAATAATAATGTAGCAATATAATAGTAACGTAACACATATGCACCACACGTATATATGTATTAAGGGCACTTATCAATTCTGTTACAAAAATGTCCAGCTTTTCTAAGGAAGAAAGAAATCGTGTTCATTTGAGATAGTAAAAATGTTGTCCTGATGATGTTTCCTTACTATATTTTCCCATCTTCGCATGAAACACTGATGTATTTTGTTTTCCTGTTTAAAGTTTCTCAGCCTGAACATGAGGTTTTGACGTTTTTTTTGTTAGACACTCCTTTATGAACACTCCAGATTTTTTCATTGTAATTGCCAGATTTCATTAAGTCCTTTCTTTTAAACGTATGAATGAATCGGATCAATATACTGTGTTTACTTCCTGGTTTTTCCTAGCAAACGTGTTTCTATTGATTTCATTGTTTTGCACCGTTGACTTGTACGTGGTTCTGTATTTCCTGGATAGCAGTTTCTTTGCACTGTGCATGTGTATGTCACCTAAGGGAATGTGTAGACCTGTTTATTATAACTGCATCAGACAACTTATCTGTTCAGTTTATGTCGTCTTGGAAATCAAGCTACATTTAGTCAGTGTGGCATGTTCTTTTCCCATACCTTGATTGCTTCGTCACCTTCATATTTATTGTTTGTTGATTTGCTCAGTGTGACTGGCATAGCTGCTTTTAGAAGTATTTTCTGTGTCAACACTTCCCGATGTAATCTTCTCTTCAAGTATTTTGGATCTATTCTCGAGGTTGGTTTATCTTGGATTTCTCTCGTCGCTCGATGTGTTGCATTGATATCTTTGATTTCATTTTTCTAGAGCAACGATGTATACCTTGATATTGTCAGGATAATCAGAACCTGGTTATCATGGTGAATCCTTGAAGGGAGTGGAGTTGGAGGGGGAGTCAGCCATGTTTGTTGTGCTGTTGTTGTTGTTCCCTTGGGTGGCGGCGGAGAGAGGGTTGATGATTACACTGGCGTCCCTGCTGGGTAGACAAGTTTGAGTTTCTAGGGTCCTTGCTGTTAATCTTTTAATTACTGGTGTATGATTCTTCTGCGATAATCCTTTCATAGTATCACTGAGAGTAGATATGTGTAGCAATGGAGGAGAAGCTTGTTTTCTCGGAGCTTGGGTTAAGATGATTGTCTGGCAAGCCGGAGGCATTGTTTTGGGTTAGTCAGGTCTGTCTTCTAGATCTTCTAATTTTGTCAAGATTGTGTTACACTCTTAGTATACCTTATGGGTCATGTTGTGGTCTACGTGGGTTCATGTAGTTGAACTTCAACTTAGGCCATTCACAAAGATTTGTTGAGCGAGTTTTTTTTTGAGAAAGAAGAGCTGTCAAGATACCGTTGCTGCCTCAGCCGCCTAGCGCAAAGGTTTGATGGCAAAAATGAGCTTGAAACATTCACAGATATGAAGAATGTATAAATAATTCTAAAAAAAAAAAAACAAAGCCTCTAAACAAACCATTGCCCCCAAAACTAAACAATCCTCAAATAGGAGAGGGTCACTCCAATCCATCACAAATGAGGTGACCAAGCTGACTTGAAAACTATAGGACCGAATATCTAATTTCCACTGCTCTCTAAATCTTTGAAAATTAATTCATAGACGATCTATTCCTACCTCGCTCACACAACATATAAACCCTTGTCAGTTTGAATTCAGGAAATAATTAAAAGCACGAAAGATGCATATCAACACAGCTAGAATAATATGGCACTGCACACGAAAAGAAAGAAGTCCCAGCTGGCATCCTTCATTGATTACATAAAGCTTTCGATACAGTCGACTCATGAACAGCGTACACCAAATTATTGTACTATTGTCCCAGAGGCCACTCCCTCAACTACCTAAAATCATACCTTAGTAATAGAACTCAATATGTGAATGAAAAGCTGCAAGCCTCTTATACCCAACCAATCACAGTAGGAGTCCCCACAAGGAAGCATCCTTGGACCCTCTTCTTCATCATCTAACATCAATGATCTACCGTATGCATCACAGCTACTCAGACCCATGTATTTTGCAGATGACACTACATTTTCTTTTTCCCATCCAAACACCAGTCATACTAGCAAACACAGTCAATGCGCAAATGCGCAAATATCTGCCGTGGATGACGACTAATAAGCTTTCCTTGACTACCATAAAACCTCTTTCATTCAGTTTGGAAACAAAGCTGCAAATATCCGTAACATAACGATAAATGGATCATCAGTCAAAAGACTCACAGAAGGACAATTCTAGTATCGCACTTGTCCAGTAGCCTAAGTTCCAGACACACATACAACAAATCACCAGAAAATCTCTAGAACTTTAGGCATACTATCAAAGATAAGGTATACATTCCACAATAACCCGCTCCTGGCACTGTATCCATACACTCAATACCCTTATCTTAACATATGATTGTGCATGGGGATCAACAACACCACTCACCTAAAACCCCTCATAACCCAGCAAAAGGCAAGCAGTATGAAATGATAAAATGAATTCCCACTCCGGCCAGCATACACCCCCCACCAATTTTCAAAAGTCTGAATCGCTCACCATTAAGAACATCCATACTTATTCATGGGCCTACAGCAGACACAGAACCATACACACCAATATCAACCCACCACTCAAACTTCTCCTCATCCAACTTAAACAGACACATACCCCTTTACAAGACACATATCTTCTTATTGATATACCATGTTTCCATATCCACTATGTAAAAGCCTATTCACATAAAGGGCCCTAAATATGGTAATCATTACCAGAATATATTAAAGAAACCCAGTCTGAAATCAGTTTAAGACTCTTCTCAAAGCCATTACAATCACCATAGAAACTACATGCTAAATATTCAATACACACATACGCACCTATGTACTCCCACATAATAACTTCAACAATCACTTTTGGAAAACCTCTTATCCCTTGTCGACAGGAATATAATTGAACCATTGTTTTCACAATAAGCAATTGACTATATGAATATATGCTGTCTTATACAAGTTTAATTCACTTAAAATTAATTAACCTACGTTCAAACTATGAATAATTACGTCCTACTGTACAACTATGATAAAATCCATGTATTAAAGTAGACTGTAGGCCCCAAAATAAAATGTTAAGTTGGCCCAAATGTCCTAGTCAGTAAAATAGAGGCACCTTTGTACTGGAACCCACTATTGTAAATATAAAATCTCAGTGTAACTGTATTGCAAAGAAATAAAATAAAAAATAAAAAAATAAATCTTGACCATTAATTAATGCGTTGAATTACGAAATGTTAAATATTCAGAAAACGAATTCATCTCTAAATAGGAGCAGACTATAATGGAAGTGGTTTGAGTCAACCATCTTTGATATTGTTTTAAAGTCACCTTTGTACCATTTTTAATATTTCTGGTATATTTTAAATGTTAACACAGTAGAGAATTGAATACGTATTAAAGAGAATAGAGGAAATCAGCGCTAACAGAATTTAGGTAGGGACACTGGGTCAGAGAGTCCATCATAAGTCCTACGTTGTCGGTAATGAGCAACATCGCTAAGTGAGGAGAGGTTTTGTACTCTATCCTTTTTCACTACATACAACTATGAACATCATGGAATTATTCAAGTATTTTTCATTTTTTTAGTATGATTCCAATAATCATAATGTTTTGGGCTAGGTGTGGTCTGGTAAGGTCATACCAACATACTAGAGTGATAGATATAGGAGAAGTGTAAGATAAACCCAGAGAGAAGCAGGGGTGGTCAGTGGGTCACAATCAGGGAACACGTATCAACATCCGGGGTCCCAAGACTATTCCACAACATATCCAGAAGATTATCAGAAACATGGCTAGACAAACAAGTGTAGAAGCCATCAAGAGGAAACTGGACATGTAACTTCACCCAATGCCAAGATCAACCAGGGCTGTGAATGGATATGTGGGGCAGTGAGTCTCCAGCAGCAAAAGCCATTTGTTGACCCGGCTAACACCCAGACGAGCCACCACCACGCATCGGTGATTTGCCCATTTTAGAGCCTAATTTTTTGCCAATTCCAGTGTACTAGGTCGACAAAATCATAACTATTTTGATAGAACTCTCATTATTTCTATCGAATGAGTACAAGAAACCACCATTTATCTGATTTCAACTATCGCACTAAAGTGGTCATATTTACAATTTTGTCCAATTCCATACAAATTTCAAAAGATTGGCCATTTCTGAATAGGGTCTACAATAAACAAAAAAGACATTAATGGCACTAAAATAGCAAGTCTCTGTCATTAGTCCACATCCCCAGGCCCTTTTAAATTCCTTTGGCTTTCCACTTGAATTTTTATTCTTATACAAAAGATAGAAAATTACTGTTATGCCAGACGACTGCACTAGTGTATAAATGGTATAAATAATATCAGCGCACGTTGTGAAAGATTATTAACTCACACATTACGTGTATTGTATTCTTAGTATGAGTTGTTTACTTTTGAACCTTGTAAAAATCGAACATTCTGCTACTTTTCAGCTCAATTTCAGTGTACTTTTCATCGTAAAACCATCAAAATCATCTATAATTTCTGTACTGATCCATACTCTAAAATGAGATCAGGAAAACTAGAATACAACAATAAATACCATATGAAAATACAGTGCAAAGTCGCTGTTTTAATCCAAAAACATGGTCAAAGATTTTTTTTCTCATTACGCACTGTGTGCTGCAGGATCTTTTTTATACTGTGCACACTGACCATGTAGACACATTCTTTCATATGTAGGCCTACCAGCTTTCTCTCACTAGATTTGAGGGTGCTAGAATTTAGGCAAATACTAGTACGTCAAAAACCCTGGGGGAAAGCCATACTAGTACGACTGAAACCCTTAAAGGATTAATATGTTAGCAATATAATACCATATTGTTAATAAAGTAACTTAATATATTCAACTGAACTGAATTTCACTGTTACAGTGGACCCCCGGTTAACGAACTTTTTTCATTCCAGTAGTATGTTCAGGTGCCAAGTACTGACGCGAATTTTTTTCCCATAAGGAATATTGTGAAGTCGATTAGTCCATTTCAGACCCCCAAACATACACGTACAAAAGCACTTACATAAATACACTTACATAATTGGTCGCATTTGGAGGTGATCGTTAAGCGGGGGTCCACTGTATAGTTAAAAATGTATCAAATGTATCTATTTTTTGTGACTATGTAAATTATAGTTACAATAATATTAAGAACTGTTACTATAAGTTGGTCTCTCTTAATATTAATGTAAAAGACTCGGTTTACCTTAGGTAAGATTTTGTTCAGAATTATTAAATGCGGAGGGTTAGCCACCCATATAACCCAAGAAAGAAGGGCTCATCTAGGGACTGTCTGTCTTATTTCCATTGATGACCTCAATCATTGTCCCCCAGGATGCCACCCAACCATTCAACTAACCCCCGGCACCTAACTTGCTAGGTGAACGGGACAAAACTGGTGTAAGGAAACAACCCTTAAAGTTTCCACATGCCAGCCAGGGTCTCCTTATTCCAATATACCTTAGTTTTGATTTTAACTGATTATATGACACAGTTGACTCTAGATTATTTTAAGATTTAAATAATAAGATATTACAAGGAGCACAATTAAGTCCGAGGCAGTTAGGGTAAAAAGCTTTTTCCACAAGGCCCAGTCCCCGCTCCCCTTTTGTTCCCATCCTCAATCCGCAAGCAAGGATGTCAGCCACGCACCGTGTTTCCTTTGCAGATGACCCCCCAAATTGAGCAGTGTCTTCCTTTGCAGACACTGCAAGGCTCCAGGGGGACATCAACCAAATCTTTCAGAGGGCTGCAGAAAAAAATTGAAGTTAAGTTTGGAAATTTCAATTACCGTAGGGTAAACAAAAGGAAATTAAAAAATTTATCGAGTACAAAACAAATTTGGCCACAAATAGAGCGAAACACCAACGTAAAAAACCTGGGAGTGATCAGCGAGGACCTCACCTTCAAGGACCTTTAATTTGATAAATCGCATCTGCTGGAAAAAGACAGGATGGAAAAGAAAACCTTCAAAACGGGAGGCCAAAGTCCATGTGACACTCTTAGGTCATTTGTTTATTGGGGTGGAATATTGTGCACACAAACACCCTTTCAAGGCAGAGAAATTGCGACCTAAAAATGTAAGGCCCCTTATGGCGGCATAATGGAGATAAAACACCTAAATTACGGGAGGCTTGAGGTTTTTAAAAAACCTGAATTCCTGGAATGCAGGCGGGAGAGATACATGATTTATCACCGGAAAATCTAGGGGGACTAGTCCGAACTTGCATATGAAAATCATCCTATGAAAGCAGAAGACTTGGCAGACGTGCAACCCCCCCCCAATGAAAAGCAGGGGTGTCACTAGCACTTAAGAGACCCCCAAATTAAGTGTCAGGGGTCGAAAATTTTCAACTGCCCCCCAGGAAGCATAAGGGGGTTTACCAAAAACCCCCGGGGCGTCTTCAAGCTGGCGGAAGACCAAAGTCTGTTCCGACCAGGGGGCTGTGGCTCGTACGTTGGTTTGCGTGCAGCTAGCAGCAACAGCCTGGTCGATAGGTCGATCACCAGGGGCCTGGTCACAGACGGGCCCAGGGGGGCTTTGCCCCCCGGAACTCTCTCCGGGAAATTTCAGGTAGGGAAAACGCCGTTTTCTTTCCCACGGGCCGAAATTCCCTCATCACAAAACCCATCCTACAAAAAAGCTGATTGGCGCCAGAACCCCATAAAAAAACCTGTAAACCCAAATTCCCCGTACCATAGGTGTCACCCAAAAAAGTTTCCCGAAAATCCCCCCAAATGCCCCGCGAATCAACGTAGGATAATTATCACGCCCTGCCCACCCCCCCAGGACCCCCCACCTTCAAACCCGGGCACCTGCATTTCCTAATTTCCATGCCCCAAAAAAACCCTCAAAATATCCTACACCCAACAAATTTTTTTTCCCCCACCATATCCGTACATCAATCATAACCTCTCCCACCCTTTTACCTTTTTTCCCCACCCGCAATGGGGAAACCCTTTGTTTTACGTAGACCGTTTTTTACTTGAGACTCCAATGGGAGGGCCCTAATCCCCCCTTGCCATGCATTCGTATAAATTTCCCCTTCTTTAACCAGCTCCCCAAAACCCCCAGACAGATTGAAAGACTCTCCTCAGCATTTTTTAATTTCAATGCCCTCAAGGAAACACCTCCACCCCACCCACCCTTGAAAAAACATGGTTCACTACCACACCATCTCTGCGCAAAGTAATCTCCCCCCCCGCAAACCTCTAAGCTTCCCCCGGGGGGCCCGCCTACCGCTTTCTCTGAACTCACCCTTTGTGCCCCCCGGAATCCCCAAAGTATAAAATCCCTCAACCCAAAGACTATCCACACAAACCCCCCATATGCCTCACCAAGCCCCCCCCCACCCAGGGCCCACCTGAGCAATTTGACTTTGCTCCATTGCAGGGCCCCGTCACTGCCCCAAACATTTCAATCACCTACCCCCGTTTCACAACCTACCCCCCCGACTTTGCTATTGTGTTCACCTTTTATGCTATTCTGCAAACGTAGGTTTCATGTAAAACAAATAGCAAATAACGTGTAAGTTGGGGTATTTTTGCAATTGTATGTGATAGCAAAAAACTTATACTTGGGGTATGCACCTGACGGTGAGAGTCGGTGTCCATAACCTTGTTTACCCCCCTAAATTTTCCCCAGAGCGTTATTGGCAAAATTTTCATTTTATTTGGGATTGATTTCGAACGCACTCTTTCAGCTGCCAATGCATTCATGATCATGACAAACTTTTGGAAAAAAGAGGGCACATCAGATCCTCCCTTCGGGAGCTGGGGTAAAACCCTATTTCTCGCGGAGGAAGTGAAAATCAACGAGCAAAATGCAGTCTATTGCAGCAGAGTGATCTGCTCTGTTGAGTACCCCAGATGCTGTCAACCCCCCAAAACTAGTAATGGCTGGGGGTTGCACCACCCCTGTTGGTGGCATGTCAGTCAGCCCCTGGTCAGCTGACGGGACTTCATACCTCCAGATGAAACTATCTTGCTGGGGTGGTACACAACATGCAACTGGCTAAAAAGTACTGGAGAAAAAAACAATTTTGTTTGAAAAACAACTTTATTCCGGGAAAAAACTTATGGGTTGCAAAAGGTAATAACCCACTTAATCAGCCATTAGAAAATGGTGTGGTGATGATGAACAAAATTGATTAATGGTGTTAAAAATTACAAAAAATGGTGAATCTGATAGTGGTGTTTTTCAATCACAGGAAAATGATAAGGGGATAAAACCATTGATAGTCAAATTGTTGAGTGAAAAAACACTGTAGGGCAAAAATTTTTCCGCGGCGCTCAACCAAAAAACAAAAAAAAATGGAAATTGAGTTATATTACTGAAAATAGCTTTAATCTTTTGGGACACAATGTACCAAATGAATTTTCACGAGTTTCTACAAGAAATTTGTCATTTATACAGGTTTTGGTTATGGCGGTGTTGGTAGCGAGCTGCTCACGGCCCGTATATTTTTTGGTTTTTTTCCCGTTTTTTATCGTTTTTCTTGCATTTTTCTTTCTAAAATAATAACTAACTTTTTGGACATAAAAAATGGTGGGGGGTTATTCATAGACTTAGAGACAACCGGAAACCAGACGGGAACGCTCGGGGGGAGTGTTTTCCCCCCCCGAGGGCCCGCAGGAATCCCCATTTTTCGTTATATACTTATTATCAACTCTACGGGGTTATTTGTCTTTCGGGAATTATCTAATTGTATAATAAACATTAAATAAATACAAAAAGTTATTACTCTAACTGAATAATAAGCCAAAATGGCGGAGCCATCGGGAATATTTCGAAAAATTTGAGTTATCCTCTCCCTGTCATTTCTTTTGGGCCTGAGTAAGAAAAACGGTGTTTGAAGAGGAAAATACACTAGAAATCATTTTTACTAAGAAAACACCCAAACAATCGCGATTTTCGCGATTTTTTTTTTTTTTTTTTTTTGAGACGGGGGCCGGCCGGTGCTCCCGGCCAATATCTCGCAAGTAACTTATTCACCTAATGTCCAAAATTCTTCCTTTATTACTTAATTAAATGGAATAATATTCACAGAAATTGTAGAATAATGATTTCTCTATTTTTCTTTCCTCAGTTTTTGGAAATATTCCAAATACTTTGGGAGTTATGTGGGAGTAAAGGGCAGATTTTTTTGCAATATTCCAGGAACTAACAAACTTTATTTTTTTGTGAAATAAGGATAAGTTTATTTAGAGAAAAGGGCCCACCGAAAATTAGTATAAGCATTGTTCTCTCGGCACAAAGTGTCCAAACAACCTTACGTACTCCTGTATAACAAAAAATTTGGCCACAAGGGCATTTTCAGTAAATCAGTCTTTTCTCAGTTGTTGTTTGAGGTATATTTTTGATAAATATTTTCAAGAAAGAGTGAAAACACTTTGTCTTGTGCACCAAAACTGGAGAAAATCGGACGGTAAACAAAAGAGTTACAAATTTTGCCCTACAGCGTCCTTTGAAATGTATTGATAGATACTGAGTGTGGAGATGACCCGGTTGTTGATAATGGTGTATGTATCACTGGTCATAATGATGAGGGAAGTGATACATGTGATGATAGTGATGAGTGTAATAAAAGCGGAGAGGTGAGTGCTAGGGATAGTGTCACGATCCGTACATTCACAGACAAAGAGCGCTGTGCCCTCTGTGTATAAAGACTCCCAAGAGGTCTCACTAATGGAAGTGCACTTAGGAGACTCATAGATAAGGATAATACTGATGATATTGATATTGATTATGTCTGTTTGTTATTTAGTAAGCTTTTTCATTTTGCTTAGAAATTGAATTCTATCCCTGGACTATTATAATGGAACCAAACTCGTATAAACTATCCATTTTAAGTTGGAATATTGCATCACTTAGAAAAAGATTTTCTGACCTCCATCATAAAGTAACCACTGAATCCATTGATACTGTGTGTCTACAAGAGTGCAGAGTCCCTTAAAAATCCCAACCCCCTAAATTGCCATCATTTGTTGCATATAATCTCAAATCTACTAATTCTTGTGTTTTATATATTAAAAAAAACACTTCCCTTTAACTTCTTGCAATAAAAAAACAGGGGGCACGATCACGGTGTTAGGATTTATTGGGGGAAACCCGCTTCAAAAATATTTAACCTGTACGCTCCCCGGTTTTTTAATTACTGGAGTCCCAACTTTTGCTCAGTCGAACCTATCTATTATTGGTGATTATAATGCAAGACACAAAAGCTTGAAAATCTCGTTTGGTAACGTAATGGCAACAACTTTTCAATTTAAACGTCATGATAATTGCAAATTGTAGGTGACCGAACCCACATATCTATGGAGGTGTCCTTTTTGTGTCTTGGCTTCAACATTTTTCTGCAGTGTGAGTCTTTCCCTTGTAACAGATATAGCGTCTGATATTTCCCAAGGCTTCCTCTTAGATATTGGTAATACATCCCCCCCGGTGGATATTCCGGAAACGTCTTAAGTTTCCCCTGATTTTAACTGTGATTTGTTGCACATGTGGGGACTGGTTACCCATGGCGTACCTCTGTCGGATTTTAAATGACCTTTGGCAGTTTTCAGAAAATTCTTAGGTGCCTCTGAAACCTCCTACTGCCAAAAACCAAATGACTTTCCCTAATAATCATGTCTTATAAAAAAACCCAAACCATTTCAATGATTCTAAACTTCGAAATTGAAACAACTGTCGCAGACAGGCCTGCCTATAAAAACCCTAACCCCTGAAATGCTGGGCCCTCTTCCAAACTGCCTTGCTGCTGCCAGAGACGATGCAGAGCGCGGAAACAACTGGGAACAATTTGTCAATGGTCTCAAGCTCACACCCCCCCTTAGCCAGGCATGGAGGGGAAAAAATAGAATAAAAAGGAACAGAACTGGCGATCGCGCCCCTATCCCCTTGCATAGGGCGAATGAGTTAGTCAGTGCTTGGGCTGCTACATCTAGCTATGACAGTCTTCCCAGTACCACACAGGCGAAATAAATGGACAAATACGATGCAAGGGAGAGACTTGTTTGCTTTATGCTCAGCAAGGCAGATGACTGCAACATTCCTTTCACTAATTATGAACTTGATGCAGCACTAACTAAGGGCAACTCTACGTCGCCTGGTGAGGATGATATTACTTACAACATACTCAGATTGCTGTGTCGAGTACCAGGTAATCCTTTACTTGAATTGTATAACATGAGTTATGTCACTGGGGAGCTCCCTAAATCATGGACCAATAGCCTCATTATTCCCATTCCGAAGCCCAATCAACAAAACTCATTTCGCCCAATATCCCTCACTAGCTGCTTGTGCAAAACATTCGAAAGGATGATTCTTAATCGTCTTATGCACAGAATTAAGCAATTCTTGTCTCCCCGGTTGCATGGCTTCATGCATGGAAGGAGTGTGCATCAAATTTCATTACCACCTTTTTCACTCTGCACACTGACAGCTCATACACTACCTTCCTTGACCTTAAATCCGGTTTTGATGTAGCCAACCGACATGTAATCATTAGTGAACTTGCCAGAATGGATGGTGGAGGATGGCTTCTCCACTGGATTAAAGGTTACCTGTCCAACAGAAAGTTGTCTGTGTTGTTCCAGGGACACAGAAGTGTAACTAAAGATTTTGAATTAGGAACCCCACAGGGAGGTGTGCTTAGTCCCACCCTTTTCAACATTTTGATTAATGCCTTACTTAATGCCATGCCTAGCCAGCCCCATCATTATATGGTTAGTTTTGCTGACGACATAATGATTCACACCACCGGATTCTCCAACACCCAAAACATTCTTAATCATGTTTTAGCCTCGTGTCAGGACCTGGGGTTAATAATCTCAGGGGATAAAACAAAGATACTCAACAGACGTCCTCCTCGGCAGAGAGGCACAGTTCGTCAGATCCAGTTGCATGATGGGTCTCTTCTAGAATATGTAAGCAGATACAGGTATCTAGGCTTTGAGGTTCCACTACTTGGACCTGTTGTAACGAGACTTTGTCGCCAATACAAAGAAAGGCTGAGAGCACTTAGAGTTGTGGCTGGGTTTCACCCCAGGTATGGTGCTAATGTTAAAATTGTGAAAATGATGTATCTTGCTTATATTAGATCATTGGTTGATTATGCGGCGCCACTACTTGCACTCGCGTCTGACTGGAAGCTTGGAGGGCTGGAAAAACTGCTAAACGAAGCAATGAGGATCATCCTACCCTGAAGCAACTCCCATGTGCAGTATTAATACTAAAGCTATTTTCAAAGCTTTAACCAGATTTATTTCTTGTTTTAGCATTCCTAAAACTACTCAAAGTGATCAAGGTACTAACTTCACTGCCAAAGCATTTAGGGAAGCATTAAGGCTTCTACACTTGTTCTAGCCATGTTTCTGATATCTTCTGGTAAGATGTTGAATAGTCTCGGACCCCAGATGTTGATACAGTGTTCCCTTATTGTGACAGCTGCACCCCAGCTTCTCCCTGGGTTTATCTTACACTTTCTCCAATATCTCTCACTCTAGTATGTTGGTATGACCATACCAGACCAAACCTAGCCCAACATTACTGATTATTGGAAATACTAAACAAAATGAAAATACTTGTATAATTATTCCATGATGTTCATAAGTTGTATGTATTGAAAAAGGATAGAGTACAACCTCTCCTCACTTAGTGATGTGCTCATTTACCGACAACGTGGACTTATGATGGACTCTCTGACCAGTGTCCCTACCTAAATGTATGTTAAAGCTGATTTCCTCTATTCTGTTTAATACAGTATACAATACACTACTGTGTAAACATTTAAAAATATACCAGAAATATTAAAAATGGTGCAAAGGTGACATTAAAACAATATCAAAGATGGTTGACACAAACCCACTACCATTATAGTCTGCTCCTCATTTAGAGATGAATTCGTTTTTTGACTAACTTAACATTTCGTAATTCAAAACATAATTAATGGTCAAAGATTTATTTTTTTATTTTATTTATTTTATGTCTTTGCAAACAGTACATTGAGATTTTATATTTACAATAGTGGGTTGCAGTACAAAGATAGCCTCTATTATGCCTAGGCATTATGGGCCAACTTAAAGAGGAAATTGGACATGTATCTTCACCAGATGCCAGATCAACCAGGCTGTGATGGATATGTGAGGCAGTGAATCTCCAGCAGCAACAGCATGGTTGACCAGGCAAACACCAGATGAGCCACCACCACGCATCGGCAATTTTGCCCATTTGAGCCCTATTCTTTGCCAATTCCAGTGTACTAGTCGACAAAAATCATAACTATTTCACTAGAACTCCATTATTTCTATCGAATGAGTACAAGAAACCACCCATTTACCGATTTCAACTATCCAATAAAGTGGTCAGAATTTAGCAATTTTGCCAATTCTATACAAATTTCAAAAGATGCCAATTTCTGAATAGGGTCTAGAATAAAAAAGAAAGACATTCCTGGCACTAAAATAACAAGTTCTCTGTTCATTAGTCACATCCCCAGGCCCCTCTTATATTTCTTTGGCTTTCAACATTGAATTTTTATTCTTACAAAAGATAGAAGATTTACTGCTATGCAGACTACTGCATTATTGTAGAAATGGTATAAATAATATCAGCACACTTGTCAAAGAATATTAGACTCACCAGTTGACGTGTATTGGACGCTTAGCATGATTTGTTTACTTTTGAACTTTGGTAAAAATCAAACATTTCTGCTACTTTCAGCTCAATTTCAAGGTACTTTTCATCATAAAACAAGCCAAAATCATCTCATTTTCTGCAATGTATTCCATTCTATAAAATGAGACCAGGAAAACTTGAATACAACAATAAGCCATACACAACTGTAGGCCAGACCAACAAGGGGGTGGCACAGCTATATACTACTCAGACTAACTAGAATGTATCACTAATACTTGCACAAGGGATGAACATGGGTAATATATAAAAGCTAAATTCAAATCCAAATACCTACAAAAACCTCTCACATTGATAAACATCTACAGAGTTCCACAGTCAAACTTTTAAACCCAAATTTTTCAAAACCTAGGAAGTTTTACAATGAGACGCTGAACAAAGTCATTCTATTCAGATGACTTCAATATAAAAACCCCGCAAGACCAGGGCGCACACGTTACTG
>NC_069475.1:17357065-17372311 GCF_026875155.1 Cherax quadricarinatus
TGGAAAAAATTTTTGTAATGGCTTCAAAAGGCCTTCAATAGAGATCCACAAAAGGTATTGAGGAAACTAAGGCACATAAAATGGGGGAGAAATTTTTTCCGGGGTAGAGCATGGCTGACAAATAGACACAAGTTTTTTGCATAAAAGGGGGGAAAAATCAGAAGGGGCACATCACAAGCGGTGTTCCTCAGGGGTCAGTTTTGGGGCCCATTGTTGTTCACAATTTACATAAACTACATAGATGAGGGAAAAAATAGTGACTAAGCAAATTTACAGGAAGTAGGTTGGTAGACAGCAACCACCCAGGGAATTTACTACCGCCCCTGCCAGATGACTGTGAAACAAAAACCTGTAACTGTTTTGCATGAGGGTAGGATTGCTGGTTTCTTTTTCTGTCTCATAAACACGCTAGATAACAGGGATTCTTGTACTCCTACTTACACTTTGGTCACACTTCACAGACACGCACATGCATAATATATACATACATCTGGGTTTTTCTCCTTTTTCTAAATAGCTCTTGTTCTTCTTTATATTCTTCTATTGTCCATGGGGAAGTGGAAAAGAATCTTTCCTCCGTAAGCCATGCGTGTCGTATGAGCGACTAAAATGCCGGGAGCAATGGGCTAGTAACCCCTTCTCCTGTAGACATTTACTAAAAAAGAGAAGAAGAAAAACTTTATAAAACTGGGAATGTTTAAATGTGCATGGATGTAGTGCGGATGACAAGAAACAGATGACTGCTGATGTTATGAATAAAAAAGAAGTTGGATCCTGGCCCTAAGCGAAACAAAGCTGGGGGGGGATAGGAGAGTTTCAGTGAGGGGAATAAATGGGATTAAATCTGGAGTATCTGAGAGAGTTAGAGAAAAGGAAAGGGGGTAGCAGTAATGTTAAATGATCAGTTATGGAAGGAGAAAAAGAGAATATGAATGTGTAAATTCAAGAATTATGTGGATTAAAGTAAAGGTTGGATGCGAGAAGTGGGTCATAATAAGCGTGTATGCACCTGGAGAAGAGAGGAATGCAGAGGAGAGAGAGAGAGATTTTGGGAGATGTTAAGTGAATGTATAGGAGCCTTTGAAACCAAGTGAGAGAGTAATTGTGGTAGAGGACCTGAATGCTAAAGTAGGAGAAACTTTTAGAGAGGGTGTGGTAGGGAAGTTTTGGGGTGCCAGGTGTAAATGAAATGGGAGCCCTTTGATTGAACTTTGTATAGAAAGGGGTTTAGTTATAGGTAATACATATTTTAAGAAAAAGAGGATAATAAGTATACAAGATATGATGTAGGGTGAAATGACAGTAGTTTGTTGGATTATGTATTAGTAGATAAAAGACTGTTGAGTAGACTTCAGGATGTACATGTTTATAGAGGGGCCACAGATATATCAGATCACTTTCTACTTGAAAGCTACACTGAGAGTAAAAGGTAGATGGGATACAAGGAGAATAGAAGCATCGGGGGAAAAGAGAGGTGAAGGTTTATAAACTAAAAGAGGAGGCAGTTAGGGTAAGATATAAACAGCTATTGGAGGATAGATGGGCTAATGAGAGCATAGGCAATGGGGTCAAAGAGGTATGGGGTAGGTTTAAAAAATTATGTTAGAGTGTTCAGCAGAAGTTTGGGGTTTTACAGGAAAGGGGGGTGCAGGAGGGAAGAGGAGCGATTGGTGGAATGATGATGTAAAGAGAGTAGTAAGGGAGAAAAAGTTAGCATATGAGAAGTTTTTACAAAGTAGAAGTGATGCAAGGAGGGAAGAGTATATGGAGAAAAAAGAGAGGGGTTTTTAAGAGAGTGGTTGAAGCAATGTAAAAAGAGAGCAAATGAGAGAGTGGGTGAGATGTTATCAAAAAATTTTGCTGAAAATAAGAAAAATTTTTTGGAGTGAAAATTAAAACAAGTTAAGAAAGCCTAGAGAACAAATGGATTTGTCAGTTAAAAATAGGGAGGAGATTTTTAAAAATGGAGAGTTAGAGGTATTGGGAAGAGGAGGGAATATTTTGAGGAATTTTTAAATGTTGATAAAGATAGGGAAGCTTGATTTCGTGCATGGGGCAAGGGGGGAAAACATCTTGTAGGAGTGAGGAAGAGCGTTGTGGTGGGGGGGGAAGTTGTGAGGCGTAGGTAAAATGAAAGGGGATAAGGCAGCGGGATTGAGGGGGATAAAGATAGAAATTTTTTAAAAGCAGGGGGGGATATAGTTTTGGAGTGGTTGGTGCAATTATTTAAAAATGTTGGAAGGGGGTAAGGTCCCGGGGGTTTGGGCGAGAGCATGCAAGTTCCTTTGTAAAAAAGGAAAAAGGGGAAAAAAGGGTGCAAAAATTATGGGGGATAAGTTGTTGAGTATACCTGGTAAAAGGTAGGGTTTTAAGGTTATTTGAAAGAATTAAGAGAAAAGGGGGGAATAGGATAGAGATGAACAAGGGGCTTTGGGAAAAGGTGGGGGGGGTGGGACCAGGTGTTTAAGTGAAAACATTAAGTAAACGTATTTGGGAAAAGGTTTAAGAGTTCTTTGGGGGCATTTATGGATTTGGAAAAGGCTTTTATGACGGGGTGGATAGGGGGGGCAATGTGGCAGAGTTGAAGTGTTGGTGTAGGAGGTAGGTTACTGAAAGTAGTAAAGAGTTTTTACGAGGATAGTGAGGCTAAGTTAGAGTTGTAGGAAAGGGGGAAAATTTTTTTCCAGTAAAAGTAGGTTTAGCAAGGATGTGTGATGTCCGTGGTTGTTTAATTATTTATGTGGGGTTGTAAGAGAAGTAAATGCGGGGTTCTTGGCAAGAGGGTGGAGTTAAAAGATAAAAATCACACAAAAGTGGGAGTTGTCACAGCTCCCTTTTTTGTGATGACCTGTGCTCTTGGGAGATTTGAAGAGAATTTGCAGAGTTGGGGATAAATTTAGGTAGGGTGTGAAAAAAAGAAAAAATTAAAGGTGAATACAGGAAAGAGAAGGTTATGAGGAAAACAAAAAATTAGGTATGAAAGTTTGAATATCAGTTTGGGAGGGGAGGAGTATGGAGGAGGTGAACGTATTAGATATTTGGGATTGGACGTGTGGGATGGGTCTATGAAAGAGGGTGAATCATAAAATTTGTTGAGGGAAAAAAGGAGTAGTGGTCCCTTAGGGGGTCTTGGAGACAAAAAACTTTGTCCTTGGAGGCAAAGAGATGAATGTTGAGGTTTTGTTTTCCCAAACGCTCTTATAGGGGTGTGAAGGTGGGGGGAAAATGTTGCAGCGAGGAGGGGCTGGAGGCAGTGGAATGTCATGTTTTGAGGGCAATGTGTGGTGTAATTTAAAGCAGAAAATTTTTTTTAGTTTGGAAAAGTTAGGGGAGGTGGGGGGATTACCAAAATGTTGTCCAGGGTGAGGAAGGGTTGTTGAGGGGGTTCGGAATGTAGAGAGAATGGAGCGAAACAAAATGACTTAAGAGTGTATCAGTCTGTGGGGAAAGGAAGGGGGGGGGTTGGGGGGTGGGCCTGGAAAAGGGTTTTGGAGGGGGGGGGGGGTAAAGGAGTTTTGTGTGGGAGGGGCTTGGATTTCCCCAGAGGCAGCGTGAGCGTGTTTGATGGGAGTGAATGGAGACAAAGGGTTTTTTAAATACTTGAGGCTGTTGGAGTGTGAGAAAAGTAACTTTTATGAAGGGTTCGGGGAAAAACCGGCAGGGGATTGAGTCCTGGAGATGGGAAGTACAGTGCCTGCATCTGAAGGAGGGATTTTAAATTTTTTGCTTTTAAAAAACTGTAGTGTAAAGACCCTTCGGCAAGACAGTGTGGAAGTGAATGATGGGATTTTTTTTTTTTTTTTGGGCACCCGCCTTGATGGGAATCGGCCAGTGTGATAAAAAAAAAAAAAAAAAAAAAAAAAAATAAGCAAATTTGCTGTAAACCCCGAAATAGGCTGTCTAATTCATTCTAATGAGGACCAAAAAAAAGTTACAGCCCAGGTCAGAAAAATAAAGGAAAAGCCGGTTACTGGTCCCAGGGTAAAAAAAAAGTGTTTGCTTAGTTTCCAGTAAAAGACAGGAAAAAAAAATTTAAATTTATTGCATATTTTTAAAGTAAAGAAAGAGGTTTTTACAGAACGAGTGTCTAACCAAAAATCGTCAAAAACCTCCTGTATAGAGTCAGAAAAATAAGCGGGAAAATTTAATAAAACAATACCCCCAATGATTCACAGGGGTGGAAAAATTCTAGTTAGGTAAACAAATGTAGGTAAAATTTGCACAATCAAAAACGGAATGATCTATCACGATTTTCAGGGTTTTAATCTTACAGAGAATAACTAAACAATGTCCACCAAAACCCTACGTAGTGTAGTGTATGTTTTGCTCCTTTATTGTTCAAAATTTCATAGTACAATCTTTAGAAATTTTAAAAAATCAACTACCTATTTTGTGTTTTTTACTGATGATAAGTCCCTTATGTAATTTTCTTATTTACTATTGTTTGCTTAAATATTAGTGAATTGATACTTTCCTGCCCATATTACTCTATATTTTTTTAAATACCTTAATTGATTTTATTACTAAAATTAATAATTAAATTACCTTTTTTACTTCGTACAATTTCTTTAAATTTTTGACATCATTTAATTCCCTTTTACTTGTCAAATTACCAAAAACCTGTTTTAATACACATTTATTTTTAGAGTACCTTAAATACCTTGTTTCCCAAATAACCTCTAGTATAACTCCACTGCAATATTGAACCCAAAATAACTGTTCTTAAAATTTAATACTTGAAATAAACATTCTTTTTCACTTTTTTTTTTTTTTTTTTTTTTTTTTTGCTAATTAATCTTTTTTTGTAACATTATTACTTACAAAAAAATTTTATTAAACACCATTTTACTACCAGTAAATTTTTATTTTGTAAATTAAATTATTTATACTTTTAAAACATTTTGTTCCCAAAATTTTAAATTTGTATATTCAACTCCAAACCTTTATATTACCCTTTTACCTGTGTACCTGTGTACCTGTTACCATTTATATCATATTATAACCAAGTCATTGCCATTGTTTATTTTTTACTTATTATTCTTTTGGTACTTTAATTTGTGAATTTTATTTTGTCAATTTAAATCTAGTTTACTCTTGACTTTTTAAAAACCCTATTTCGCCCATGTGCAATTGCAAGTACTTTTTAATTTGTTTTTTATTTTAAAATTTTTATACCTAGTTGTACTTTAGCTCTTTTCTAGTCAATACATAGAAAACCCCTAAACTAATATACCTAGTTGTATTTTAGTCATTCTACTCAATTCATAGAAACACTAATTATTATATTAGCCCTTAGTGAAATTACAAGAGGAGTCTATGCCACTTATAATTTGTTTTTTTAAAATTATTAGTTTTATACCTAGAAGACTTTAGCTCATTCTAGAAAAAAACACATAAAAATTAATTTCATTATGTTTATTGTGGCTATTTATATACCAAAGTGCTTTGGTGGTTACTTGTCTAAACCTCCCACCACTACAAAAATCAGTATTAGAACTTACCACAAAAATCAGGATGTAAACAACCACTATTTAAACCCTAAAAGAAAATTGATCATGTTGCCCCTGATCTAAACCTCCATAATTAACAACAATCAAATTTTATGGAAAAAAAACTCCCTTTATTAACAGCTACAAGCCAGCACTATTCCTGAACACTGCTCAAAGCCTATCAGTTCTTAACTGCAAACAGGTCCTTAAACAAACATTGATAACCCCTGGCATCCTTGAGCACACCCTTCTCCCCGCATTTTCTTACTGAGACCTGGCTTAAACAGGCACAATTGATATCTACTATTCCCGGATACCAGCAATCCAAACGCAGCCATCCCAAATTTGGGGGGGAAAAATGCAATTATTACTCTAACCAATTTTCTTGTATTAGCCTAATTGCTTTAGTGAGATATGGTGAATACATTTTTTCTAATTTTCTGTAAAAAACCCCAAGAGCCTATAAAAAAATTGGTGCCCTTTCCGGATTTCCCCCCCAAAAACTCCCCAAACTTCAGTGAGACTCTAAAATCATTAAAAGCAAACAGAAAAAGAACAAGCACCCCCCTTCTCTTGCTGGAGCTTCAACATCACCTTGGCCACCCGATGATCAGACTGTAATGATTTCTCAACAATATGAACAACATACTCCCCATACCAGCATAAAATAAAAACCAACCCGGTGACTAAGACAAGTGCAACCATAATAGATCCCTATGGACCAATATACTAGCCCCCCCTTAAAACGGGGTAATCACAGACAGCACTACGGACCATACCCAACCTTCCCTTTAAAAACATTAGTAAACCACCACTCGAAAAACAGCAAAGTTTCATTTAGACTCCATGAGAGGGCCCCAATAAGGAATTTTACGCAGACTTAGAGAATGTTTTATGGCCTACAGAATTTCAAAGCCAATGGATTTTCGATTGGCCAGACATTTTTTTTTAACAAAATACTTAGACTATAAAACAAACATTGTCCTTTAAAAAAAGAAAAGATCACGAAAAAAAAGGCTTGGTTGCCCATGGCAAAACCCGCGCATTCAAACCATTGATAAGAAACACCAAAATGAAAACAATTACACAGGCTTAAAACACAAAGATATTTTTAAAAAAAATATTCAACGTTTCACCAAAAATTTTAAAGAAAGCCAAAAAATGTACTATCCAGAGATTCATGACACAAAAGGAGATTAAAAAAGACCCGGAAAAAAAACTTTCCCAGATTCTGGGGACCCCCAAACTGATAAAAAACAAAAATATTTTTCTAATAAACCCTGAAAACCAGATCCCACTGTACAGCTAACAGATAAAAACTTTTCTCAACCATAGGACTAAATTTGCCAGAAAAAAAAACCCACTACCAATGCCGTGCTGGGGATACCTAGATGGGGGAATTTCCCAAATTCCTTTATCTTGTACAACTGAGCCCACGGAAGTACCCCAATCATAAAGACACTTAAAAATAACTCGGGGAATCTGTTCATCCACCATTATTGTGCAACCAGCGGCCATGTCCTTTTTCATGCTGTTACATTACTTTTTACAAGTCACTAGAAATAGCACTTTCCCACATACTCAAGACAGAAAGGGGTTTCACCCAAAACATAAAGGTGGGACCCCACGACTTAAACAACTTAGGCCAATATCAAACTTATTTTCTATCCCAAAATCTTTGAGAAACTCGTGCACAGGGGGACTAATTATTTTAATGCCCCAAAACATACTCAACCCCTGCCAATTTGGATTTAGGAAAAATAAAAGACTAAAGGAAATTATAAAAAAGCTTGACCTGCCTTACACAGCAGTGGAAAATAAGGAAAATAGCTGGAATTTTAAATTTGGGCCCAAGAAAAGCATTTGACCTTAGACCATGGATCCTCTCCACAAACTTTACCCCTATGGTATAAAAGGCATGCACTTGCATATTTTAAATCCTACCTTTCTAATGGTAAACAGTATTCACCATTAAAGACACGCCTATCAATAAGCACTTGTACGGGGAGTTCTGCAGGGGAAATGTCCTTGGACCACGCTCTTTCCCCATTTACATCAATGATCTTCCAAAATTTCCTAACACCTGAAACCATTCTCTTTGTGCGAACGACTTATGTCATTTCCCCCCCTAATCTTGCCACCTCAAAAACCCCAATGTTAAAGAGGAGTGCTCAAAAAAATTTGACTTGGATGACAGCCCTAACTTAAATTAACACTGGGAAAACCTATATATTTGTTTGGTAGCAGGCCGGTGTTGCACAACTTAACTTTAAATGACAACACTCTAATTGCCAGACATAAAGAGGGGAAATTCCTTTGGGTATACCCCGACAAAAAAAAATAAAAATTTTAGCACCCCAATATCCCAAACTAACAAAAAAAGGATCCCGGTGGGGGGCCTCACCAAGTATGATATACGTGCCGCAAATGCCTTTTCACACTATCCATTCACTTTTTAAACCATACCTCACCTATTTCTATCTGTGCTTGGGGTTTAAAGCGCAACACACCTAAAGCCAAAAAATAACCCCCAAAAAACCCAGTAAGAATAATCACTAAATCCCATCCCTAGCAAAACCCCCCCCCACTTTCATAGCTCTAAACTTACTCCCGTTCAGAACTTTCCCCACTTACTTGTGCAGTCTTATCTACAGGACCCTTAAAATTTCCAAAATTTAAACCCGACCTAAAATATTTCTTGTAGTTGTGGGGCAGGACCCCCAGGCATAACACCCGACACAAACATCTCTATGACTTCCCCGTGTTCAAATAAACCTTCACAAAAATTAAGTATTTCAAGGAACCCAAAATCTGGAACACCCTACCCGAAAAATCTGAACTGCAGACAAATTCTCACTTTTCAAACTACAATTAGGAAAACCTTATCCCCTGTCCACCCCGGGCAACTAATACAGATAAACCACCTGGTGGTTCACAATTACACTCACTACGTACTGACTATAAACCCCGAAATACTAATCTTGTCTTTTTTAAAAAATAAACCCTAATAGTCATAATTTGCCTATGATACCCAATATGACCTTTTTATTGGCCAAAACAAAAACTTCATTGCTAAAACTCACAAATTATGATGTAGTCACTTAGCCTTAATGCCATAATCTGTAAGGATTTAATGTTAAGAATTAATCTAAGTCTGCTCAAAATGCCTAGCCAGGCTAGGTGTCCTAGTGACCCCCTTTTATAACTAGCATTTTATAAATGTAAACCACACAATACCCAAAACCTGTAAACCGCACATTGTAACCTGTTGCAACCCCTGAATGGGTTGCAATGATTAATATGTATGTGTGTGTGTATATATATATTATATATATATATATATATAATATATATATATATATATATATATATATAATATATATAGTGGGTTTTGGTAGACAGCAACCACCCCAGGGAAGTACTACCGTCCTGCCAGATGACTGTGAAACAAAACCTGTAACTGTTTTGCATGATGGTAGGATTGCTGGTTTCTTTTTCTGTCTCATAAACACGCTAAGATAACAGGGATATCTTGCTACTCCTACTTACACTTTGGTCACACTTCACAGACACGCACATGCATATATATATATACATACATCTAGGTTTTTCTCCTTTTTCTAAATAGCTCTTGTTCTTTTTTATTTCTTCTATTGTCCATGGGGAAGTGGAAAAGAATCTTTCCTCCGTAAGCCATGCGTGTGTATGAGGCGACTAAAATGCCGGGAGCAATGGGCTAGTAACCCCTTCTCCTGTATACAATTACTAAAAAAGAGAAGAAGAAAAACTTTATAAAACTGGGTTGCTTAAATGTGCGTGGATGTAGTGCGGATGACAAGAAACAGATGATTGCTGATGTTATGAATGAAAAGAAGTTGGATGTCCTGGCCCTAAGCGAAACAAAGCTGAAGGGGGTAGGAGAGTTTCAGTGGGGGAAATAAATGGGATTAAATCTGGAGTATCTGAGAGAGTTAGAGCAAAGGAAGGGGTAGCAGTAATGTTAAATGATCAGTTATGGAAGGAGAAAAGAGAATATGAATGTGTAAATTCAAGAATTATGTGGATTAAAGTAAAGGTTGGATGCGAGAAGTGGGTCATAATAAGCGTGTATGCACCTGGAGAAGAGAGGAATGCAGAGGAGAGAGAGAGATTTTGGGAGATGTTAAGTGAATGTATAGGAGCATTTGAACCAAGTGAGAGAGTAATTGTGGTAGGGGACTTGAATGTAAAGTAGGAGAAACTTTTAGAGAGGGTGTGGTAGGTAAGTTTGGGGTGCCAGGTGTAAATGATAATGGGAGCCCTTTGATTGAACTTTGTATAGAAAGGGGTTTAGTTATAGGTAATACATATTTTAAGAAAAAGAGGATAAATAAGTATACACGATATGATGTAGGGCGAAATGACAGTAGTTTGTTGGATTATGTATTGGTAGATAAAAGACTGTTGAGTAGACTTCAGGATGTACATGTTTATAGAGGGGCCACAGATATATCAGATCACTTTCTAGTTGTAGCTACACTGAGAGTAAAAGGTAGATGGGATACAAGGAGAATAGAAGCATCAGGGAAGAGAGAGGTGAAGGTTTATAAACTAAAAGAGGAGGCAGTTAGGGTAAGATAAAAACCCAGCTATTGGAGGATAGATGGGCTAATGAGAGCATAGGCAAGGGGGTCGAAGAGGTATGGGGTAGGTTTAAAAATGTAGTGTTAGAGTGCTCAGCAGAAGTTTGTGGTTACAGGAAAGTGGGTGCAGGAGGGAAGAGGACGATTGGTGGAATGATGATGTAAAGAGAGTAGTAAGGGAGAAAAAGTTAGCATATGAGAAGTTTTTACAAAGTAGAAGTGATGCAAGGAGGGAAGAGTATATGGAGAAAAAGAGAGAAGTTAAGAGAGTGGTGAAGCAATGTAAAAAGAGAGCAAATGAGAGAGTGGGTGAGATGTTATCAACAAATTTTGTTGAAAATAAGAAAAAGTTTTGGGAGTGAGATTAACAAGTTAAGAAAGCCTAGAGAACAAATGGATTTGTCAGTTAAAAATAGGAGAGGAGAGTTATTAAATGGAGAGTTAGAGGTATTGGGAAGATGGAAGGAATATTTTGAGGAATTGTTAAATGTTGATGAAGATAGGGAAGCTGTGATTTCGTGTATAGGGCAAGGAGGAATAACATCTTGTAGGAGTGAGGAAGAGCCAGTTGTGAGTGTGGGGGAAGTTCGTGAGGCAGTAGGTAAAATGAAAGGGGGTAAGGCAGCCGGGATTGATGGGATAAAGATAGAAATGTTAAAAGCAGGTGGGGATATAGTTTTGGAGTGGTTGGTGCAATTATTTAATAAATGTATGGAAGAGGGTAAGGTACCTAGGGATTGGCAGAGAGCATGCATAGTTCCTTTGTATAAAGGCAAAGGGGATAAAAGAGAGTGCAAAAAATTATAGGGGGATAAGTCTGTTGAGTGTACCTGGTAAAGTGTATGGTAGAGTTATAATTGAAAGAATTAAGAGTAAGACGGAGAATAGGATAGCAGATGAACAAGGAGGCTTTAGGAAAGGTAGGGGGTGTGTGGACCAGGTGTTTACAGTGAAACATATAAGTGAACAGTATTTGGATAAGGCTAAAGAGGTGTTTGTGGCATTTATGGATTTGGAAAAGGCGTATGACAGGTGGATAGGGGGGCAATGTGGCAGATGTTGCAAGTGTATGGTGTAGGAGGTAGGTTACTGAAAGCAGTGAAGAGTTTTTACGAGGATAGTGAGGCTCAAGTTAGAGTATGTAGGAAAGAGGGAAATTTTTTCCCAGTAAAAGTAGGCCTTAGACAAGGATGTGTGATGTCACCGTGGTTGTTAATATATTTATAGATGGGGTTGTAAGAGAAGTAAATGCGAGGGTCTTGGCAAGAGGCGTGGAGTTAAAAGATAAAGAATCACACACAAAGTGGGAGTTGTCACAGCTGCTCTTTGCTGATGACACTGTGCTCTTGGGAGATTCTGAAGAGAAGTTGCAGAGATTGGTGGATGAATTTGGTAGGGTGTGCAAAAGAAGGAAATTAAAGGTGAATACAGGAAAGAGTAAGGTTATGAGGATAACAAAAAGATTAGGTGATGAAAGATTGAATATCAGATTGGAGGGAGAGAGTATGGAGGAGGTGAACGTATTCAGATATTTGGGAGTGGACGTGTCAGCGGATGGGTCTATGAAAGATGAGGTGAATCATAGAATTGATGAGGGAAAAAAGAGTGAGTGGTGCACTTAGGAGTCTGTGGAGACAAAGAACTTTGTCCTTGGAGGCAAAAGAGGGAATGTATGAGAGTATAGTTTTACCAACGCTCTTATATGGGTGTGAAGCGTGGGT
Source organism: Cherax quadricarinatus (assembly GCF_026875155.1). Classification (NCBI taxonomy): domain Eukaryota; kingdom Metazoa; phylum Arthropoda; class Malacostraca; order Decapoda; family Parastacidae; genus Cherax; species Cherax quadricarinatus. Next base: position 17,368,898 of record NC_069475.1, read on the forward strand.
GATGAATGTTGCAGCGAGGAGAAGGCTGGAGCAGTGGAGATGTCATGTCTGAGGGCAATGTGTGGTGTGAATATAATGCAGAGAATTCGTAGTTTGGAAGTTAGGAGGAGGTGCGGGATTACCAAAACTGTTGTCCAGAGGGCTGAGGAAGGGTTGTTGAGGTGGTTCGGACATGTAGAGAGAATGGAGCGAAACAGAATGACTTCAAGAGTGTATCAGTCTGTAGTGGAAGGAAGGCGGGGTAGGGGTCGGCCTAGGAAGGGTTGGAGGGAGGGGGTTAAAGGAGGTTTTGTGTGCGAGGGGCTTGGACTTCCAGCAGGCATGCGTGAGCGTGTTTGATAGGAGTGAATGGAGACAAATGGTTTTTAATACTTGACGTGCTGTTGGAGTGTGAGCAAAGTAACATTTATGAAGGGATTCAGGGAAACCGGCAGGCCGGACTTGAGTCCTGGAGATGGGAAGTACAGTGCCTGCACTCTGAAGGAGGGGTGTTAATGTTGCAGTTTAAAAACTGTAGTGTAAAGCACCCTTCTGGCAAGACAGTGATGGAGTGAATGATGGTGAAAGTTTTTCTTTTTCGGGCCACCCTGCCTTGGTGGGAATCGGCCGGTGTGATAATATATAATATAATATATATATATATATATATATATAATTATTACCTTTTCATATAATTTTATATTGCTTGTACAGTGGTCCCTCGCTTTTCGTAGTTCTCGGCAATCGTAAATTTCGCCAATCATAGGGGTATTTTCGTATAAACATGGACTCGCTTTTCATAGGTTGACTCGCGAATAGTAGTTCGTCCGGGACGCACACGGTGTGAACCGGGGCGGCCTCCCTACCCAGCCAGTCTGGCATTGTTTACCAGTGAGTGAAGGTCCCCTCAAGTGCTCCTACGAAATATTTCATAATATTCCACTCATTTTAGTGCTTGCAATTACTAAATAAGCTACCATGGCTCCAAAGAAAGCTCCTAGTGCCAAGCCTGTGGTAAAGAAGGTGAGAAATATGAACAGTGACAAAGTCTTGGGCCATTTTAGTGAAGTGTTAAAGATACGCCAGAAACAGAGCTCTCTCCACAGTTACTTTGCGAGACAGGACTAGAGTGACTCTCAAGGTGGTCCTAGTGGCATTAAGAAACAGAGAAGAGAAGCAACCCCAGAGAAGCAATTGGTACCTGAGGTGTTGCTGGAAGGGGATTCCCCTTCCAAACTATAAACAATCCACTCTCCTCCTCCAGTCTCCCATACACTAAGAAGAATCTCCAATAAAGGTAAGTGTTATGCTGTTAATGTTTCATTCATCATTTCCCATTGTATTGTTTATGTACTACATGTATATTTCATGTTAAAAAATTTTTTGTTTTAATACTTCTGGGTGTCAGGAACAGATTAATTGTATTTACATTATTTCTTATGGGGAAAAGTGATTCGCAAATCGTAAATTTCGTTTATAGTAACGGCTCCAGGAACGGATTAATTACGAACAACGAGGGCCCACTGTATTTGTGATAATAGCTAAATCGTAAATTTATTGCTTTATATTGTTATTTGACTTAGCTTCCTTTGGTTAGGTAGAATGTAACATATTATGTGCTCAGTTCAAGTCTTGATTGTCTAACTACTGTAATTATAGCTTGTGGCCCGTTAGACTGCCGGCTTCTGTTTCTGAGCAGCAGCTCTTCACGGAGCTATCACATGATCGAGGGGGGGGGTATCCTCACCTCGCCTGAAGTATTCAGTCTGGTCTAGACTCGCTGAGTGGTTGGACGTATTCCAGACAAAGTGCCTAAATCTTCCTTATAGGCCCTTGTTGGAAGATCGTCTCTTGTCTCATTATTGTTAGTTCTGGAGACTGTTCACAGAACACTGTATAGACTTAGTGATTTTCAACTTTGTACTGAGGTTGTGTTCTCATAGACACTGAGTAACTCAGGTCCTGAGCTGTAGCTTCTGACCTAATTTGTACTGGTTTCTATGTACTGTCACAGTCAGGATTTTCTTATGCTGAACTTAGATTCAGTAGTATGGGAGATGTGTGACTTTTGTGGAGGATCTGCAGATGGTCCCTACTTAGTGTCGTTATATTATCTCCTTGTTATATTGCTATTGGGCTTAGCATTCTTTTTATTGTTCAAGCAGACTGTTCTGATTGCCAGTTGGTCAAGAAGTTAGTTTGTGAGGACTTTGTCAGTCACTTATTTAAGTCTAGTCGAGTCGTGAGACATAGCGAACTACTCAGAGCACTTACACACATACACACAAACTTGCTTGTACATATTTGTAATATCTTATTAAATGTTAATGTACCAGACGGTACTTAAGAATTATAAAGGTGATATGTGTTTTCAGCACAATAATACTGGATACGAGAGAAGTGATAAATATTATTTTGATTACTGTGATTAATTTAATTTAATTTAATTTGATAATATACCTCTAGACTTAATAAATTTATTAAATTTTAATTTCTCTAGTTAGTAGCCTACCAGTTGTAATCCTGAAGCACTAATGAATCATACTGAATTCGAATGGATAATTGGACAAGGATACTGACTAATTGTTACAAAAACCCAGTAACAGGCTGGATGCTAGAAGGGCAGTCCTTTCTAGTATTCACTGGAGATCTCTAAACTTTTAGAATCACATTTTTTGTAACAAATGGGGGCCTGTCCAGAATGCTCTTGATCCAAGGTGTTGGAGAATTTGCCCAGTTTGACATACTAGTAACTCTATGATCAAACACTTTAAGTATTTTCCTAATCTGAAGACTTTGAGTTTAGTCTTGTACAATATACTAGGTGGATGTATGTACTTGACTGAGTCTCTTGATCCAAGGAGATGGAAGTACTGTTTATGAGCTCTAACTCTAAGACGACCAACATTAAAATTCCTATTAGGATTATAGTTTCCCATAATCACTCTCTCGTAGTACATTTATTTTCATGATGTATGCCAAAGTGAAACAGTTAATTGATACTCTGACTTAGTCTGAGTTAAGTACATTAAAACTTCAGACGTGTTGGCGAGTAGCCAAATATCTCGGTGTGGCGTATAACAGGAATTACACCGCAGAAACTGTCAGAGCGTTAAAGATATATTGTTTCCTGCTCTTACAGAGATGTCTGATTATGATTCAGATTCAGAAAGCCTAGTGTCACAATTAGGAAGTATGACTCTATTTGATGAAGTAGAAGAAAGAGCAACTAAGGCAGAAGTGTCTGAGCCTAGTGTAGCTCAGTTCTCGCTCACTCCTTCCCTCACTGACACATTAGTACAGAGTATAGCTGGTAGTATGACTCAGCCTAATACTAGTACTGTGTATGCTACACCTGTATCTACTTATCATAGACCAGATCTTGACTCTCAAGGGACGGTTGGACGAGGTGCCCGACCTAAGGACGTCCAGAAG
>NC_069475.1:17372811-17389004 GCF_026875155.1 Cherax quadricarinatus
TTTTTTTTTTATCACACGGGCCGATTCCCCCCAAGGCAGGGGGGCCCGAAAAAAAAAAAAAATTTTCACCATCATTCACTCCATCACTGTCTTGCCAGAAGGGTGCTTAACATTACATTTTTTTAAAACTGCAACACATTAACACCCCTATATATATATATATATATATATATATATATATATATATATATAATATATATATATATATATAAAAATATATATATATATAATTATTACCTTTTCATATAATTTTATATTGCTTGTACAGTGGTCCCTCGCTTTTCGTAGTTCTCGGCAATCGTAAATTTCGCCAATCATAGGGGTATTTTCGTATAAACATGGACTCGCTTTTCATAGGTTGACTCGCGAATAGTAGTTCGTCTGGGACGCGTACGCACGGTGTGAACCGGGGCAGCCTCCCTACCCAGCCAGTCTGGCATTGTTTACCAGTGAGTGAAGGTCCCCTCAAGTGCTCCTACGAAATATTTCATAATATTCCACTCATTTTAGTGCTTGCAATTACTAAATAAGCTACCATGGCTCCAAAGAAATCTCCTAGTGCCAAGCCTGTGGTAAAGAAGGTGAGAAATATGAACAGTGACAAAGTCTTGGGCCATTTTAGTGAAGTGTTAAAGATACGCCAGAAACAGAGCTCTCTCCACAGTTACTTTGCGAGACAGGACTAGAGTGACTCTCAAGGTGGTCCTAGTGGCATTAAGAAACAGAGAAGAGAAGCAACCCCAGAGAAGCAATTTGTACCTGAGGTGTTGCTGGAAGGGGATTCCCCTTCCGAACTATAAACAATCCACTCTCCTCCTCCAGTCTCCCATACACTAAGAAGAATCTCCAATAAAGGTAAGTGTTATGCTATTAATGTTTCATTCATCATTTCCCATTGTATTGTTTATGTACTACATGTATATTTCATGTTAAAAAATTTTTTGTTTTAATACTTCTGGGTGTCAGGAACAGATTAATTGTATTTACATTATTTCTTATGGGGAAAATTGATTCGCAAATCGTAAATTTCGTTTATAGTAACGGCTCCAGGAACGGATTAATTACGAACGAGGGACCACTGTATTTGCGATAATAGCTAAATCGTAAATTTATTGCTTTATATTGTTATTTGACTTAGCTTCCTTTGGTTAGGTAGAATGTAACATATTAGGTGCTCAGTTCAAGTCTTGATTGTCTAACTACTGTAATTATAGCTTGTGGCTCATTAGACTGCCGGCTTCTGTTTCTGAGCAGCAGCTCTCCACAGAGCTATCACGTGATCGAGGGGGGGTATCCTCACTTCGCCTGAAGTATTCAGTCTGGTCTAGACTTGCTGAGTGGTTGGACGTATTCCAGACAAAGTGCTTAAATCTTCCTTATAGGCCCTTGTTGGAAGATCGTCTCTTGTCTCATTATTGTTAGTTCTGGAGACTGTTCACAGAACACTGTATAGACTTAGTGATTTTCAACGTTGTACTGAGGTTGTGTTCTCATAGACACTGAGTAACTCAGGTCCTGAGCTGTAGCTTCTGACCTAATTTGTACTGGTTTCTGTGTACTGTCACAGTCAGGATTTTCTTATGCTGAACTTAGATTCAGTAGTATGGGAGATGTGTGACTTTTGTGGAGGATCTGCAGATGGTATCTACTTAGTGTCGTTATATTATCTCCTTGTTCCTGATTCTGTGTTGCAGTTGCTTGTTATATTGCTATTGGGCTTAGCATTCCTTTTATTGTTCAAGCAGACTGTTCTGATTGCCAGTTGGTCAAGAAGTTAGTTTGTGAGGGACTTTGTCAGTCACTTGTTTAAGTCTAGTCGAGTTGTGAGACATAGCGAACTACTCAAGGGGCACTTACACACATACACACAAACTTGCTTGTACATATTTGAAATATCTTTTTAAAATTTGTTAATGTACCAGACGGTACTAACCCTTTGGGGGTTTTTGTCGTTGTAACGTCTTAAGCGTAGGGGTTTTTGACGTACTAGTACGCATAAATTCTAGCGGCCTAAAAATCTAGTGGGAGAAAGCTGGAAGGGGCCTTCATATGAAAGAAGGGGTCTATGTGGTCAGTTGCACAGTCTAAAAAAATCCAGCAGCACACAGTGCATAATGAGAAAAAAAAAACTTTGACCTTTTTTTTGGAATAAAATCAGCGACTTTGCAGTGTATTTTCGTATGGTATTTATTGTTGTATTCTAGTTTTCTTGGTCTCATTTTATAGAATGGAAGACATATTACAGAAATTGTGATGATGTTGACGGGGTTTTACAATGAATGGTGCCTTGAAATTTGAGCTCAAAGTAGCAGAAATTTTTTCAATTTTTTACCAAACTTCAAAGTAAACAAATCGTGCCAAGCGTGCAATACACGTCAACTGGTGATTTTTAATATTCTTTCACAAGTGCACCAATAATTTAACCATTTTTTACACTAATGCATTTGTCTGCATAACAGTAAATCTTATATTTTTGTGAGAATAAAATTCAAAGTGGAAAGCAAAAGAATATAAGAGGGGCCTTGAGACGTGACTAATGACTAGAGGAAATGTCATTTTAGTGCCCGGAATGTCTTCTTGGTTTATTCTGGACCCTATTCGGAAATTGGCATCTTTTGAAATTTGTGTGAAATTGGCAAAATTGCTAAATTCTGACCACTGACTGGATAGTTGAATTTCATAAATGGGTGGTTTCTTGCACCCATTCGATAGAAAAAAATGGATTCTAGTGAAATATTCATGTTTTTTGTCGACTAGTACAGTGAAATTGGCCGAAAATGGGGCTCAAAGTGGGCAAAATCGCCGATGCGTAAACATTGCCGAGACCGCTAACTTTGCGAGAGCATAATTCTGTAAGTTTTCTATCAAATTTCAAACTTTTGGTGTCTTTATTTATTTGGGAAAAAATTCTCTATCTTTTCATAAGAGAAAATAATTTTTTTTTTTTTTAAATTTGGCCGACCCTGAAACGAGTTTCGGAGAGGGCCTGTCGACCCTCAAAGGGTTAAGAATTATAAGGTGATATGTGTTTTCAGCACAATAATACTGGATACGAGAGAAGTGATTAATATTATTTTTTATTACTGTGATTTAAATTTTAAATTTTAAATTTTTAATTACCTCTAGACTTTAAAAAATTTATTAAATTTTAATTTCTCTAGTTAGTAGCCTACCAGTTGTAATCCTGAAGCACTTTTTGAATCTACTGAATTCTAATGGATAACTGGACAAGGATACTGACTAATTGTTACGAAAACCCCAAAAACAGGCTGGATGCTAGAAGGGCAGTCCTTTCTAGTATTCACTGGTATCTCTAAGCTTTTAGAATCGCGTTTTTTGTAACATAACCCTTATAGAGAATAAACTTTAATTTGAATTTGAAAATTGAATTTGAAAATATACAGAGCATCACAGTCAAACATTTACCACTTTTGTTGAAAAATTAGGAACAGATTACTGAGCACACATGAATAAAGACCACCTACTACTTACAAGAGATTTCAACATAAACATACTACACGACCAGGACCCCCCAAGTAACCAAATTCACAAACACAATGAGTAACTGCCCGTTGCTACCAACAATAAAATAAACCTACAAGAATCACCGAGACAAAACATCTCCTTAATAGACCACATCTGGACAAACACAATATCCCCTTTTTAAAATTTAGGCATAAAACACAGAAAACACTGAAGACTCAGACAAGTCACAGGGGCATCAGGAAGTCATAGAGTCATCAGGAAGTGGAATAGCCTAGCAAGTGAAGTAGTGGAGGCAGGAACCATACATAGTTTTAAGAAGAGGTATGACAAAGCTCAGGAAGCAGAGAGGGAGAGGAGCTAGTAGCGATCAGTGAAGAGGCCCGGGCCAGGGGCTGAGTCTCTACCCCTGCAACCACAATTAGGTGAATACAATTAGGTGATAGGTGAGACCACTACCCAACCTTCCTCATAACTAATCTGGACAACTTCCACAAGACACCACTAAAGTAACCTTCAGACTACATAACGAAATGCAGTAAACAAATTTATGGCAGGTATTTATTTTATTTATTTATTTATTTAAAAATTTGTGCACACATACAGGGTACAAAAATACAGAAAAGAGCAGTATGCCAAAGCCACTTATACTTTTGCATAGCATTACGGGCTGGCTTAAAATTAACTTTAAGATGAACTAAGCAATGATGACATCGGTGGGTAAAACTTTAAAGTAAACAGATTTACTATAAAGCACAAGTGAGTATTACAAAGACAGGTCCCTATGGTTTTTATGCATTGTTGTACATTCAGTAGAATGGAGCATTCTGTTAGGTAGTGTATTTAAAAAATAATAAAGTTAAATTGGGTTTTAGGTTTAACATTTATGTGATATAATTGTGAGAAACATTTAAGATATACAATTTATAAGGTTCAGTTTATTCAGTATTTATTTGGTTTTGGGTGAGTAAGTGATCTTTGAGAAGAGACTTGAATTTATAAACAGGTAGTGTTTCTTTTATATTTACAGGTAATGAGTTCCAGATTTTAGGGCCTTTTATGTGCATTGAGTTTTTGCATAGTGTGAGATGGACACGAGGAACATCAAAGAGTGATCTGTGCCTTGTGTTATGGTCATGTGTTCTGTTGAGGTTGGCAAGGAGATGTTTAAGGGGAGGGTTAATATCAGAGTTAAGTGTTTCTATGTATGTAAATAGGTGCAGTAATAAGTATGAATGTTTTGTATGGTGAATAGGTTTAGTGTATTGAATATTGGTGGAGTGTGCTGCCTATAGTGAGAATTGTTATCATTCTAACTGCACCTTTTGTTGGGTAATTAGTGGTCTGAGATGGTTACTTGTTGTTGAGCCCCATGCACAAATTCCATAGGTGAGATAGGGGTAAATAAGAGAGTGATATAGGGCCAGGAGGGCTGACTGTGGAGCATAGTACCGTATCTTCGATAGTACGCCTACAGTCTTGGAAATTTTCTTAGAAATTTGTTGTATATGTGTATGAAATTTGAGTCTATTATCAAGGTGGATTCCTAAGAATTTTCCCTCTGTTAGTTTTGTGATAGGTGATCCGTTTATCATTATGTTAAGAGGGACATCTGTAGCTCTGTTACCAAACTGAATGAAGTAGGTTTTGTCAATGTTTAGTGTAAGTTTGTTAGTCCTCATCCAGGTAGATATTTTCTGTAATTCTGTATTTACAGTATTGGCTAGCGTGACTGGGCTCGGGTGGGAGAAGACGTATGTAGTGTCATCTGCAAATAGTGTGGGTTTGAGTAATTGCGAAGCATTTGGTAGGTCATTTATGTGGAAATAAATGGTATAAAATACCGACACAATGGCAATATAAACACAAATGCAGTATAATGTGATCCTTTATTGACTACGTTTCGCCCACACAGTGGGCTTTTTCAAGTCCACAAACAGAACTACCTGGGGTGGAAGGAACGCGAGTATTTATAAGTCCGGCTGAGGTCAGGTGAAGATGCTGCATCTGATGATGTACAGAGTTGGGTTGTAGAGTCTAAAAACTTGGGTAGCTTGGAAAGGAGACTGGACAAGTTTGTGAGCAGACTTCTACAGTGTTCTTATGTGGGATAGCGATGAAGAAGTTTCTTGGCAAGTGGTTCAGCTATGTTATAAAAGCCACTATTCTGGTTGAAGTTGTCGGATTAGAAATAAGTGATGATTCCAGGATTCTTCGTATTGAGTGTTGTCTTCGTGGCGATAAGTCTTGAGTTTCTGTAGTTTATCAAGTGGTTGTGTGAATTACGGTGTTGTAACGCAGGCATTCCTTGTGTCGTCAGACCTGCTTGCGTATTGGTGTTCTGAAATACGTGTTTGGAGGTCCCTTGATGTTTCACCCACGTATAACTTGTTGCAGTCATTACAAGGGATTATGTATACCCCTGCAGAGGATGGAGGCTTGTCCTGCCTACTACTGGTGATGTCCTTGATGGTCGTGGTTGAGGAGGTAGATACTTGGAATGATGTTTTGGCAAAGATGTTGGAAACATGTTTGGCAATGGAGTTGGTGGGAAGGACTATGTATCTCTTCTCGGCAGTGTCTTCTCTGGGTGTGTTGAAGATGTTTAGTGCTCGCCGTCTGCAGTCTCTGATGAAGTGACGAGGATAGTGGAGTTTGGAAAATACCTGTTCAATTATAGTGCATTCTTCCTCAAGGAACTCGTTGCTGCAGAGTTCCTTGAGGAAGAATGCACTATAATTGAACAGGTATTTTCCAAACTCCACTATCCTCGTCACTTCATCAGAGACTGCAGACGGCGAGCACTAAACATCTTCAACACACCCAGAGAAGACACTGCCGAGAAGAGATACATAGTCCTTCCCACCAACTCCATTGCCAAACATGTTTCCAACATCTTTGCCAAAACATCATTCCAAGTATCTACCTCCTCAACCACGACCATCAAGGACATCACCAGTAGTAGGCAGGACAAGCCTCCATCCTCTGCAGGGGTATACATAATCCCTTGTAATGACTGCAACAAGTTATACGTGGGCGAAACATCAAGGGACCTCCAAACACGTATTTCAGAACACCAATACGCAAGCAGGTCTGACGACACAAGGAATGCCTGCGTACAACACAGTAATTCACACAACCACTTGATAAACTACAGAAACTCAAGACTTATCGCCACAGAAGACAACACTCAATACCGAAGAATCCTGGAATCATCACTTATTTCTATATCCGACAACTTCAACCAGAATAGTGGCTTCTATAACATAGCTGAACCACTTGCAAGAAACTTCTTCATCACTATCCCACATAAGAACACTGTAGAAGGTCTGCTCACAAACTTGTCCAGTCTCCTTTCCAAGCTACCCAAGTTTTTAGACTCTACAACCCAACTCTGTACATCATCAGATGCAGCATTCTTAACCTTGACCCTCAGCCGACTACTAAATATCACGTTCCTTCCACCCCAGGGGTATTCTGTTTGTGACTTGAAAAAGCCCCTGTGTGGGCCCGAACGTATCATAAAGGAACACACTTATACTGCATTTGTGTTTTATATTGCCAGGTCCATTTAATGTATAGGAGAAAGAGAAGAGGCCAAGGACACTTCCCTGTGGGGACAACCACGGTAAATTGGTTGTGCAGAAGAGTTTGCCCCATTTTGCATACACATATTGGCTTCTGTTGCTGAGGTATGGACCTTGAGGTATGAGGGGTGCCCTCTTTTATACCATATGTGACAATTTTACCGTGGAGCAAGTCATGGTTAACGTATCAAAAGCTTAACGTAAGTCAAAGGAAGATCCCCAGTGGGACTTCTTTTTTCTTTATTGCAGTGTATATATGTTCTCAGAATGGTGTATACTAGCTCCATTAGTATTTATTTTGGCCTGATCCAATTTGGCAGGGGTTGAGTATGTTTTGGGAGATACGGTAGAGTAGAGATTCGTTTAATGAATTACTTTTTCGAAGATTTTTTGAGAGAGGGGGTGTAAGTTGGATATTGGCCTATATTTTTATTCAACTCTGTTTGGTCTCCTCCTTTGTGGATCGGGGTGACCCTTGCAATTTTGAGTACTGTGGGGAAGTGGAGGATTCAATGGATTTGTATAAAGAGTGTTTGGCAATGATTGGTGATTAGCACTTGTGACACATTTTTTTGTATAAAGGTGGTAAGGTATTTTTTTTTTAAAAATCTCCTGCCTTTTGTTTTTTTAGCGTGTTGATAATAAGGGAAGAACTTTCCGTATGGGTTAGTCCGGAGACTAGGAACAGTGAGTTTCGGGTATTGCCATGGAGGTAGTCAATTGGTGGGGTAATCTGAGCTTGGGGAATTTTATTGGCAAGGTTTTTGTCCTATAGTGGAGAGAAGTATTGAGTCTGTTTGGCTGTTCTGTTGGTTGGGGATGTGGGGTTCATCCGATTTTGCTAATTTATTTCGCTTATTTCGTAGGATATCTTTTTTTGTTCCTAGAATTTCTGATAGGGTTTTCCCTAGGTCTTTTTTATATCACCTCGTAAGGTTTGGATAATCTGTTCTCATAATACAAATTTTTTTTGCCCCTTCTTAACAGGCTGGTTAGGACTGACGAGTATCGTTTTGTTTGGTCCTCTGGTTATGTGACCCTTTCTGGTACTGTTTTTCATAATGGGTGTTTTTGTATTTATGGATTTGAAGAATGCTGGGTTGTTTTAACCAGGGACTGTTTCAGTCCTCTTAGCTGTCATCTGTTTAGTTTTTTTTAGGGCAGTGCTTTGTTATGAGGTATTGGGTTTTTTTAGAAAATATTAATACATTCGTCAAATCTGTATAGATTTCTAGCTCCGTGTGCCAGTCAATGTTTGCTACTGCTGTTGTGAAGTTATTAATGGCTGGCCTCATTGTGAAGTCTGAAGTGACTTTTAAGTAGTGTCTTTGGGGTCATTTACCAGAGTTGTTATGAGAAAAGTAGGGTAGTGGTCTGTGGTATATATCTGTAAATTATGCCTGGAATTTTAAAAGGGATTATGGTGTTTGGTCCAGAATGTGGGTCCAAGTAGGGAAACACTAGTCCTTCTGTAACTCTTGTAGGTTTTTGTTACTGTTGGTAGCAACATACAGTTACTCATGGTGTTTGTGAATTCAGTAACGTTTGGTCCCTGGTCATGCAGAGAATTTATATTGAAGTCACCTGAGAGTAGTAAGTATCTGTAGGTTCATTGCGTGCATCAGTTATCAATACTTCCTAGGTTTTGACTAAATTGGCTAATGTTATGACTGTGGAAACTTCTGTAAATGTATATCAATGTGAGAGGTTTTTGTAGGTATTTGGATTTGAATTTGGCATATTATATATTCCCCAGTTCATGTCCCTTGTGCAAGTATTCGTGATACATTCTAGTTTTATTGGTCTAGAGTAAGTATATGGCTGTGCCACCCCCTTGGTTGGGTCAGGCCCTAACAGTTGTGTATGGCTGTGTAACCAGGAATGGCATAGACATCTGTACTATCAGGCTTAAAAGCCAGTTTCAGTTAGAGGGTAAAGCTGGACAAATTGGCATGTAAGGAATTTAGTAATTCCTATTAGGTCCATCGTAAAAATGCTTGCTTAAAAGAAATCCTGATTAATTGAGTTAAAGATAGTTATTGTTTGTTGTTGGCACTGAGAATGCCTTGATTGTTCTGCAGTGTAAGTAATTACAGTAACTGTTGAATTATTTTAAGTCATTACATAAGAGGTTGGTATCAGGATCAATGCTTTGTAATCATAAGAATTTGTAGTGAATCTATAGTTTCGAATTAAAGTATCAAACAAAGTAAACTAGACATAAGAAGCTAAAAAATTCGCACCTGAATTATTAACAAAAGTAAAAATAATGAGCTAGGTAGTTTTGGAATATAATGGCAAAGTTGTGAACTTATTCTACTTTAGCACCTGAGAATTAGCCCCTTGATTATTTTTAACAATTGTGGAACTGTAATAAACTAGGGTAGTTTGTATATCAAGCTAAAATAACGGCGAAAATATATAAGGAGGGACTAAAATTTAGTCAATGGTAAACAAAGTTAAACTGGACAGGTGGTCACTAGGAAATAATATTGGTTTAGGAGTAAGATCTGATTTGTAATATTAAATAAATTGAGCCGTTATATGCACAATAAAAGTAAAAACAAAATGAGGTAGTTGGGTACTAGCTAACAAAAGATAGTTTTTTGGTACTTGCAAAAAAGTAATTGGCATATTACACTAATTGCATACACAATAAAAAGTGACTAAAAAACCAGTAGTGGAAAAACAAAATAAAAGGAAGGTAAGACATAATGAATATTATTAATTTGGAGTAAGATTTGACTTGTAAATTTAAAATATGAGCAATTTATAGTAAGTAAGAAAGAAGTATAGAGTATTGGAGGTATTTTCCTTAAAGCCTATTGATGAAAATAATAAAAATAATAATGTACAATATATTAGTAACGTACACTTTATGCCCATCCCACCACACGTATATATGTAAATAAGGGGCACTTATCTAATCTGTTTACAAACATGTCCGCTTTTTTCTAAGGAAGTTAGAGAAATCGTGGTTCATTATGAGATAGTATATTGTTGTCCCTGTTGATGTTTTCCTTACTAGTATTTTTCCCTCTCGCATGAAACACTGATTTATTTTGTTATTTCCTGTTATAAGTTTTTCCTCAGCCTAACGAGAAAGGTTTTTGACGTTTTTTTTTTGTTAGAAACTCATTAGTGTACCTCCATTTTTTCATTGTAATTGCTTGATTTAATTAAGTCCTTTCTTTTAATCGTATGAATGAAGTCGGATCATTATACTGTGTTTACTTCCTGGATTTTTCCTAGCAAACGTGTTTTCTTTTCTTTGATTTCTTTGTTTTGAGCACGATGAACTTGTACTGGTTCTGTATTATCCTGATAGCAGTTTCTTTGCACTGATTGCTTGTGTTATTCACTAGGAATGTGTGGGGGACTGTTTTTTTTATAACTGCATCAGACAACTTCTCTGTTTCAGTTTTGTCGTCTTGGAAAACAAGGTAATCATTTTAGTCCGCGTGTGCATGTTCTGATTCCAGTCCTTGATTGCGTCTTCAACTTCATAATTTATTGTTGTTATTTGCTCAGTGGTGACCTGGCTTATAGCTGCTTTAGAGTATTTTGTGTGTCAACACTTCCGAATGTAATCTTTCTCTTTCAAGGTTTTGGATCTTATTCTCGAGGTTGGTTATCTTGGATTCTCGTCGCTCGAGTGTTGCTTTGAATCTTTGATTTCAGTTTCTAGAGCAACGAGTAGTCCTGATATTGTCCAGGAATAACAAACTGATTATCATGGGTGAATCCTTTGAAGGGAGTGGAGTTTGGAGGGGGAGTCCGCCCATGTTTGTTGTTGCCTGTTTATTGTTGTTCCTAGGTGGCGGAGCGGAGAGAGGGGTTTTGCAGAAACACAGGCGTCCTGCTGGGAGACCAAGTTGAGTCTGGGTTCCTTGCAGTTCTACCTTTTATAACTGGTGTTGATTCTCTGCGATATCCTTTCATAGTATCACTGAAGTTAGAAACTGTGTAGCAATGGGGAGAAGGCTTGTTTTTCTCCGGGCTTGGGTTAAGAGATTGTCTGGCAGCGGAGGCAGTGGTTTTGGGTTAGCAGGGCTTGGTCTTCCTTAGATCTTCTAATTTTGTCAAGATTTGGGTTACATTCTTAGTATTCTTGGGTCATGTTGTGGTCTACGTGGGTTCATGTAGTTGAACTTTCACTTTAGGCCATCACAAGTTTTGTGAGCGATGTTTTTTGAGAAGAAGAGCTGGCAACGATACCCGTTTGCTTGCCTGGCAGCCCCGCGCTGCCGCAAAGGTTTGATTGGCAAAATGAGCTTGAAACATATACAGATATGAATGAATGTATAAATAATTTTCTAAAAAAAAAACAAAGCCTCTATAACAAACATTGCCCCCAAAAAACTAAACAATCCTCAAAATAGTGAGGGTCACTCCAATCCACAAAGGAGGTGACCAAGCTGACTTGAATAACTATAGACCAATATCTAACTTTCCACTGCTCTCTAAATTCTTTGAAAAATTAATTCATAGACGGATCTATTCCTACCTCGTCTCACACAACATATTAAACCCTTGTCAGTTTGAATTCAGGAATAATAAAAGCACGAATGATGCTATCATACACATGCTAGAACTAATATGCACTGCACACGAAAAGAAAGAAGTCCAGCTGGGCATCTTCATTGATTTACATAAGAGCTTTTCGATACAGTCGAACCAAGAACTGCTGTACTCCAAATTAATGCACTATTGTACCAGAGGCCCACTCCTCAACTACCTAAAACTCATAACCTTTAGTAAATAGAACTCAATAATGTTGTAAGCAAATGATGCAGCCTATAACCCAACCAATTCACAGTAGGGAGTCGCCACAAGGAAAGCCAATCCTGGACCACTCTTATTCCCCATCTACATCAATGAAACTACCGAATGCATCACAGCTA
The DNA here is from genome assembly GCF_026875155.1 of Cherax quadricarinatus. Lineage (NCBI taxonomy): Eukaryota > Metazoa > Arthropoda > Malacostraca > Decapoda > Parastacidae > Cherax > Cherax quadricarinatus. The sequence continues at coordinate 17,384,786 of NC_069475.1, forward strand.
CTCAGACCCATGTTATTTGCAGAGGGACACTACATATTTCTTTTCCATCCAAAACACAGTCATACTAGCAAACATCAATCAATTGCCAAATGCAGAAAATATCTGCCTGGAATGGACGACTAATAAGCTTCCTCTCGAATACCGATAAAACCTATTTCTTTCAGTTTGGAACAAAGCTGCAAATTATCCTGTTAAACATAACGTATAAATGGATCATCATCAAAAGACCACAGAAGGAAAATTCCTAGAATCCACCTTGTCAAGTAGCCTTAGACTCCCAGACACACATACAAAACAAATCACCCACAAAATCTCTAGAAACTGTAGGCAAACTATCAAAGATAAGTACACATTCCACCATCAGCTCTCCTGGCACGTACCAACAACCCAATGACCCTTATCTTACATTAGGGAATTTGTGGGCATGGGATCAACAACATCCTATCACCTAAAACCCCTCATAACCCAGCAAAAGGCAGCAGTAAGAATGATAATGAATTCCCACTCCGGCCAGCATACTCCACCAATTTTCAAAAGTCTGAATCTGCTCACCATTAAGAACATCCATACTTATTCATGTGCCTACTGCATACACAGAACAATACACACAAATATAAACCCTCCACTCAAACTTCTCCTCACCAACTTAAACAGGACACATGACCACCTTACAAGACACAGATCTCTTTTTGATATACCATGTTTCCATATCACACTATGTAAAAGCTCTATGCACATAAAGGGCCCTAAAATATGGAATTCATTACCAGAATATATTAAAGTAACCCAGTCTGAAAATCAGTTTAAGACTCTTCTCAAAAGCCACTTAATCACCATAGACTAAATGCTAAATATTCAATACACACATACTCACCTATGTACTCCCACATCATAACTTCAACAATCACTTTGAACCTCTTATCCATTGTTGACAGGAATATAATTGAACCATTGTTTTTCACAATGAGCATTTTAGACTATATGAATATATGCTGTCTTATACAAATTTAATTCACTTATAATTAATAACCTACTGTTCAACTATGAAATAATTACTGTCCTATTGTACAACTATGATAAAATCCTTGTATTAAGTAGTCTGTAAGCCAATAATGTTAAGTTGGCCCATAATGCCTAGGCATAATAGAGGCTCTCTTTGTACTGCAACCCACTATTGTAAATATAAAATCTCAGTGTACTGTTTGCAAAGAAATAAAATAAATAAAATAAAAAAATAAATCTTTGACCATTAATTATGCTTTGAATTACGAAATGTTAAGATAGTCAGAAAACGAATTCATCTCTAAATGAGGAGCAGACTATAATGGTAGTGGGTTTGTGTCAACCATCTTTGATATTGTTTTAATGTCACCTTTGCACCATTTATAACATTTCTGGTATATTTTTAAATGTTTACTCAGTAGCGTATTGAATACTGCATTAAACAGAATAGAGGAAATCAGCTCTAACATACATTTAGGTAGGGACACTGGTCAGAGAGTCCATCATAAGTCCACGTTGTCAGTAAATGAGCACATCACTAAGTGAGGAGAGGTTGTACTCTATCCTTTTTCAATACATACAACTTATGAACATCATGGAATAATTATGCAAGTATTTTCATTTTGTTTAGTATTTCCAATAATCAGTAATGTTGGGCTAGGTTTGGTCTGGTATGGTCATACCAACATACTAGAGTGAGAGATATGGGAGAAAGTGTAAGATAAACCCAGAGAGAAGCAGGGGTGCAGTGGTCACAATAAGGGAACACTGTATCAACATCTGGGGTCCCAGACTATTCAACAACTTACCAGAAGATATCAGAAACATGGCTAGAACAAGTGTAGAAGCCTTCAAGAGGAAACTGGACATGTATCTTCACCAGATGCCAGATCAACCAGGCTGTGATGGATATGTGGGGCAGTGAGTCTCCAGCAGCAACAGCATGGTTGACCAGGCAAACACCAGACGAGCCACCACCACGCATCGGTGATTTTGCCCATTTGAGCCCTATTTTTTGCCAATTCCACTGTACTAGTCGACAAAAATCATAACTATTTTGCTAGAACTCAATTATTTCTATCGAATGAGTACAAGAAACCACCCATTTACTGATTTCAACTATCCAATAAAGTGGTCAGAATTTAGCAATTTTGCCAATTCCATACAAATTTCAAAAGATGCCAATTTCTGAATAGGGTCTACAATAAACAAAAAAGACATTAATGGCACTAAAATAGCAAGTTCTCTGTTCATTAGTCACATCCCCAGGCCCCTCTTATATTTCTTTGGCTTTCCACATTGAATTTTTATTCTTACAAAAGATAGAAGATTTACTGTTATGCAGACTACTGCATTAGTGTAGAAATAGTATAAATAATATCAGCGCACTTGTGAAAGTATATTAGACTCACCAGTTGACGTGTATTGGATGCTTAGTATGATTTGTTTACTTTTGAACTTTGGTAAAAATCGAACATTTCTGCTACTTTCAGCTCAATTTCAAGGTACTTTTCATCGTAAAACCAGTCAAAATCATCTTAATTTCTGTAATGTATTCCATTCTATAAAATGAGATCAGGAAAACTAGAATACAACAATAAATACCATATGAAAATACAGTGCAAAGTCGCTGTTTTAATCCAAAAACATGGTCAAAGATTTTTTTTCTCATTACGCACTGTGTGCTGCAGGATCTTTTTTATACTGTGCACACTGACCACGTAGACACATTCTTTCATATGTAGGCCTACCAGCTTTCTCTCACTAGATTTGAGGGTGCTAGAATTTAGGCAAATACTAGTACGTCAAAAACCCTGGGGTGTAAGCCATACTAGTACGACTGAAACCCTTAAAGGATTAATATGTTAGCAATATAATACCATATTGTTAATAAAGTAACCTAATATATTCAACTGAACTGAATTTCACTGTTACAGTTAAAAATGTTACTATAATATAAGTAACTGTTACTATAAGTTGAGTCTCTCTTTAATATTAATGTAAATGACTCGGTTTACCTTAGGGTAAGATTTTGTTCAGATTTTTAAATGCGGAGGGTTAGCCACCCAAGATAACCCAAGAAAGTCAGTGGCTCATCTAGGGACTGTCTGTCTTATTTCCATTGATGTCCTCAATCTTGTCCCCCAGGATGCCACCCACACCAGTCAACTAACACCCAGGTACCTACTTGCTAGGTGAACGGGACAACTGGTGTAAGGAAACAACCTTAAAGTTTCCACCTTGCCAGGCCAGGGGTCTCCCTTATTACCAATATACCTTAGTTTATGTAACTGATTTGACACAGTTGACTTAGATGTTTTAAGATTTAAATAATAAGATATTACAAGGAGCACAATTAAGTCACTTTGAGTTTTTTTGTGTTACTCTGGTGGTTAATGTACATGTTACTATGTATGATAATTTTTGTGTTACTCTGGTGGTTAATGTACATGTTACTATGTATGATAATTTTTGTGTTACTCTGGTGGTTACTGTACATGTTACTATGTATGATAATTTTTGTGTTACTCTGGTGGTTAATGTACATGTCACTATGTATGATAATTTTTGTGTTACTCTGGTGGTTAATGTACATGTTACTATGTATGATAATTTTTGTGTTACTCTGGTGGTTAATGTACATGTTACTGTGTATGATAATTTTTGTGTTACTCTGGTGGTTAATGTACATGTTACTATGTATGATAATTTTTGTGTTACTCTGGTGGTTAATGTACATGTTACTATGTATGATAATTTTTGTGTTACTCTGGTGGTTAATGTACATGTTACTATGTATGATAATTTGTTTAAGTGTATTTATGTGTACTTGTACCTAAATAAACTTACTAACTTATTGGGTTATTCTTGGTTAAATAATGAACCTTGTATATGAATGTTCTGCCAACAATATTGTTTATTATGTAACATAAACCTTAAAACTTACTAACTTAAACCTGCTGCTGCCTCACCACCTAACACCTGCTGCTGCTGCCTGGCCACCTAACACCTGCTACTGCTGTCTCACTACCTAACACCTGCTACTGCTGCCTCACCACCTAACACCTTCTGGTGCTGCCTCACCACCTAACACTTGCTGCTGCAGCCTGACCACCTAACACCTGCTGCTGCTGCCTCACCACCTAACACCTGCTGCTGCTGCCTCACCACCTAACACCTGCTGCTGCTGCCTCACCACCTAACACCTCTGCTGCTG
>NC_069475.1:17389504-17415443 GCF_026875155.1 Cherax quadricarinatus
GAACATAAATACGCAGCTATTTGTCAATCCTTTCATAAAAAAAAAAAAAGGCACAATACCATTATTGTAACAATACAAAAATGACTCCCCACACAGGAGCTTACGACGACGTTTCAGCCCGACTTGGATCTTTTTATAAAGTCACACTAACAAAAGGAGAGAAGGGGGGAGTATTATAGGCCAGCAGACAGGGACGGGAACAATAGAGGAAGTGGAGGTAGTAGTAGTAGTAGTGGAGTCAGTCAAATACCCAAGGCAGAAGAAAACCCAAAAGGAGAAAGAGGGGAAAGGGAAGGGAAGAGGGAGGAAATGTGTGTATAAGGGAGGATTCGACCAAATGGCGACTGAAAGTTTACTTAGGGTAAACAGTTTTAGCAGAAGACCAGCCCAATAGGATGACTGTGATCTCTGATATGAGAGAAAAAAGCATTGTTTGTGTCGAAAAAACCTAACACTGCTTTTGTGCTTCTTAAGTTGCCAAAAAGAGATCAAACAGTTTCTACAAAATACTGAAGAGGACAGGAGGAACAAGAAATAGAGTAGACACCTCTATAGGTGCTACTGGTGTCTATTCTATTTCTTTTTCCCTCCTGTCCTCTTCAGTACTTTGTAGAAACTACCCGACTCTTTCTGACTGACTCAGGGAGCACAAAAGTAGTGTTAGGTTTGCCGACACCAATATTGTTCTTTTCTGTCATGTCAGAGATCACAGTCATCCTGTTGACTGATCTTCTGCTAAAACTATCTACCCTACTAACTTTCACAGTCACCGCCTTGTTGAATCCTCCCTTATACAACAACTTTCCTTGTATCAATCTTAGTCCTGGCTTTGTCTCTGTAGATGCCTTCCTTTCCCATTACATCGTAAAATCTTGCAAACTTCAGAACAACTTTGACTTAACCTAATTCTTTTTTCCTATCTTCCTCTTCCACTTCCTCTTTCCTCTTTCTCCTTTGGGGTTTCTTCCCGTCCCTGTCTGCTGGTCTATATATACTCCCTCCTTCTCTCCTTTTGTCATTGTGACTTTGTAAATGGTCTAAGTCGGACAGAAACGTCATCGTTAGTTAGTTAGTTTAATATGTTTATTATGCACCCCATACCCATCTGGGGGGCGGTAGTCAAAAGATTACAGAGGTACATAATTGGTCCAGGGACTGGACTCCAAAGTTTTGATAGCTGAGCAAGTTACAGAGGTAATGAACTCACAATTTACAAAGGTAATGAACTCACAATTTACAAAGGTAATGAACTCACAATTTACAAAGGTAATGAACTCCAGGTAAGTCTGGTCACAATCATGACAAGTTACAAAGGTATTTACAGATTACAGAGGTACGAAATGGGTCCGGGGACTGGGCCCCCAAAGTTTTGATAGCTGAACTAGGTACAAAGGTAATGAGCCAAAAGTTACAAAGGTAATGAATTCTGTAGATGGTTACTTACGTTTATACTTTGGCTACAAATTTTTAAACAAATTATAGAGTAATGAGCAATTCACACTTCCCACCCGGTCCAACTGTAATGGTTATTGGTGCAAATATTGATTGTTGAGTCACACCACCACACAACACACACACACCACACACACCCACACACACACACACACACACACACAAAACACACACACACAACCACACACACACACACACCACACGGGAGCTAGGACTCGACCCTGCAACCACAAATAGGTAGGTGAGTACACACACACACACACACAAAACCACAAACACTTTAGTTTAATATCTTTATGCACCCATACCCATCCTGTGGGCGGTAGTCAAAGATTACAAAGGTACATAATGGGTCCAGTGACTGGACCCCAAAGTTATGATAGCTGAACTAGTTACAAGGTAATGAACTCCAGGTAGATCTGGTCATAATCATGGCAAGTTACAGAGGTAATGAATCAGCTTCACCCCTATTACATGGTTACAGGTCATGAACAAATTACAAAGTAATAAACCACTGATACGTTCCACACCTGGTCACAATTGTAATGAGTTATAAATACAAAAAATTAAGTGGATCATACACCCCACACTAGCGCGCGCGCGCACATACACACACGGGGCGCACGCCAGGGACATGTGCACACGAGCGTACAATATATGCATAACACAAGGACGCACCCCCAACACACACCCCCACACACAAAAACCAACACCCACCACACACACCCCCACACACACCCACACACACACCCTCACACACACCCACACACACACACCCACACACACACACACACACCCACACATGCACCACACACACCACACACGCCACACACACACCCACACACGCACACACACACACACACCACAACCACACACACCACACACACACACACCCTCACCACACCCGCACACACACCCTCACACACACCCACACACACGCATGCACACACACACACAACACACACACACACACACACACCACACACACACACACACACACACCCTCACACACACCCACACACACACACACACACACACACACACCACACCCACACACACAACACACCCCACCACACATGCACACATGTGGTAATTTCATTATTTACAGCTAGCAAAGTCAGGGTATTTCTCCAGAATGGTCTGCAATATTTCCACTGTGGATAAAATACTTTGCCATTTCTTGAACATTTCTGAGTGAGTTGTTTCTAAATTCATTAATTTGATCCCCACTCCAGTACATAATGATGCAAGGTTGTGACAATAGTCCATCTGGCAAAGTTTTTCATTTCGTTTGGTCTACATCTTGTGGTGGTGATTTAACCTGCCAAAGATACTTGTAACCCAGCCGGAGCCGGGCGGTAGTTGACATCCAGAGTCTGCTTATCTTGTTGGATGCACCTAGACATGTGGCTCCTCCTGCATGATGGAATGTGATAGATGGACTGACTTGTGTTTAATCTCCCTAAGTCTTTTAAATCAATAAAGTTAATTTGAAGTTCTTTTCGTTATTGTTCTCAAACTGCTAATGACAACCCAAGATTGTAATCTACCCCCTCTTTTAAAGCATACAGCTTAGCCAATTTTTCAGTTCTATCATGCATCTGAAGACCAATGTGAGATGGAATCCACAGCATGTGCACTCTGACTCCACTGTCCACAATCTTACCATATCTATGTTGGCTTCTGACAAAAGCATGCCACAATTTATACTTAATGAGTTTTGAGAGCATTTATGGATGACAGAGAATCAGTTACAATTAAAGTGTCAACCTTAGATACATGGACACATTTGAGTGCAAGGAGTATGGCAAACAGTTCTGTTTGAAGGGTAGAGGCCCAGTTATTGATGCGTGCTCCAATTTCTTTATGAGAGCCATCACTCTGTGTGACAACAGCAGCACTACCAGCTGCACCAGTGGACTGGTGAACAGAACCATCGACGAAAAATAATTTGTGAAAGATTGTTCTGTGTGACTAAGTTATCAATACAGCTTAAGGCATCATGTTTGGCTTCAAGACGAAGCTTTGGTTGTGATTTAAGAAGAGTTTTGGGGGGAATGGAGGAATGGTAGTTTGGAATGGGGTAATATCCATGGAGCAGGGAAATGTCTCTGTTGTCCAACTTGATATAGATCATGTAGCTGGTTCATGCGGAGGTCGGTTCCAGTTTTTTCGATCCATCTGGAAGGATGTTCACCAGTGCTGAGGAAAGTTTGGAGGGCTTCTGTGCAGGGGTTTGAATGGGCTAGCCTAAGCATATTGACCCCAGGGACATAGAAGTGTAACTAAAGATTTTGAATTAGGAACCCCACAGGGAGGTGTGCTTAGTCCCACCCTTTTCAATCATTTTGATTAATGCCTTACTTAATGCCATGCCTAGCCAGCCCCATCATTACATGGTTAGTTTTGCTGATGACATAATGATTCACACTACCGGATTCTCCAACACCCAAAACATTCTTAATCATGTTTTAGCCTCGTGTCAGGACCTGGGGTTAATAATCTCAGGGGATAAAACAAAGATACTCAACAGGCGTCCTCCTCGGCAGAGAGGCACAGTTCGTCAGATCCAGTTGCATGATGGGTCTCTTCTAGAATATGTAAGCAGATACAGGTATCTAGGCTTTGAGGTTCCACTACTTGGACCTGTTGTAACGAGACTTTGTCGCTAATACAAAGAAAGGCTGAGAGCACTTAGAGTTGTGGCAGGTTTTCATCCCAGGTATGGTGCTAATGTTAAAATTGTGAAAATAATGTATCTTGCTTATATTAGATCATTGGTTGATTATGCAGCGCCACTACTTGCACTCGTGTCTGACTGGAAGCTTGGAGGGCTGGAAAAACTGCAAAACGAAGCAATGAGGATCATCCTAGGATGCCTTCGTACTGCTAAAATTTTAAATATGCGGAAAGAACTTAATATTCCAAGCATTAGAGATCGTGTTACTGAAAGAAAACGTCATCGTAAGCTCCTGTCTTATATGTGCGGGTTGTTTGTGTAACATCCTTCCACTTTGGTGAAGGTTGGTTTTGGGAGCGGCGGAAGTCAGGGTTCAATACGACGTACACTGTCAGTGGCCCTATAAACAACAACAACAACAACAACTTGTGTTGTTGGTGGGTGAGTGTGATAAAGTGAACAATAAACAGTGTTTGTGGTGTCTAACACAGGTGAGTAACACCTGTGGTGTCTAACACAGGCGAGTAACACCTGTGGTGTCTAACACAGGTGAGTAACACCTGTGGTGTCTAACACAGGTGAGTAACAACTGTGGTGTCTAACACAGGTGAGTAACACCTGTGGTGTCTAACACAGGTGAGTAACACCTGTGGTGTCTAACACAGGCGAGTAACAACTGGGGGTTTTAACACAGGTGAGTAACAACTGTGGTGTCTAACACAGGTTAGTAACACCTGTGGTGTCTAACACAGGTGAGTAACAACTGTGGTGTCTAACAGGTGAGTAACACCTGTGGTGTCAAAACACAGGTGAGTAACAAACTGTGGTGTCTAACACAGGTGAGTAACAACTGTGGTGTCTAACAAAGGTGAGTAACAACTGTGGTGTCTAACACAGGTTAGTAACACCTGTGGTGTCTAACAGGTGAGTAACAACTGTGGTGTCTAACACAGGTGAGTAACAACTGTGGTGTCTAACACAGGTTAGTAACACCTGTGGTGTCTAACAGGTGAGTAACAACTGTGGTGTCTAACACAGGTGAGTAACAACTGTGGTGTCTAACACAGGTGAGTAACAACTGTGGTGTCTAACACAGGTTAGTAACACCTGTGGTGTCTAACAGGTGAGTAACAACTGTGGTGTCTAACACAGGTGAGTAACAACTGTGGTGTCTAACACAGGTGAGTAACAACTGTGTTGTCTAACACCTGTGGTGTCTAACACAGGCGAGTAACAACTGTGGTGTCTAACACAGGTGAGTAACAACTGTGGTGTCTAACACAGGTTAGTAACACCTGTGGTGTCTAACACAGGTGAGTAACAACTGTGGTGTCTAACAGGTGAGTAACACCTGTGGTGTCTAACACAGGTGAGTAACAACTGTAGTGTCTAACACAGGTGAGTAACACCTGTGGTGTCTAACACAGGTGAGTAACACCTGTGGTGTCTAACACAGGTGAGTAACAACTGTAGTGTCTAACACAGGTGAGTAACAACTGTGGTGTCTAACACAGGTGAGTAACAACTGTAGTGTCTAACAGGTGAGTAACACCTGTGGTGTCTAACACAGGTGAGTAACAACTGTGGTGTCTAACACAGGCGAGTAACACCTGTGGTGTCTAACACAGGTGAGTAACACCTGTGATGTCTAACAGGTGAGTAACACCTGTGGTGTCTAACACAGGTGAGTAACACCTGTGGTGTCTAACACAGGTGAGTAACACCTGTGGTGTCTAACACAGGTGAGTAACACCTGTGGTGTCTAACACAGGTGAGTAACACCTGTGGTGTCTAACAGGTGAGTAACACCTGTGGTGTCTAGCACAGGTTAGCAACACCTGCCTTTATTACAATATAACATTCATGTGCTAGATGATACATAGAGAGAGTTTGACCCATGAAATATAGTGTATTAAGGCGCCAGACATGATCATATCTGTGTCTTGTTGACTGTCTTACCTGCTCAGGTGTTAACTGTGTTACCTGCTCAGGTGTTGACTGTGTTAGGTGCTCAAGTGTTGACTGTTAGCTGCTCAGGTGTTGACTCTGTTAGCTGATTAGGTGTTAACTGTGTTAGCTGCTCAGGTGTTGACTGTGTCAGGTATTAGCTGCTCAGGTGTTGACTGTTATCTACTGAGGTGTTAGGTGCTCAGGCAGAAGCAGGTGTTAGGTGGTCAGGTATAAGCAGGTTTTAGGTGTTTAGGCAGCAGCAGGTGTTAGGTGATGAGGCAGCAGCAGCAGGTGTTAGGTGGTAAGGCAGCAGCAGCAGGTGTTAGGTGGTGAGGCAGCAGCAGCAGGTGTTAGGTGGTGAGGCAGCAGCAGCAGCAGGTGTTAGGTGGTGAGGCAGCAGCAGCAAGTGTTAGGTGGCGAGGCAGCACCAGAAGGTGTTAGGTGGTGAGGCAGCAGCAGCAGGTGTTAGGTGGTGAGGCAGCAGCAGCAGGTGTTAGGTGGCCAGGCAGCAGCAGCAGGTGTTAGGTGGTGAGGCAGCAGTAGCAGGTATTAGGTAGTGAGGCAGCAGCAGCAGGTGTTAGGTGGTGAGGCAGCAGCAGCAATTGTTAGGTGGTGAGGCAGCAGTAGCAGGTGCTAGGTAGTGAGGCAGCAGCAGCAGGTGTTAGGTGGCCAGGCAGCAGCAGCAGGTGTTAAGTGGTGAGGTAGCAGCAGCAGGTGTTAGGTGGTGAGGGAGCAGCAGCAGGTGTTAGGTGGTGAGGCAGCAGCAGCAGGTGTTAGGTGGTGAGGCAGCAGCAGCAGGTGTTAGGTGGTGAGGCAGCAGCAGCAGGTGTTAGGTGGTGAGGCAGCAGCAGCAGGTGTTAGGTGGCCAGGCAGCAGCAGCAGGTGTTAGGTGGTGAGGCAGCAGCAGGTTTAAGTTAGTAAGTTTTAAGGTTTATGTTACATAATAAACAATATTGTTGGCAGAACATTCATATACAAGGTTCATTATTTAACCAAGAATAACCCAATAAGTTAGTAAGTTTATTTAGGTACAAGTACACATAAATACACTTAAACAAATTATCATACATAGTAACATGTACATTAACCACCAGAGTAACACAAAAATTATCATACATAGTAACATGTACATTAACCACCAGAGTAACCACAAAAATTATCATACATAGTAACATGTACATTAACCACCAGAGTAACACAAAATTATCATACATAGTAACATGTACATTAACCACCAGAGTAACACAAAAATTATCATACATAGTAACATGTACATTAACCACCAGAGTAACACAAAAATTATCATACATAGTAACATGTACATTAACCACCAGAGTAACACAAAAATTATCATACATAGTAACATGTACATTAACCACCAGAGTAACACAAAAATTATCATACATAGTAACATGTACATTAACCACCAGAGTAACACAAAAATTATCATACATAGTAACATGTACATTAACCACCGGGAGTAACACAAAAATTATCATACATGTAACATGTACATTAACCACCAGAGTTAACACAAAAATTACATACATAGTAACATGTACATTAACCACCAGAGTAACACAAAAAACTCAAAGTGACTTAATTGTGCTCCTTGCAATATCTTATTATTTAAATCTTAAAACATCTAAGTCAACTGTGTAAAAATCAGTCACAATAAACTAAGGTATATTGGTAATAAGGGAGACCCCTGGCCTGGCAAGGTGGAAACTTTAAGGTTGTTTCCTTACACCAGTTGTCCCTTTCACTTAGCAAGTAGGTACCTGGGTGTTAGTTGACTGGTGTGGGTGGCATCCTGGGGGGCAAGATTGAGGACCACAATGGAAATAAGACAGACAGTCCCTAGATGAGCCACTGACTTTCTTGGGTTATCTTGGGTGGCTAACCCTCCTCATTTAAAAATCTGAACAAAATCTTACCCTAAGGTAAACTGAGTTATTTACATTAATATTAAAGAGAGACTCAACTTATAGTAACAGTTACTTATATTATAGTAACTAATAATTTACATAGTCACATAGATACATTTGATACATTTTTAACTGTAACAGTGAAATTCAGTTCAGTTGAATATATTAAGTTAATTTATTAACAATATGGTATTATATTGCTACCATATTAATCCTTTCAGGGTTTCAGTCGTACTAGTATGGCTTACGCCCCAGGGTTTTTGACGTACTAGTATATGCCTGAATTCTAGCACCCTCAAATCTAGTGAGAGAAAGCTGGTAGGCCTACATATGAAAGAATGTGTCTATGTGGTCAGTGTGCACAGTATAAAAAAATCCTGCAGCACACAGTGCGTAATGAGAAAAAAAAAAAACTTTGAATATGTTTTTGGATTAAAACAGCGACTTTGCACTGTATTTTCATATGGTATTTATTGTTGTATTCTAGTTTTCCTGGTCTCATTTTATAGAATGGAATACATTACAGAAAATGAGATGATTTTGACTGATTTTACAATGAAAAGTACCTTGAAATTGAGCTGAAAGTAGCAGAAATGTTCGATTTTTACCAAAGTTCAAATACTAATCGTCCAATACACGTCAACTGGTGTGTCTAATGTTCTGTCACAAGTGTGCTGATATTATTTATACCATTTCTACACTAATGCAGTAGTCTGCATAACAGTAAATCTTCAAAATTTTTGTAAGAATAAAAATTCAAAGTGGAAAGCCAAAGAAATATAAAAGGGCCTGGGGATGTAACTAATGAACAGAGAACTTGCTATTTTAGTGCCATTAATGTCTTGTTTGTTCTAGACCCTATTCAGAAATTGGCATCTTTTGAAATTTGTATGGAATTGGCAAAATTGCTAAATTCTGACCACTTTATTGGATAGTTGAAATCAGTAAATGGGTGGTTTCTTGTACTCATTCGATAGAAATAATGGAGTTCTAGCAAAATAGTTATGATTTTTGTTGACTAGTACACTGGAATTGGCAAAAAATAGGGCTCAAATGGGCAAAATTGCCGATGCGTTGTGGTGGCTCATCTGGTGTTTGCTTGGTCAACCATGCTGTTGCTGCTGGAGACTCACTGCCCCACATATCCATCACAGCCTGGTTGATCTGGCATCTGGTGAAGATACATGTCCAGTTTCGTCTTGAAGGCTTCTACACTTGTTCTAGCCATGTTTCTGATATCTTCTGGTAAGATGTTGAATAGTCTGGGACCCCGGATGTTGATACAGTGTTCCCTTATTGTGACCACTGCACCCCTGCTTCTCTCTGGGTTTATCTTACACTTTCTCCCATATCTCTCACTCTAGTATGTTGGTATGACCATACCAGACCAAACCTAGCCCAACATTACTGATTATTGGAAATACTAAACAAAATGAAAATACTTGTATAATTGTTCCATGATGTTCATAAGTTGTATGTATTGAAAAAGGATAGAGTACAACCTCTCCTCACTTAGTGATGTGCTCATTTACCGACAACGTGGACTTATGATGGACTCTCTGACCAGTGTCCCTACCTAAATGTATGTTAGAGCTGATTTCCTCTATTCTGTTTAATACCGTATACAATACACTACTGTGTAAACATTTAAAAATATACCAGAAATATTAAAAATGGTGCAAAGGTGACTTTAAAACAATATCAAAGATGGTTGACACAAACCCACTACCATTATAGTCTGCTCCTCATTTAGAGATGAATTTGTTTTCTGACTAACTTAACATTTCGTAATTCAAAACATAATTAATGGTCAAAGATTTATTTTTTTATTTTTTTTATTTTATGTCTTTGCAAACAGTACATTGAGATATTATATTTACAATAGTGGGTTGCAATGCAAAGAGAGCCTCTATTATGCCTGGCATTATGGGCCAACTTAACATTATTGGCTTACAGACTACTTAATACCAAGGATTTTGTCATAGTTGTACAGTAGGACAGTAATTATTTCATAGTTGAACAGTAGGTTATTAATTATAAGTGAATTAAACTTGTATAAGACAAAGGATATATTCATAGAGTCTAAAATGCTTATTGTGAAAAACAATGATTCAATTATATTCCTGTCAACAATGGATAAGAGGTTCAAAGTGATTGTTGAAGTTATGATGTGGGAGTACATAGGTGAGTATGTGTGTATTGAATATTTAGAATTTAGTCTAAGGTGATTAAGTGGCTTTTGATTTTCAGACTGGGTTACTTGAATATATTCTGGGAATGAATTCCATATTTTAGGGCCCTTTATGTGCATAGAGCTTTTACATAGTGTGATATGGACACAAGTTATCTCAAAAAGAGATCAGTGTCTTGTGTTGTGGTCATGTGTCCTGTTTAAGTTGGTGAGGAGAAGTTTGAGTGAAGGATTTATATTTGTGTGTATTTTTCTGTGAATGCAGTAGGCACATGAATAAGTATGGATGTTCTTAATGGTGAGCAGATTCAGACTTTTGAAAATTGGTGGAGTATGCTGGCCTGAGTGGGAATTCATTATCATTCTTACTGCTGCCTTTTGCTGGGTTATGAGGGGTTTTAGGTGATTGGATGTTGTTGATCCCCATGCACAAATTCCATATGTAAGATAAGGGTATATGAGTGTATGGTACAGTGCCAGGAGAGCTGATTGTGGAATGTAGTACCTTATCTTTGACAGTATGCCAACAGTCCATGAGATTTTCTTGGTGATTTGTTGTATGTGTGTCCGGAACTTAAGGCTACTGTCAAGGTGGATACATAGGAATTTTCCTTCTGTGAGTCTTTTGACTGATGATCCATTTATCGTTATGTTAATCGGATTATTTGCAGCTTTGTTTCCAAACTGAATGAAATAGGTTTTATCGGTATTCAAGGAAAGCTTATTAGTCGTCATCCAGGCAGATATTTTCTGCAATTCGGCATTGACTGTGTTTCCTAGTATGACTGTGTTTGGATGGGAAAAGACATATGTAGTGTCATCTGGGAATAATATGGGTTTGAGTAGCTGTGATGCATTCGGTAGATCATTGATGTAGATGAGGAAGAGGAGTGGTCCAAGGACGCTTCCTTGTGGGACTCCTACTGTGATTGGTTGGGTGGAAGAGTTTGCATCATTTGCATACACATATTGAGTTCTGTTACAAAGGTATGATTTTAGGTAGTTGAGGGAGTGGCCTCTGATACCATAGTGCATTAATTTGGAGTACAGCAGTTCATGGTTGACTGTATCGAAAGCCTTACGTAAATCAATGAAAATGCCAAGCGGGACTTCTTTCTTTTTGAGTGCGGTGTATATTAGTTCTAGCATGTGTATGATAGCATCATTCGTGCTTTTATTATACCTGAATCCAAACTAACAAGGGTTTAATATGTTGTGTGAGACGAGGTAGGAATAGATCCGTCTATGAATTGATTTTTCAAAGAATTTAGAGAGCAGTGATAAGTTAGATATTGGTCTATAGTTATTCAAGTCAGCTTGGTCACCTCCTTTGTGGATCGGAGTGACCCTCGCTATTTTGAGGATTGTTGGGAAAGTAGCTGATTCAATGGATTTGTTAAAGAGCGTTGCAATAATTGGTGATAATACTTGAGAAGCTTTTTTGTACATAAAAGCAGGCAAGCTGTTTATGTCTCCTGCCTTGTTTTTAAGGGTGCTTATGATGAGCGTAACTTCTGTGGGGTTTGTTGGAGCTAGGAATAGTGTATTTGGGTAGGTACCTATGAGGTAGTCTGATGGACGGGTGTTTATGCTTGGTATTTCATTCTCTAGATTTTTACCCATGGTGGAGAAGAAAACTTTGAGTCTATTTGCTGTTTCTGTAAGTGTGAGTGGGGGTTCATCTGATTTCGTTAATTTGATTGTTTTGTTTTTGGATAACTTTTTATTTCCAAGAATTTCAGATAGAGTTTTCCAGGTTTTTTTCATATCACCTTTGATGTTATGTAATCTATTTTCATAATACAATTTTTTAGATCTTCTTATCAGGCTGGTAAGTGCAGACAAGTAATGTTTAGACTGTTCTCTAGTTATTTGACCCATTCTATACTGTTTTTCATATTTGTGCTATGTGTTAATGGATTTGAGGATGCTTAGTGTTAGCCAGGGATTATTCAGTGTCTTTGCTGTGATCTCTTTAGTTTTTTGGGGGCAATGTTTGTTGTAGTGGCTTTGTTTTTTTTTTAGAAAATTATTTATACATTCATTCATATCTGCATATGTTTTGAACTCATTTTGCCAATCAATGTTATTCATAGCTGCCATAAAGTTGTTAACTGCTGTCTCGTTATGTAGCCTGAAGGTTACTTTAGTGGTCTCTTGTGGCAGTTTGCCCAGATTAGTTATGAGGAAAATTGGGTAGTGGTCTCACCTACTCACCTAATTGTACTCACATAATTGTGGTTGCAGGGGTCGAGACTCAGCTCCTGGCCCTGCCTCTTCACTGGTCACTACTAGGTCCTCTCCCTCTCAGCTTCCTGAGCTTTGTCATACCTCTTAAAACTATGTACGGTTCCTGCCTCCACTACTTCACTTACTCGGCTATTCCACTTCCTGACGACTCTATGACTTCCCGTCCCTGTGACTTGTCTGAGTCTTCAGTGTTTTCTGTGATTATGCCTGATTTTAAAAGGGATATTGTGTTTGTCCAGATGTGATCTATTAAGGAGATGCTTGTCTCGGTAATTCTTGTAGGTTTAGTTATTGTTGGTAGCAAAAGGCAGTCACTCATTGTGTTAGTGAATTGGGTTGTGGGTCCTAGCCATGTAGTATGTTTATGTTGAAATCTCCTGTAAGTAGTAGGTGGTCTTTATTCATGTGTGCATCAGTAATCATGTTTCCTAATTTTTCACTAAAGTGGTAAATGTTTGACTGTGGTACTCTGTATATTTTCAAATTCAGATTCAAATTCAAGTTTATTCTCTATAAGGATTACAATGTGGGGTTTACAGGTTTTGGGTATTGTGTGGTTTACATGTTATAAAATACTAATTACAGAGGGGGCTGCTAGGACACCTAGCCTGGCTAGGCATTTCGAGCAGACGTAGATTAATTCTTAACATTAAATCCTCACAAATTATGGTATTAAGGCTAAGTGACTACATCATAATTTGTGAGTTTAGCAATGTGAATGCTTTTGTTCTGGCACAATACAAAGTGTCTATATTGGAGTATAATTGGCAAACTTATGACTAGTTAGGATTTATTATTTTAAGATTAAGATTAGTATTTCTGGGTTTATAGTCAGTGGGTGAGTCAGTGTAATTGTGAACCACCAGGTGGTTATCATGTAGTTAGTTGTCGGGGTGGATCAGGGAGATAAGATGTTTTCTAACTGTAGTTTTGAAAGTGATGAATGTGTCTGCAGTTCTAGAGTTTTCAGGTAGGGTGTTCCAGATTTCGGGTCCTTTGAAATACATTGAATATTTGTGAAGGTTTAATCGAACACGGGGAATGTCATAGAGATGTTTGTGTCTGGTGTTATAGTAAGTAAGTAAGTAAGTTTATTCAGGCATACACAAATACAGTTACATAAAATTATCATACATAGCAGCATATGTGTAGAGAACCTAGGATAACCCAAAAAAGTCAGACAGAGTGACTTATTTCCATTGGGGTCCTTTTACCTTATTATTATAATATAAAGGTTATAATATTTTCTTATTATTCTATAATGAAGATAACATCTTATTATCATACTAAAAAGACTATCTACTACACGAGGGTCATTAAGACTGTCTACAAAACGAGGGTCATTACTAGGAATAAGGTAAAATTTACACGTATGTTAGATAAAAAATAGAAAATCATTCCCCTCCCTTTCTGTAGCTACATTCATCAGACACCTTTTGGCACTCTTCTTGAACTGGTTCATGCTATGACTGGCTTTGACATGTGCGGGTAGTCTGTTCCATTCCTTTATTGCTGTACAATAAAAGGTGTTTGAAGCCTGGCCAATGACTGTGGGTACTACAAAGTTGTGCTCTCTCCCCCTAGTACTATGATTGCTTTGGTTCTCAACCTTGACAAAATTGACAGCAAGATATTCTGGACACTGTTTGTGAGCAATTTTATAAACATGATTTAGCTTCAGTTGTTTTACTCTGTCTTCAACATTCAGCATATCCAACTGCTGTAATTCATCCTGGCCTACATGTTCTCTTGGCCCCAGCCCCAGGATGAATCTTACGATTTTGTTCTGGGTGATTTGCAGTCTATCTTTCAGTTTTTTTGTCAAGGCAGAGTACCAAGAAGAGCAAGCGTAATCCATATGGCATTGTATAAGGGCTAGACATAGGGTCCTGCGAGCCTCAGTAGGTAGACACTGTGCTTGTCTATACAGGAACTTCAGTCTGGCATTCGCTTTCTTTACTACACTGTTCCCTATCAATTCTCCTGACATGCATGGGTCAAAGGGGATTCCCAAATATTTTACTGATGAAACCAAAGTGATGGGCTCCCCATTACATTGAACATTAAAGTTATTTACCCTTTTCAGTTTATGTTTCGTGCCAAAGAGAATGGCTTCAGTTTTCCCTAGGTGTAATGATAGTTTGTTGTCTACTAACCATTTGCTGCAGGACTCCAGTTCCAGTGTTAAAACATTAGCAATATCTCATGGGTCTTTACCTGTCACTAACAGAGCACTGTCATCTGCATACAGTAGGAGTTTGCACCTGACACTGATAGGCATATCATTGACATAACATAAGAATAATAAGGGACCCAGAATACTACCTTGGGGAACTCCACATGTTATGGGCAGGGGTTCTGATTCTGTTTTGTTGATTTTGACTATTTGTCTCCTCTTGCAAAGGTAGGATTAAACCATCTACAGAACCTATACCAATAGCTTAAGTTTTTTTACATAATATTTGTGGTTTACAGTTTCGAACCTTTTGCAGGCTAAAATTACCTACTATGAGTTCCCCCTTTACATTTCAGTTCCAGGTAATCCCTCAGATTAAAAAAAGGGGGGGTATCGTTTATAGGATCTTCTAAAGCCCGATTGATAGCTAGGAGAAATGTTGTTGTCATTAAGGTACTAACTACTTGAGAATACACCCCCTCTCTAGAAATTTTTTGATATTTACGATGTCTAACGGGCCCAAGTTGCTTTCATCAGCCTACTATTTTTTGAAATAGAGTAACTCGGCCTCCTGAACCCCTCCCGGGACGGGATTTTTGGGGGATTTATAGATTTAAAAAAAAGGACAATAGGGACTGACATTTAGAAGCCCCATCTTTAGAACTTAACGGGGTGTTTTCAGGGGCCCGTGCTTTAGTTGGGTTTAACCTGCTTAGTCTTTTTTAAAAAAGTCATGAATAAATTACTATTGCAACTGTTGGGGGTTTCCCCCTTTTTTGGTAGTATGTTTTGAAACTTTCAGAGTCTGTGTTAAAAGGGTTTTGATGCAGCTGGTAGTTTTCTTTTGTGTTGATGCAACGATGTGTAGTATGAATTAAAGCAATTTTCCACCTTAATGTTTCATGGCATACCTCATTATCGATAGTGAGTACTATGTTAGACCTATCTACTGGCTTATGGCTATACCCCAAATGTTTTAGTTGTTGCCAGAGCTTTCTGGGGTTATGCTTATACTCTTCAATTTTTGAGCAGTAGTGCTTTGCCTTTGCTCCTTTTATAAGTCCTTTGTATAAAGCAAAGGGGATAAAAAGAGAGTGCAAAAAACTATAGGGGGATAAGTCTGTTGAGTGTACCTGGTAAAGTGTATGGTAGAGTTATAATTGAAAGAATTAAGAGTAAGACGGAGAGATAGGATAGCAGATGAACAAGGAGGCTTTAGGAAAGGTAGGGGGTGTGTGGACCAGGTGTTTACAGTGAAACATATAAGTGAACAGTATTTAGATAAGGCTAAAGAGGTCTTTGTGGCATTTATGGATTTGGAAAAGGCGTATGACAGGGTGGATAGGGGGGCAATGTGGCAGATGTTGCAAGTGTATGGTGTAGGAGGTAGGTTACTGAAAGCAGTGAAGAGTTTTTACGAGGATAGTGAGGCTCAAGTTAGAGTATGTAGGGGAAAGAGGGAAATTTTTTTCCCAGTAAAAGTAGGCCTTAGACAAGGATGTGTGATGTCACCGTGGTTGTTTAATATATTTATAGATGGGGTTGTAAGAGAAGTAAATGTGAGGGTCTTGGCAAGAGGCGTGGAGTTAAAAGATAAAGAATCACAAAGTGGGAGTTGTCACAGCTGCTCTTTGCTGATGACACTGTGCTCTTGGGAGATTCTGAAGAGAAGTGCAGAGATTGGTGGATGAATTTGGGTAGGGTGTGCAAAAGAAGAAAATTAAAGGTGAATACAGGAAAGAGTAAGGTTATGAGGATAACAAAAAGATTAGGTGATGATAGATTGAATATCAGATTGGAGGGAGAGAGTATGGAGGAGGTGAACTATTCAGATATTTGGGAGTGGACGTGTCAGCGGATGGGTCTATGAAAGATGAGGTGAATCATAGAATTGATGAGGGAAAAAGAGTGAGTGGTGCACTTAGGAGTCTGTGGAGACAAATAACTTTGTCTTGGAGGCAAAGAGGGGAATGTATGAGAGTATAGTTTTACCAACGCTCTTATATGGGTGTGAAGCGTGGGTGATGAATGTTGCAGCGAGGAGAAGGCTGGAGGCAGTGGAGATGTCATGTCTGAGGGCAATGTGTGGTGTGAATATAATGCAGAGAATTCGTAGTTTGGAAGTTAGGAGGAGGTGCGGGATTACCAAAAATGTTGTCCAGAGGGCTGAGGAAGGTTGTGAGGTGGTTCGGGACATGTAGAGAGAATGGAGCGAAACAGAATGACTTCAAGAGTGTATCAGTCTGTAGTGGAAGGAAGGCGGGGTAGGGGTCGCCTAGGAAAGGTTGGAGGGAGGGGGTAAAGGAGGTTTTGTGTGCGAGGGGCTTGGACTTCCAGCAGGCATGCAATAGTGTGTTTGATAGGAGTGAATGGAGACAAATGGTTTTTAATACTTGACGTGCTGTTAGAGTGTGAGCAAAGTAACATTTATGAAATGATTCAGGGAAACCGGCAGGCGGACTTGAGTCCTGGAGATGGGAAGTACAGTGCCTGCACTCTGAAGGAGGGGTGTTAATGTTGCAGTTTAAAAACTGTAGTGTAAAGCACCCTTCTGGCAAGACAGTGATGGAGTGAATGATGGTGAAAGTTTTTCTTTTTCGGGCCACCCTGCCTTGGTGGGAATCGGCCAGTGTGATAATAAAAAAAAAAAAATAATAAGTCTCTGTACTCTGTTCCTCACCCTTTGGAATTCATTTAGTGCTGCAATATCCTGTCTGTTTGCTTTAAATCTTTTTAGCAGCTGGTCTCTGAATTTCATATTATCTAATATCTCAGTATTCATCCAGGGTTCAGTTCTTCGTTTAATCCTAACCTCTTTAACTGGTGCAATATTATCAAGGATGGTAGTGAACATTGTTTTGAATTTTTCCCAGGCATCGTTTACGTCCGTGCAACTTGTTATCTCTGTCCAGTCACAATTGTGTAGCCTATTTTCCAGTGTTTCTTTACTGTAGTTTCTAGTTGACCTCATTTTATTGTCCTGTGTAGGCCTATCCTATCCCTAGTGATTTTCCTGGTGCAGTAAATGATGAAATGATCACTAAGACCCGTGGTAAATGACGCCTGACTGACTAATGTTCTCAGAGCGGTTACAAAGTATGTGGTCAATTAGGGTGGCTGAGAACTGTGTGACCCGGGTTGGAGTATTAATTAGTTGAGTGTAACTATTTAATCCTAGAATTTGCTTATACCTTTTGCATAGCCGTTATTTTGCTGCTGAAAACAGATATTGAAGTCGCCCAGTATTATTGTCTCGCAATTGTTTTCAACTCCGGACAAGACTCTGGAAAAGTCTTCGAAAGAACTGGTCCTGGGTAGGAGGGCGGTAACTAGTTCCTACTAAGATGGGTTTGGTCTTAGGAAGCAGCACTTCAACCATAGAATCTCCAGTTTATTGTTATTTAAATCGGGGTCTTGGGTTTTTAAGTTAAGTCATTTCTAATGTAGGCCAAACTTCACCACCCTTTCTGTTCCTATCTAAGCGTTTTATATTGTAACCGTCTATTTGACCTCGTCGTCAGTCACCGTATCATCCAACCAAGATTCAGAGATGGTTATAACTGCCGCCCTAATTTTGTTAGCTGAATCCTAATCCCTGCCAATTTAGGAAGAAGTGATCTTGCATTGACATGAAAAAAGTGAGGCCTGTTTTTCATAAAACAATCATAATCATCAATATATGGCAATGGGTCATTTGTATTAAATTTAGGTAAATCAATGTCATCACTGCTAAAGGGTAACTGTGCCAAAGTGCATTTGTTACACACAAAATGAATTCTGGCCCCATTGTTATAATTGTACTACATCCATCATGCACCCACCCCTTACACATTTTACATAAGGTCCCTTTTCTGTTTTTCAGCGTACTTTAGTACAGTGTATGCACCTGTTTGGTAGTGTTTGAGATAATAATGGCTGTATTGTCTCACATTGACCCTATGTATGCATTACATATGGAGTTAAGGTTATCATTCCTAGCTATAGACCGTCTTTATCGCCGTCATTTATCTGTCTGTTTTGCCTCTGCACAATAGTTTGAGGTCCTGGTTTAATTGGATATCACCACTTAAGAGCGCTACAATAAGAGCTGTGTGCCACTGTTTTTGTGTGGGTATGCGGTGTTGCCATACCTTGCGGCGATATGACATTTACTTTTCTGGTAGGATGGCAACTGTTGGGCTTTTAGGTCCAGGGCGCTGTTACTCCATTCACCTTTTCCAACCCCCATGACTGATTTCTTTCTTCATGGAATTGAAGAAGAAATATAAATTTTAATTATGGCAGCCTGTACCCCCTAATGCATGCCATTTTCACTCTTCGCCCTATATCACTCTCTTATTTCCCCCTATCTCACCTATGGAATTTGTGCATGGGGTCTCAACAAAACTAACCATCTCAGACCACTAATTACCAACAAAAGGCTGCAGTTAGAATGATAACAAATTCTCACTACAGGCAGCACACCCACCAATATTAAATACACTCAACTACTCACCATACAAAACATCCATACTTATTACTGCACCAAATTAATACATAGAACACTCAACTCTGATATTAACCCTCCCCTCAAACATCTCCTTCCCAAACCCTCAACAAAAAACACATGACCATAACATGACCATATTCCTCGTGTCCATCTCACGCTATGCAAAAACTCAATGACATAAAAGGCCCTAAAATCTGGAATTCATTACCTGAAATATAAAAGAAACACTACCTGTTTAAAAATTCAAGTCTCTTCTAAAAGATCACTTACTCCCCCAAAAACCCAAAATAAATACTAAATAACTGAACCTTATAAATTGTATATCTTAAATGTTTCTCACAATTATATCACATAAATGTTAAAACCTAAAACCCAATCTAACTTTATTATTTTTTTAAATACACTACCAAACAGAATACTCCATTCAAATAAAATTTTTTAAACAATGCATGCAACCATATGACCTGTCTTTGTAATTTCTCACTTGTGCTTTTAAAAGTAATCAGTTTACATTAATGTTTTTC
The DNA here is from genome assembly GCF_026875155.1 of Cherax quadricarinatus. NCBI lineage: Eukaryota > Metazoa > Arthropoda > Malacostraca > Decapoda > Parastacidae > Cherax > Cherax quadricarinatus. Next base: position 17,409,145 of record NC_069475.1, read on the forward strand.
ACTGATTTCATCATTGCTTAGTTAATCTTAAAATTAATTTTAAGCCAGCCCGTAATGCTATGCATAGTATAAGTGGCTTTGGCATGCTTTCTCTTATCTGTATTTTTTTTTTTTACCTCTGTAAGTGTGCTCAAATTATAAATAAATAAATAAAAAAAGTTAATCATATACAATAATATTTATTTCTCTTTTCCAGTCCCTAGTACACTTAGTATCTGCTTTAGCAATCACCACTGAATTACTAGTAAAATTTCCTCTTCAAAACCCTCTTCACTGCTCACTTTTCCTTAACTTCACAAAACCCTTACAGTTAACCCCCTATTACACACTCCCTTCCCATCTCACTTCACAGTCTGGCTTCCTCAATTAACTTCTAACTCCTTTCCATTCTGGTAGATCAGAAAGGTTTAATCCATGGTTTTATCCCTTCCAAATCCCCCTCAATTCCATTTATCGGGGGTTGTGGTGTTGTTGTCTCCTGACCTGTTCTGCTGACTCAGCCATTTTTAAAACACTGAGGGGAGTAACGCCACCTACAACCTGACTTTCCTTGGTTTATAGATATATTTTGGCGTTTTCTGCTATGATTCTCTCACTGTACACTGGTCAGCTGAATATAGGTCAGCTACTAAAACATTAACCTTGACTGTTTAACTATTCACTTCTTTCTCACGACTGGCACTGAGGGATATCCGACCTATATCCTTGGAGTTTTGTACTGTTGATTTGACGATGTCTCCTGTGTTTCCCTCTCTTTAGCACTGGTACAGGTGATATGATGGTGGTACAGAAAATGATGCCTACTGTCAACAGATGAATGTCATAAAGATGAGAATTTCACTTCGCTAGTTGTACGTCTGGCAGTAGCGGCTGTTTGGATGCCGGTCAGCCATGTTTAAAGGCTCAATTCTTTCCCTCGTTTGGCACTGAAGAAAAAAGTCCCACAGACCTGTCATTTCCTTGGAGGGTTTAGTTGATCAGGTTTCTGCCATGTTGTCTTCCCCTTAAACACTGGTGCAGTTGATATGGAGGTCAGTTATTTCATTGTAGTGGAAAACGTCTCATGTCTGGTTCACGTCTGGCAGCAGGTCTGGTACTTGAATGCCGGTCCCTCTTTTGTCATATTTAGTCCATTTCGTTGTCGTCACCATCAGTTTTTATGTCACTATAGGTTCCTTGCATGTTGTTGCAGCAGTACTTGCAAATTTGGCCATCACTGGAGTTCGGATAGGCCCAGGGGACGGCAAGATATAGGAGCAGCCTTGTTGCTGCTTGCTGCGGGTTGCGGGTTGTGTGATGCCTGTGGATCCTGACACAACTATCAAGAAAGCATTTTAGGTCAAGGTTAATATTGGAATTTAAGGTCCTGTAGATATAGACTGCACAGTGGTAAGTGTGGATGTTCTGAGCAGGGAGTAAGTTTAGATCTATGAAGAGTAGGGGGGTGTGTTGCTAGGGATGGGATTTAGTGATTATTCTTACTGCGGCTTTTTGTTGGGTTATTATTGGCTTTAGGTGTGTTGCTGCAGTTGAACCCCAAGCACAGATAGCATAGGTGAGGTATGGATATATAAGTGAATGGTATAGTGTGAGAAGGGCAGTTTGCGGCACGTACTATTCAGTATCTTGGATAGGATCCCACCGTTTTGGATACTTTTTTTTTGTTATGTGTTTGGATATGGGTATAAAAATTTGGTTGTTTGTCGAGGAAGGCCGGGAATTTGCCCTATTATTTCGGAAAATTAGATTTTCGATTTTAAATTTTAATTTGCCAAACCTGCTTGCTCCCAAACATAATACAGTGGCCCCCCGAAAAAAAGATGGCATCACATAGCGTTTAATTTTCGCATCCGCTTTATTTTAAATTGAAAAATTTTGCCTCACATAGTTTTAAAACCCCTTCCCCGTTTTTCGCCGAGACGGCCAATGTGGGGCCTGAGCCACGCTCACATGTTCCCCGGTGGCTTTGTTTCCCACCACCTCCCGGGGTAACTCCAAGCATACAATTAAATATTTCGTATTATTAAGTGTTTTGGGTCTTTTTCTGGAAAATAAGTGACCATGGGCCCCAAGAAAGCTTCTGTCCCAACCCTACAGCAAAAAGGGGGGAATTACAATAGAATGAAGAAAAAGTCATTGATAAGTAGAAAGTGGAGGCATGTTCCGAGCGGGCCGGGTTGTATAAAAAACCCCAATAACCATCGTATTTTGGTGGAAAAGCTGCTCTGCTGTGCACTGTCGCTGCTGCTGCTGCTGCCTTCAGCGCTGCGGCTGCTGTAGACCGTTTTTGGGTGTGGCTTATTGAGAATACCAAGAAAAAATTTAACCCCAAAGGTTTTGCCCCCCGGGTCCCCCAAAAAAAAGTCAGTGTCACGAAGACGTCAAACCCTTATTTCCTTGGGGTCCTTAATCTTGCTCCGGGAAAAGGGGCAACCCACACAAGTCGACAAAACACCCGGTGACGGGAAAAATGCCGGGAAACTATGACAATTGGGAATTTTAAAAGCCAGAAAAGGGTTTGGTTTGAAGTTTTAAAATGTAGGGGCATACACAGTGTGTAAGGCCTTTCTGGAAAAAAAAATGCCAAACGGCCTCAGAAATCAGGAGGAAAAGGCACTCCCAGGACACAGTGTCTCACAGTCATTCGCATCTTCAATAAAGGTAATGTCATTTATTTTTCATTTAGAATATACAGCACAATATATAGTGCATGATACTCTACTTTTGTGCATGATCCTTTCTTTGTGTGTGGGAAAAGTATTTTTCATGTGGAAAAAATTTTTTTTTCTACTTTTGGGTGTCTTCACGGATTAATTTGTTTTCCCATTATTTCTTTGGGGGAAAAAATTCATTCACTAGCGTTATTTCGCATAACAATTCCCCTTTTGCAGGTTTAAAAATCTTTAAACCCGGGTCCCGTAAGTAGGTATTGCCAGTGTTAAGTGAAAGTTTATTGGTGTCATCCAAGTCGATATTTTGAGCAGCACCTCATTAACAAGGTTTTAAAGGGGTGGCAAGATTAGGGTGGGAGATGACATCACATGTCGCAGAAAGAGAATGAGTTTCAGGTGTTGGGAATGTTTGGGAAAGATCATGATGTAAATGAGGAAGAGCAGGGGTAAAGGGGACATTTCCCTTTTAAAAACTCCGTATAAAAGGGGCCCTATTGATGGGGCTTGTCTTTAAGGTGAAATACTGATACCATTAAAAAGATAGGATTTAAATATGCAAGCACATCCCTCTTTCCCATAGTGGTCAAGGTGTGGAGTAGGTGCCGGGTTTCTGGTAAAACACTTTTTTTTGGTCAAAAAAATTCCAGGGATATTCCTTTTTTTCCCAAGCTGTGTAAAGAAGGTCTAGCTTTTTTAAAAGGGGTTTTATTAGTGCTTTTTTTTTTCCTAAAACCCAAATTGGTGGGGGTTAGTATGTTTTTGATTTTTAAATTAATAATTTCCCCCTGTGCACGAGTTTCTCGAGATTTTGGGTAGCAATGGTAAGTTTATATTGGCCCTATAGTTGTTTACGTCTGGGGGTCCCCCCTTTAGTTTTGGGTGTCCCCCTTGCTGTTTTGGGTTAGTTCGGGAAAGGAGTTTCTAGTGTTTTTTAAAAAAGAAATGTAAAAAGGAAAAAAAGACAGGGCGCCACTTGTACAAAAATTTGGGGGGGATGTGAGGCGTTCCCCAAAGTTATTTTTAGGGATTTTTATGATGGGGTGACTTCCGTGTGCTCAGTGGTACAAGATAAAAGGGAATTTTGGGAAATTTCCCATCTAGGTGTCCCCAGCACAGGCTTTGGTGCGGGGATTTTCTGGAAAATTTTGACCTTTTTGAGAAGTCGTTTATTTGTTAGCTGTACAGGGGGTCCCAGTGGTGTTTCATGGGGGTTTATTTTTAAACAATGTTCTTGTTTTTTTTTCAGTTTGTGGGGCCCCCAGAATTGGGAAAGTGTTTTCCCCAAACTTTTTCATATCCCTTTGTGCAGTGAATTGCTGGACATCAGTTTTTTGCTTTCTTTATTAATTTTGGGGGGAATTTTTAATATGTTTAAGATTATCTTTGTGTATTAACCCGTCTTATTGCTTTTATATTGGTGTTTTTTATCAAGGTTTTAGAATGCTGTTGGGTTTGCCATGGGCAACCCCAACCCTTTATTTTTGACTGTTTCGTTTTTTAGGGGAAGTTTGTTGTATTTCTAAGTATTTTGTTAAGAAAATTTCTGTCCAATCGCAATACCATTGGCATTGGAAAGTTCTGTAGGCGTCAGCAGTCTTGGTTTCTGTGAAATTTCCCTTTTTAGGCCTCATCTGAAGTCTAAATGAAACTTTTTATATTCGAGTGGGGTTACTAATTTTGTTTAAAAGGAAGGTTTTGGGGGTGGTCACAGTGCTGTCTGTGTTTTCCCTGATTTAAGGGGGGGTAGTATATTGGTCCCTATGTGGTCTTTATGGTTGCACTTTTTCCGTCGCTGGTTGGTTTTTGTTATCGTTTTATGAGGGTGTGTTGTTAAATTGTTTTATGAAATCAGTTCAGTTGTCATCTGGGGTAGGGCCAAAGGGTTTTATTGAAGTCTCCGCTAAGAGAAAGGGGGTGGCTTGTTCATTTGTGTGTTTGTTATTATGACTTTTGATTCTACTGAAGTTTGGGATGTTTGTGTGGGGGATCCGGTATAAGGCACCGTTGTTAAAGGGGTCTTGAGGGTTTTTTTAAATAAAATTTTGCAAAATTTCCCCTATTTATCCTAAAGAATTGTGTAATACAAGATAGTTGGTTAAGTAAAAAATTGCAGTACCCCCCCAATTGTATGGTCTGCAGTTTTGGATTGCTGTTATTTGGTATGGGTAGATTCATTGTGCCTGCTTAAGCCAGGTTCATAAAAATAAACAGGAGAAGGGTGTCTCTTTAGTGACTCAAAGGAGTGCCCGGGGGTACAAGTGTTTGCTTTAAAGGCCTGATGTTTTAGTTAAGAACTGATGACTTTGACAGTGTTAGGGAAATGCTGGGTTGTGATGCGGTAATAAGGCATTCTTTCCAATAAATTTTGATTGTTGTTAGATTATGGAGGGTTTTGATCAGGATCAACGTGATCATTTATCTTTTTTGGTTTAAATGTGGGTTTTTTATAAGGTATTATTGGGGGAGTTCTAATATGATTTCTGTAGTGGTGGGGAGGTTTTGAAATATACGTAAAGCACTTTGGTCATATAGAGTTAGTCACAAATAAACATAAAGAAATTGATATTGTCTATGTGTGCTAGAATGAGTATACAGATGGGGTAAATTAAAATGTAAAAAAAAAAAATATTACAAATGGCACCAGACTCACTCTTGTAATTGACTAAGGTCTAAAATAAGAATTTATGTTGCTATGTAATTTACGAAAGTAAAGTACAACTAGGGATATTTGTTTAGGGGTTTTTTGATTGACAGAAAGAGTAAAGTACAACTGGTATGTTAGTTTAGGGGTTGTCTATGTATTGACTAGAATGAGTAAGTACAAATAGGTATAAACTTATAAAATAAAAATGCAAAAATTTAAAAAAGGGACTTGCAATTGCACTAGGCTTTGATATAGGTTTTTAACAAACAAGAGTATAATAGATTTTAAAATTTTTAAAAAAAATTTACAAATTAAAGTACCAAAGGTAATAAATAAAAAATAACAATGGCAAGCTGGGAAATATGATGGTAGAAGGGACACAGGTACACAGGGAAAGGGACAAAGGATAATATAAAGGTTTGGGGTTGAAAATACAAACTTGAAAATTTTTCAACAAAATTTATGAAAAATTAAAAATAAGATTAATGTACAAAAGTAAAATGACTGGGAGTAAATTGTGTTTAATAAAATTTTTTAAGAATAAGATTTTCAAAAAAAAATTAATTTAAAAAAAAAAAAGTGAAAAAGTAATTTATTTCAAGTATTAAAAATTTTTAAAAACGTTTTTTTGGATCATATTGCACTGGGAGTTATACAGAGGGGATTTGGCAACAAGGTATTTAAGTGTACTCTAAATAATAAATGGGTATTTAAAAAGGTTATGGTAAATTTGACAAGTAATGGTAAAAACCTTTGACTGTCGAAGGGGCCCCAAACCCCGAAATGTCCCTGGGGGTCGCAAAATATTCAAAAAAAAAAAAAAAAATTTTTCTTATGAAAATGTTAAGATTATTTTTCTGATTGTTTAGGCCCCCCAAAAAAAAATTTTTTCCATCAGATTACCCAAATAGAGTCCCGAGTTTGATGAAATTATCTGTGAGCGGCGACAGCGGCGAGGCCGCTCACCCTAAACTTTGATTTAC
>NC_069475.1:17415943-17467843 GCF_026875155.1 Cherax quadricarinatus
AATGCAACAAATGATGGATATTAGGGGGTTGGATTTTTCAGGGACTCTGCACTCTTGTAGACACACAATATCAATGGATTCAGTGGTCACTTTATGATGCAGGTTAGACAATCTTCTTCTAAGTGATGCAATATTCCAACTTAAAATGGATAGTTTATACGAGTTTGGTTCCATTATAAAAGTCCAGGGATAGAATTCCATTTCTCAGCAAAATGAAAAAACTTACTAAATAACAAACAGACATAATCAATATCATCAGTATTATCCTTATCCATGAGTCTCCTAAGTGCACTTCCATTAGTGAGACCTCTTGGGAGTCTTTGTACACAGAGGTCACTGCGCTCTTTGTCTGTGAATGTATTGAAGGTGACACTATCCCTAGCACTCACCTCTCCACTTTTATTACACTCATCACTATCATCACATGTATCACTTCCCTCATCATTATGACCAGTGATACATACACCATTATCAACAACCGGGTCATCTCCACACTCAGTATCTATCAATACATTACACTCATCAGGTTGACTATCATGATGGCCTTCACTGCCCTTATCATCTTCACTGTGATTGTAAACACCACTATCAGATTCATCATTTTTGTAATTATTAACACCACTGCAATCATCAGTTTGTTTATCATCACCACACTCATTTTCATAATGGCTGACAATCTGTGGGTTGATGTACTCATTTGCAACCTCTGTAAGTTTTTCCTCGTGGTGCTCAAGTTGTTGTTTCAAACACCATTGTTGCTTCTCCAGTACTGTTATGCGCAGCTGCATGTTGTGTACCACTCCAGCAAGACTAGCTTCATCTGGAGGTATGAAGTCCCGGTCAGCTGAGCCAGGTGGCTGATTGACAGCTGACTCAGCCAAACAGGTGGTGTCAACACCAGCAGCATTACTAGTGTTAAGATAAGATAAGATTTTGTTCGGATTTTTAACCCCGGAGGGTTAGCCACCCAGGATAACCCAAGAAAGTCAGTGCGTCATCGAGGACTGTCTAACTTATTTCCATTGGGGTCCTTAATCTTGTCCCCCAGGATGCTACCCACACCAGTCAACTAACACCCAGGTACCTATTTGCTGCTAGGTGAACAGGACAACAGGTGTAAGGAAACGTGTCGAAACGTTTCCACCCGCCGGGAATCGAACCCGGGCCCTCCGTGTGTGAAGCGGGAACTTTAGCCACCAGGCCACCGGGCCTGGTGGCCTGGATAGCAGACGTGATCGTGCTCTGTTGATGTACTCCCAGAGTGACTCGCTCAACCATATTGTCTGAAATCAGGCATGGGTCAGTATTCAGACATGAAGTATCTGGTAGGCCTACTGCCTCATCATCTAATACATTCTCAGTGCTACCCGACGAATGTGAGTTGACTACTGGGAACGTCACGACGAACGACCCCCAGTTAGATACGAATATTGTTGTTGTTGGGGATAGCCAAGTTAGGTATATGGATAGGGCGTTCTGCTTGAAGGACAGGAGTAGGAGACAGAGAGTTTGCTTTCCTGGGGCTGGGATGGAGGATATTGTTAGCCGTCTGGATGACATCATGAGAGGTAATGGGAGCAATCCTATTATCTGTCTCAGTGCCAGCAACGATGTTGGCAGACGTAGGAGTGAAGACCTGATTAGCAGGTATAGGTCAGCAATAGAAATAATTAGGAGTAAGGGTGGGAACCCTCTCATATGTGGTATTTTGCCAAGGAGGGGAGTTGGAAATGAATGGTTGTCCAGGGCAATTGGTGTCAATTGCTGGCTGGACAAATACTGTAAGGAAAATGCGGCAACATTCATTGACAACTGGGACCTCTTCTATGGCAGAAATGACATGTATGCCAGGGATGGGGTTCACTTATCTAGGTGTGGGGTGGGAGCACTGGCAACTGCAGTGGAGGGAGCAGTTAGGACTTTAAACTGGAATAGTTAGTGGTATGGGTTTTGGCAGGGAAACAGTGAAGTCCCAGTGTAGTAATATTACGAGTTCTAGGGGAACTAGTAATAATAAGAACGAGGTAGATATTGAAAAGCCAGGGACCTTGGGTGATAAGGACAGTAATAGGTTTAGTAGAAAAATAGAAATGAGCAGGAAGGGTAAAGAGAAAGGAGAGTCTTTCAATGTTTATTATGCTAATTGCCGTAGTGCTAGGAATAAGATGGACGAGTTGAGATTAGTTGCTAGTGCAGGTAACATTGATGTATTTGCCTTAACTGAGACGTGGTTTAATTCAAAAAGTCGGGACATGCCTGGGGAATGTCATATTCAGGGTTTTAAATTGTTCCAAGAAGATAGAAGTATTGGGAAGGGGGGTGGGGTGGCATTGTATGTCCGAGATCGCTTGAACTGTTGCATAAAAACGGGTATTAAGTCTGAAGTAACACATACAGAGTCTGTTTGGATAGAATTTTCAGAGGGGCATGAAAAACTGATTTTAGGAGTGATATACCGTCCCCCAAACTTAGATAGGGACCAAGGGAAACTACTATGGGAGGAAATTGTTAAGGCCACAAGGCACGATAATGTAGTAATTCTAGGAGACTTTAACTTTAGTCATGTTGATTGGAATTTCTTGACTGGGAATTTAGAATCATACGACTTCTTAGAAGTATTTCAGGATTGTTTTTCGAAGCAGTTTGTGACAGAACCTACGAGGGGAAATAACCTGCTTGACTTAGTTATGGCAAACCATGAATCCCTTGTTAATAATTTAGAAATTTCAGAGGAACTGGGTGCTAGCGACCACAAATCAATTACATTTAGCATTGAATGGAAGTACGATAGTAGCGATAACTCAGTAACAGTCCCAGATTTTCGCTTAGCAGATTACGATGGGCTTAGAGAACACTTATCATCTGTTGACTGGGGTAACGAAGAGAGCTATCAATATGACAGTTTTCTGAACACTATACATGCTGCTCAGAGAGCGTTTATCCCATATAAAGAAATTAGATCAAATAGAAATGACCCAAAATGGATGAATAATAGGCTCAAATATCAACTAGGGCATAAGAAAGGAATTTATAGGCGTATCAAAAGAAGTGAGGGTCATCTTATGAATCAGTATATTGACATTAAGAGGGACATTAAAAAGGGGATAAGAAAAGCTAAAAGGGACTATGTGTTGTGATAGAAACACAGGCCTTATCTCTAGGCTTTATTGAACATAGAATCTTCATAGTACTTCTGCAACAACAAAATATAGTGACTAGTACATCTAATAACGGCTTCTACAGGGATGGTGATGTCTTGCATATGTCAAGAGAAAAGTTATAACTACAGGCCACATATTTAAACTCACCATGTAATCTGCATCACTGATAAATGGATATAGTAGGAGAGAATCACACACCATGTGTTGGGGCCCATGACACACACCAAACTGTTGTTGTTGTTAAGGGCCACGAGAGGTGGTGCAGTATTATCCTGCTGCTGCTCCCCACAGGACCAGTATCACTACAATCTCCCCCTTCTAAAATATCAGAGACAGTAATCTCCCAAACTGTTAGGTGGGCGACGTACACGTCCCGACCTTCGTAGCCCTTGAGCCTCTTCACCAGGTTCGATATTTTCCAGCGGGGTTTGATTAACTGCTGGAGCAGAATCCTCTATTTCCATAGGGGTAGTCTCAAGGGGCTTTCCAGGAGAAAACGAAGCATCTTTCACATCTATTGGTGTATCTTGAGATTCCACACTAATTGGGATTTCAACTGGGGCTAAATGTCTTGTAGATACTGTAGTCTCTTCACCATTTTGGTAGCGAATGTGGGCGTAATGTGGATTAGCTTGCAGGAGCTCTACCTCTTCCACTAAAGGATCCGTCTTGTTCATCCTACGTGACTCTTCAGGAGAACGGGTCCAGGATGACATAACCAGAGTGGGCACGGAGGCTCCCGTAGAGGAACGACGTGAAAGTTGAGGAGTCTTTCATGAGGGGTTGCATTAGTAGCTGTGCACAGCAGTGATCTAATAGAGTGAAGAGCATCAGGTAGGACAGTTTGCCCGTGTTGAATAGGTAGATTGCGCGACTTCAATGTCATTGTAACTGCCTTCCATATAGTACCATTGAACCGCTCCACTTGACCATTGCCTTGAGGGTTGTAGCTTGTTGTTCTGCTGCAGGCAATACCTTTGCTAGCCAAAAACTCCTGAAGTTCGTTACTCATGAACGAGGATCCCCTGTCTGAATGGATATAAGCTGGCATACCAAAAATAGAGAACAACTGTGAAAGACAACTAATAACAGTTGAAGCAGCCATATTTGCACAGGGGAATACAAAGGGAAACCTTGAATATTCATCTACTATGTTAAGGAAATACCTATTCTGATTTGTGCTTGGTAGAGGTCCTTTGAAATATATATTCAATCTTTCGAAAGGCTGGGTGGATTTTATGAGATGAGTCTTCTCTGGCTGATGAAAGTTTGGCTTGCACTCTGCACATACTCTGCATGCTCTGATCACTTGTCGCACATCTTCCACTGAGTAGGGCATGTTCTTTGATTTGACAAAATGGTACAGGCGTGTAACTCCTGGGTGACACAAAGCCTTGTGGAGAGCTGAGAGTGATTGCAAATCATGACATGCTGCTCCACAGTGGGACCTAGAGAATGCATCAGGTGAGATGTTCTCTTGACCCGGTCGGTACAGAATATCAAAGTCAAAACACGATAGTTCCATCCTCCAGCGTAATATCTTGTCATTCTTTATCCTACTTTTGTGCTTCTTGTCGAACATATACATCACGGACCGTTGGTCAGTCCTTATGGTGAAATGTCTACCAGTTAAATAATGCCTCCAGTGGCGAACTGCTTCTATGATGGCCTGGGCTTCCTTTTCTACAGCAGCATAACATTTCTCTGATCCTTGAAAAGTTCTCGAAAAGAAGGCTACTGGTCGTCCTGCCTGAGATAAGACTGCAGCAATGGCAATGTCAGATGCATCCGTTTCCACTTCGAATGGTAGGGACTCATCAATGGCTTGAACTACTGAGTTTTCAATGTCCTGTTTGAGAGTATGGAAAGCGGCTTCTGCTTCCTTTGTCACAGGAAATGTGGTAGCACTCAATGGGCGGACTTTACTTGAATAGTTGTAGATCCATTGTGAGTAATAAGCAAAGAGACCAAGAGTTCTTCGGAGTGACTTTTTGTCTTGAGGCATTGGAAGTTCCCGTAGAGGTCGTAGTCGTTCAGGGTCTGGGAATATTGAACCTCCTTCCACTACATAACCAAGGATGCTAAGCCTTTTAGTTGAAAAAGTGCACTTTTCCTCATTGTAACTGATATTTTTCTTCTTGGCGGCTTCCAAAAACTTATCAAGGTTTGCATCATGTTCCTCCTGGGTCTTGCCACAAATGGTAACATTATCTAAATACGCGTAAAGTTCCCATGAGTTGCTCTTCCTGAATGAGTGAATCCATAATTCGTTGGAAGCAGGCTACCCCATTGGTGACTCCAAAAGGGACTCTGGTAAACTGATACAGGCCATCACTAGCCTGAAACGCTGTGTATGGTTTATCTTCATTCCTTATAGGGACTTGATGATAGGCACTCTGTAGATCAATTGTGCTAAACACATAGTACTGAGCAATTTTGTTCACTGTATCGTCAATTCGAGGTAGAGGGTACCCATCAAGAAGTGTAAATTTGTTGATTGTCTCAGAGTAATCGATAGCCAGTCTCCGTTTCCTATAACCATCTTTAACAACAACAACCTGTGCACGCCAAGGGAATCACTCGGTTCTATAATACCCTCCTTCAGCAGCCTCTGAGTTTCTTTCTCAATGAACATCCGATCCTCATAAGAATAGCGGCGTGACTTAGCTGATATAGGATGGCAATCCGCGGTAAGATTTGCAAACAGCTTTGGTGGGTCTACCCTTAAAGTGCTAAGTCCACAGACAACAAGAGGAGGCAGTTCACCTCCATATGTTAAGGTGACACTACCATGCAGCTTCTGAAAGTCCTGACCAAGGATAACATCAGAGCACAGTTGTGGCAGAATAGCTAAATGTACATCTTGATAATCCTTTCCATTAACTCTGAGATTTACCTTACAAAACCCTAAGGTCTGAATAGAGAGGAATGTTGATGCCATGGAAACGGTACCTGATAAGTGATGTAGAGTCAAGGAGAGCCGTTTAACTAAGTCAAGGTTGATGAAAACTCTCTGAGCTGCCACTATCAATAAGACCATCTACTTCTGTTTCCTTTGATGAATACTTTCACAACTGCCTTTGACAGTGAATTTGGAGTAGCCGCAGAAGTCACTGTTGCTAGAGTCGCATGATCACTGGAATGTGTGGAGGCACTAGCTCTTGTTGATGCCTTAGCACGACATACTTTAGCAAAGTGACCTTTCTTGTGGCATTTATGGCACATTGCTTCACGAGCAGGACACTTTGGACGTGGATGTCTTGAAAAACCACAAAAGAAACACACCGTACCTGCTGCTGCTGTCACTGAGGCAGGTTCCACAGTAACTTCATTGCAAGAGTCTTGGTCAGGAATTGCAGCACTTACCACTCGAGAAGGCTGAGTGGTACTGTATACTTCAGAATTCTTCTGGGCTGAATCTAGAGCTCTTGCCTGGTCAAAGGCAGCGGCTAAGTCGAGAGTTTTATTCTCCAATAAACGCTGCCTTATTATTGGTGATTGCAGGCCACTGATAAAAGCATCCCTGATGGACTCTTCACAATACTGAGCAGCTGTCACTGCTTGGAAGTGACAGTCCTTACCTAAAATTTTCAGTGCTTGAAAGTATTCCTCTAAGGATTCATCAATCTGCTGGCGGCGAGTTGCAAGGCGATAGCGTGCAAAGATTTCATTTGTAGGTTTAATATACTGAGACTTGAGGTTTTGATAGCATCTTCGTAGGTATTACACTCAGAAATAGCCTCGTATATCTTAGGTGACACAAAATTGATGAGCAGACTTAGTTTATCTAGATCTTCTTTAGGAAGGGCTCCCAAGAAGTTTCGAAAGTCCTTAAACCAGTGCTTCCATTCCTGAGCAGCCGTTGATAAGCTGGGGTCACAGTCTAGCCTCTCAGGTTTCAGTAAACGCTCATGTTGTGATGTAGTCTAGCGCAGGATCACCACCAGGTAGCCCAGGATTCTATGTTCAATAAATTGTTGTGATAGAAACACAGGCCTTATCTCTAGGCTTTATTGAACATAGAATCTTCATAGTACTTCTGCAACAACAAAATATAATGACTAGTACATCTAATAACGGCTTCTACAGGGATGGTGATGTCTTGCATATGTCAAGAGAAAAGTTATAACTACAGGCCACATATTTAAACTCACCATGTAATCTGCATCACTGATAAATGGATATAGTAGGAGAGAATCACACACCATGTGTTGGGGCCCATGACACACACCAAACTGTTGTTGTTGTTAAGGGCCACGAGAGGTGGTGCAGTATTATCCTGCTGCTGCTCCCCACAGGACCAGTATCACTACACTATGAAATTAAAGTTGCTAGGGATTCTAAAACTAACCCAAAAAGTTTTTTCCAGGTCTATAGAACAAAAGTTAGAGATAAGATAGGTCCCCTTAAAAATAACTATGGGCACCTTACTGACAAAGAGAATGAAATGTGCTTGATTTTAAATAATTATTTTCTCTCAGTTTTTACACAGGAAGACACTAACAATATTCCAGTAATTAATTTTTACAGTGGGCTAGAAGAAGATAAATTATGTAACATCACAGTCACTAGTGAGATGGTTGTGAAGCAGATAGACAGACTGAAGCAAAATAAGTCGCCGGGTCCTGATAAGGTTTTTTCAAGGTTCTTAAGGAATGCAAAATGGAACTCTGTGAACCATTAACTAATATTTTTAATTTATCTCTTCAAACAGGTGTAGTGTCTGATATGTGGAAGATGGCTAATGTAATTCCTATTTTTTAAAACAAGGGACAAGTCGTTACCGTCAAATTACCGCCCAATAAGCCTGACCTCAATTGTAGGCAAATTACTAGAGTCAATTATAGCTCAAATTATAAGAAGCCATCTCGATAAGCATAGCTTGATTAATGATACTCAGCATGGATTCACAAGAGGCCGGTCTTGTCTAACTAATTTATTAACTTTCTTCAGTAAAGCTTTTGAGGCTGTTGACCACAATAAAGAATTTGATATTATTTACTTCAGATTTTAGTAAGGCTTTTGATAGAGTTCCACACCATAGACTGTTAAAGAAAGTGGCAGCTCATGGCATTGGGGAAGAAGTGCTCTCGTGGATCGAGTCATGGCTCACTGACAGGAAGCAGAGAGTGTCCATAAATGGGGTTAAATCCGAGTGGGGATCTGTAACAAGTGGAAATCCACAGGGATCAGTCTTGGACCCGTTGTTGTTTATAATATATATCAATGATCTTGATGAGGGAATTACTAGTGATATGAGCAAATTCTCCGATGACACAAAGATAGGTAGGATAATTGATTCAAACGTAGATGTTATGGAACTTCAGGAGGATTTAAACAAACTCTATTCTTGGTCAGAAAAGTGGCAGATGCAGTTCAATGTAGATAAATGCAAGGTTCTGAAGCTTGGGAGTGCCCATAACCCTAGTACAATAAGTTAAATGATGTTAGGTAAGACACATATGCAACAGTTAGGTATGTAAGGTATTTAAGGGTGATGGACTGATTACATCGTCTTCAAGTATCTTCTGCTTCTATCAACTTTTCTGTAATCGAAATAAAGATACCTAACTGTTGCATATGTGTCTTACCTAACAACCTGTCGGTATTTTTATACCATTTTAATGTTCAAGTTAAATGATGTAGAACTTAGCCATACAGATTGCGAAAAGGACTTGGGGTTATGGTGAGCAGCAACCTTAAATCAAGACAGCAATGCCTAAGCATACATAATAAGGCAAATAGATTACTGGGATTTATGTCAAGAAGTGTAAGCAACAGATGTCCAGAGGTCATACTGCAGCTTTATACAATCATTAGTAAGGCCTCACCTAGATTATGCAGCTCAATTCTGGTCTCCGTATTACAAAATGGACATAAATTCGTTAGAAAACATTCAGTAGGATGACTAAATTAATACATAGCATTAGAAATCTTCCTTATGAAGAAAGATTGAAGACTCTTAAGTTACATCACTTGTTAGACGAAGAATGAGGGAGACCTGATCGAAGTGTATAAGTGGAAGATAGGTATTAATAAAGGGGATAATTAATAAGGTCTTGAGGATGTCTCTCCAAGAGAGAACCTGCAGTAATGGATTTAAATTAGATAAGTTTAATTTAGAAAGGACATAGAAAGTATTGGTTTGGAAATAGGGTAGTTGATGAGTGGAACAGTCTACCTAGTTGGTTATTGAGGCTGGGACTTTGGGTAGTTTCAAATCTAGGTTGGATAAGTACATGAGTGGGAGGGTTGGATTTGAGTGGGACTTTCACATCAGAGCTTATTTCTTGGGTGGCATTGAAAATTGGGTTGGGCAAAAATTTTGTTAGTGAGAATTGTAAAGGACCTGCCGTATTGGCAGCGGCCTCCTGCAGTGTTCCTCCTTCCTTATGTTCTTATGGGTGAGGCAGGAGCCCTGTGGCTGGCGATGTGAGCAGCTTTCACTCTGCAGTCAGCATGAGCAGCTGTGACTCCTGGAGTCTTACAATTGATACATTCTAATGCAATGGTCTGGTGTTTCTTGATCATATCATAGCACTGGTGAGAAGGATAGGCCTGGCACACACTGCACACCAGTGTGACTTTAAATGGCCATTTCAAGCAATGTGACCCCATCGCTGACACTTGTAGCATCTACGGTAAGGTGGTTTGTACAAAGCTATTTTGTAACTCCTGTTAAGCACTGTACGAGAGTAGATATATGATGGTGAGTCCCTTGGCCAACCCACTCAGCCAATATCAGATCATTTGGAAGTCGACGGGGGTTTTGCAATTTTGATCTGACAACAGGAGTTTGGGATCCAAGTACTTATTGACATTGTGGATAACAATAAAGCACTTTAGGTGATCTTGGTGGGCAGCTTGGAGTTGGATGTTAGCATATTTATGAGTAAGAAGTTTTTCTATGAATGTCGGGTCGTTAGAAACAAAAACTAATTACCTCGTCTGACGAAAGCGAATCCGAAGGTTTCCTCTGGTTGTCAAGGGAAGCTTCGTAAAAACCATCTGAACTTGACCTAAAACTCAGTTTTAGCAGGGAAATCAAGCTCCAATACTCCAATACTGAAACTATGTACTGTGCCAAAACAAAAGCATTCACATTGCTAAACTCAAAACTAGTATTAGCCACTTAGCCATAATACCAACTTACCTCATAATTTGTAAATTTTAAAATTAAGTTTTAAAACTAAGTCTGCCGAAATGCCTAGCCATGCTAGGTTTCTAGTGGTACACTCTGTAATCATTATTTTACTACATGTAAACCACAAAATAACCAAATTCTGAAAAACTCGCATTGTAATCCTTATAGAGAATAAACTTTGAATTTGAATTTGAATTTGAATGAAAAGCAGGGTGTCACTAGCACTTAAGAGACAATACAAATAAGTGTCAGGGGCAAGACTGTTCAACTGCCTCCCAGCATATATAAGGGGGATTAAACCAATAGACCCCTGGCAGTCTTTCAAGCTGGCAATGGACAAGCACCTAAAGTCGGTACCTGACCAGCCGGGCTGTGGCTCGTACATTGGATTGCGTGCAGCCAGCAGTAACAGCCTGGTTAATCAGGCTCTGATCCACCAGGAGGCCGGTCCAGCCCGGGGCCGCCGGGCGTTGACCCCCGGAACTCTCTCCAGGTAAACTCCAGGTTAAACTCATGGGGAGACTTTTGACCCTCCAGACCCCATATCTTAGCCTGTACCTGCACATTCTTGCTGGCTTCAGGGAGCATTAGGGACATATAATACGTAGTTATTTGTCAATATTCTTCATAAATAACCAAAAAAAAGTACAATAACGTGTCTGGAACAATACATAAATAAATTTCATGCAGGAGAGAGGGGCTTAACGAAACCCTGTTTCACTCTGACTTGGACCATTTACAAAGTGATACAAAAAAAAGAAAAGGAAGGAGTACATATAAGCCAGCAGACAGGGACAGGAACAAGAGGCAAGTGGAGGTAGTAGTAGTAGTGGAGTCATCAAATACTAAGAAAGAGATCACTACAAGGAGCCCACAGAAGGTAGGAGCTGGAACACAGAGGTAGAAATATAACAATGAAAGACAAATATCCAAGGCAGAAGAAAGAAAACCCAAAGGAGAAAAAGGCAAGGAAGGGGAAAGGAGGGAAAATTGTGTATAAAGGAGGATTCGACAAATGGCGACTGTGGAAGTTATAACTTACAGTAACAGTTTTAACAGAAGATCAAACAATAGATGACTGTGATCTCTGATATGACAGAAAAGAGCATTGTTGGTGTCGACAAACCTAACATTACTTTTGTGCTCCTTAAGTCTGTCAGAAAGAGATTGGCTAGTTTCTCCAAAGTACTGAAGAGGACAGGAGGAACAAGATATAGAGTAGACACCTCAATAGGCGCTCCTCTTGTCCATTCTATTTCTTGTTCCTCCTGTCCCTTCAGTACTTTGGGGAAACTGCTAGATCTATTTCTGACAGACTTAAGGACACAAAAGTATTGCTAGGTTTGCCGACGCCAACAATGTTTTTTTTCTGTCATGTCAAGATCACAGTCATCCTATTGACTGATCTTCTACTAAAACTATCTATCCTACTTCTAACTTTCACAGTCACTGCCTTGTTTAATCCTCCCTTATACACAACTTTCCTTGTATGAATCTTAGTCCTGGCTTTGTCCCCTGTAGATGTGTTCCTTTCCCATTACATCATAAAATGTTTCAAACTTCAGAACAACTTTTACTTAAACCTGATTCTTTTTTCCCATCTTCCTCTTCCTCTCCTCTTTCCTCTTTCTCCTTTGCGTTTTCTTCTGCCTTGGGGATTTGACTGACTCCACTACTACTGCTACCTCCCTTCCTCTCTTGTTCCCGTCCCTGCTGCTGGTCTATATATACTCCCTCCTTCTCCTCCTTTGTCATTGTGACTTTGTAAATGGTCTAATCGGACAGAAACGTCATCGTAAGCTCCTGTCTTATATGTGCGGTTTTTGTGTAACATCCTTCCACTTGGTGAAAAGGGTTGTTTTGGGAGCGGCGAAGTCAGGGTTCAATACGACGTCACTGTCATGGCCCTATAAACAACAACAACAACAACAACTTGTGTTGTTGGTGGGGGAGTGTGATAAAGTGAACAATAAACATGTTTGTGGTGTCTAACTCAGGTGAGTAACAACTGAGGTGTCTAACACAGGTGATTACAACTGTGGTGTCAACACAGGGAGTACAACTGGTGTCCTAACACAGGTGAGTAAACACTGGGGTGTCTACACAGGTGAGTAACACCTAGTGGTGTCTAACACAGGTGATTAAACACCTGTGGTGTCTAACCACCGTGAGTAACACCTTGGTGCCTAACACAGGTGAGAAACAACTGTGGTGGTCAACACTGGTGATAACACCTGTGGTTCTAATCACAGGTGAGTAACACCATGTGTGTCTAACACAGGTGATAAACCTGTGTTCTAACACAGTGAAGTAACACCTGTGGTGGCAAACACAGGTGTTAACACCTGGGTGTCTAACACTGTGATAACACTGTGGTGTCTATCACAGGGGTATCACCTTGGTGTCTAACACAGGTGTGTAACTCCTGTGGTGTCGAACATAGTAGTAACAGCTGTGGGTGGTCTTAACACCAGGTATAACAGCTTGTGGTCCGAACCAAGTGAGTAACGACACCCTGTGGTGTCCTTAACACACAGTGAGTAACAGCTGTGGTGTCTAACACAGGGATAAACACCTTGGTGTCTAACACAGGTGAGTAACAGCTGTGTCTAACACAGGTGATAACAACTGTGGGTGTCTAACACAGGTATAACAACTGTGGTTTCTAACACAGGTGAGTAACACCTGTGGTGTCTAACACAGTGAGTAACTCCACCATTATTACAATATAACATGCCTGTGCTAATGATACATAAAGTGAGGTTGACCCATGATATATAGTGTTATTAAGGCGCCTGACATATCATTTCTGTGTCTGTTGACCTGTCTTACCTCTCTGGTGTTGACTGTCCTTACCTCTCAGTATGACTGTCTTACCTGCTCAGGTGTTGAATTGTCTTACCTGCTCATGTTTTGACTGTCTTACTCTGCTCAAGTGTGAACTGTCTTACCTGCCAAGGTGTTGACTGTCCTTACCTGCTCAGGGTTGACTGTTCTTACCGCTCAGTGTTGACTGTCATACCTGCTCATTGACTGTGTAAGCTGCTCAGTGTTGACGTGTTGACTCTCAGCTGTTTGACTGTGGTAGCTGTTGCTATGTTGAATGTGGTACCATGATCTCCAAGAAAAAAACACACACACACACACCCCCCCACGAACCACACACACAAAATGGTAGTCAAGGGAAAAAACCAAAAAAAAAAAAAAAAAAAAGGAAAAAAAAATATTAGGGTAAGGGTAGAGATGGGTAGTGGGTAATGATATGTTATGTGTAAGGATTGGGTAGGGTAGAGATTGTAGGTAAGATGGGTTAGAGGTATGGTGTGGTTAGGGTAGAAATGGGTGGTGTGGAGATGGGGTAGGTAATGTGGGAGAGATGTGTAGGGTGAGAGTTGGGGGGATATATGATTATGGGTGGTGATGTGTATGGGGTTGGGTATATGATTGGGTGTGGTGAAATGATGAGGGGTGGGGTTGTTATATGATGGGGGGGTTGGGGTCACTCCAGTGGTTATTAATGATGCTCTTGGTTGTGGTTAGAGAAGCAGCTTTTTGTGGATGTCAGCAGCAGCAGGTTAGGGCCAATTGCAGCAGCAGTGAGTGTGATGCAAAGCACAGTGTTGGTGTGCTGAACTAAGGGTTATGGAGGCAGCAGCAGCAGGGGTTAGTTTGCAGCACTCAGTGTTGGGACACAAACAATGGTTTTTATGGAGCTGCACTGCAGTGTGATGTAGTTCAGCTCAGTTTTTGTTAGTAAGTTTTAAGTTTATGTTACATAATAAACATTATTGTTGGCAGAACATCTATACAAGTCAATTGATTTTAACCTTGAATAACCCAATAAGTTAGTAAGTTTTGTTGTAGGTACAAGACACATAAATACACTTAAAACAACTTATCATACCATTGTAACATTATTATTAACCACCAGAGAACACAAATATATCTGACAGATACATTACATTAACCACCAAGTAACACAAAAAGTATCATAACATTTGACTTGGACATTAACCACCAAGTTAACACAATAAATATCATACATAGAACATGTACATTAACCACCAGAGTTACACAAAATTATCATACAATAACATTACAGCACCACAGTGTAACTCAAAATTTTATCAACAGGGAACATGTACAGTAACCTCCAAGTAACACTAAAATATCATACATAGTTACATGTACATTACCACCAAGTAACACAAAAAGTATCAATCTTAGTAACATTACATGAACTCCAGAGTAACACAAAAATTATCATACAGATAACATTGTACATTAACCAACCAATATCACAAAACTATATCATACAGAGTAACTTTACATTAACCAACAAGACGCACTAAATTATCATACATATAACAGGTACATAACCACCAGAGTAACACAAAAATGATCATACAATAAAATTACATTAAACCGCAGAGTAACAAAAAAATTATCATCATATTAACATGTACATTAACCACCAGAGTAACACAAAAATTAGCATTCATATAACATGTACATTATCTCGCCAAGTAACACAAAAATTATCATACATAGTAACATTACATTAAACACCAGATAACACAAAAATTATCATACATATAACTTGACATTAACCACCAGACCACAAAAAACGCAAAGTTGATCTTAATTGTCCCTTGTATATCTTATTATTTAAATCTTAAAAACATCTAAGGTCAACTGTGTCAAAATCATTACAATAAACAAATAATTATTGGAATAAGGGGAGACCCCCTCCCTGGCAAGTGAAACTTTAAGTTGTTTTCCTTAACACCATTTTCCCCCGTTCAACTACTAGCAAGAGGTACCTGTTAGTTGACTGGTGGGGTGCATCCTGGACAAGATAGACATCAATGAAATAAGACAACAGTCCTTAGATGACCACTGACATCTTGGTTATCTTGTCTAACCCTCCGCACTTAATAATCTGAACAAAATCTTACCCTAAGAAACAGAGTTATTACATTTATTATTAAAAAGACTCAAACTTTTATAAACCTTACTTATATTATAGTACTAATAATTTACATATCCACATAGATAATTTATACATATTTTTAACGTAACTTGAAATTCATTCATTGAATAATTACTTACTTTATTACCAATAGGTATTATTTTGCAACATTTAATCTTTAAGGTTTCGCCATACTGATGCTTTACGCCCCAGTTTTTACGTTAACTAGTATTTCCCTTATTCTAGCACCCTCAAATCTATAAGAAAGCTGTACAGCCACAAAGAAAATGTGTCTATGTGGTCAGTGTGCACAGTATAAAAAAGATCCTGAGCACACAGTGCGTAATGAAAAAAAAACTTTGACCTTGTTTTTTTATTAAAACAGCGACTTTGATCTGTATTTTTATATGCCTTTATTGTTTGGTATCTAGTTTTCCTGGCTCATTTTATGAAGGAAACATTACAAAAAGGATATTATTTTTGACTGGTTTTATGATGAAAAAGTAACCTTGAAATGGAGCTGAAAAGCAGAAAGGTATGTATTTTTACCAATGTTCAAAAGTAAACAATCAAATCAACGTGCAATACACTCAACTGGGGAGTCCTTAATAATCGGCACAATTGCTTATATTATTTATACATGGCTACACGAATGCAGTATCTGCTTAACATAAATCGTCTATCTTTGTAAGAATATAAATTCAAAGTGAAAGCACAAGGAAATATAAGTGGCCCTGGGGATGTGACCAGGAACAAGAACTTGCTATTTTAGTGCCATAATGTCTCTGTTTATTCTAGAACCTATTCAGAATTGGCATCTTTTTGAAATTTGTAGGAATTGGCAAAATTGCTAATTATAACCAATTTATTGGATAGTTGAAATCGGTAAATGGGTGGTTTCTTGTACTCATTCCGATAGAATAAGGGAGTTCTAGAGAAATAGTTTTGAGTATTGTCACTAGTACACTGAATTGGCAAAATATAGGGCTCAAATGGCAAATGCATGCGTGGTGGTGCTCGTCTGTGTTGCTTGGTCAACCATGCTGTTGCTTCGGGAGACTCACTGCACCACTAATCCATCACAGCCTGCTGAGCTGGCATCTGGTGAAGATCCATGTCCAGTTTCATCATGATGCTGCTACACTTGTTTCTAGCCATTTTCTGCATATCTTCTGGTAAATTAAAGTCTGGGACCCCGGATGGTAGACAGGTGTTCTCTTATTGTGACCACTGCACCCCCTGCTTCTACTCTGGGTTTATCTAACACTTTTCTCCTATATCTCTCACTCTAGTATGTTGGTATGGAACCATACCTACCAAACCTAGCCCAACATTACTGATTTATTGGAAATACAAAAAAAGAAATACTGTAATAATTTCCAATGAATGTTCATAAGTGGTATGTATTGAAAAAGGATAATACAACCTCTCCTTCACTTAAGCGATGTGCTCAGTTACTGACAACGTGGACTTGTGATGGACTCGCTACAATCCCCTAACTAATTGTAGTTAAGCTGATTTCCTCTAGTCTGTTTAATTACAGGTATACAATACACTACTGTGTAAAACATTTAAAAATATACCAGAAATATAACAATGGTGCAAAGGACATGAAAACATATCAAAGATGGTTGACACAAACCCACTACCATAAGTCTGCTCCTCATTTAGAGATGATTCGTGTCTGACTAACTTAACATTTCGTAATTCAAAACATAATTAATGGTCAAAGATTTATTTTTTTATTTTATTTATTTTATGTCTTTGCAAACAGTACATTGAGATATTATATTTACAATAGTGGGTTGCAATGCAAAGAGAGCCTCTATTATGCCTAGGCATTATGGGCCAACTTAACATTATTGGCTTACAGACTACTTAATACCAAGGATTTTATCATAGTTGTACAGTAGGACAGTAATTATTTCATAGTTGAACAGTAGGTTATTAATTATAAGTGAATTAAACTTGTATAAGACAAAGGATATATTCATAGAGTCTAAAATGCTTAATGTGAAAAACAATGATTCAATTATATTCCTGTCGACAATGGATAAGAGGTTCAAAGTGATTGTTGATGTTATGATGTGGGAGTACATAGGTGAGTATGTGTGTAATGAATATTTAGAATTTAGTCTATGGTGATTAAGTGGCTTTTGAGAAGAGTCTTAAACTTATTTTCAGACTGTTGTTACTTGAATATATTCTGGGAATGAATTCCATATTTTAGGGCCCTTTATGTGCATAGAGCTTTTACATAGTGTGATATGGACACGAGGTATATCAAAAAGAGATCTGTGTCTTGTGTTGTGGTCATGTGTCCTGTTTAAGTTGGTGAGGAGAAGTTTGAGTGAAGGATTTATATTTGTGTGTATTTTTCTGTGTATGCAGTAGGGACATGAATAAGTATGGATGTTCTTAATGGTGAGCAGATTCAGAATTTTGAAAATTGGTGGAGTATGCTGGCCTGAGTGGGAATTCATTATCATTCTTACTGCTGCCTTTTGCTGGGTTATGAGGGGTTTTAGGTGATTGGATGTTGTTGATCCCCATGCACAAATTCCATATATAAGATAAGGGTATATGAGTGTATAGTACAGTGCCAGGAGAGCTGATTGTGGAACGTAGTACCTTATCTTTGATAGTATGCCTACAGTCCTAGAGATTTTCTTGGTGATTTGTTGTATGTGTGTCCAGAACTTAAGGCTACTGTCAAGGTGGATACCTAGGAATTTTCCTTCTGTGAGCCTTTTGACTGATGATCCATTTATCGTTATGTTAATCGGATTATTTGCAGCTTTGTTTCCAAACTGAATGAAATAGGTTTTATCGGTATTCAAGGAAAGCTTATTAGTTGTCATCCAGGCAGATATTTTCTGCAATTCGGCATTGACTGTGTTTGCTAGTATGACTGTGTTTGGATGGGAAAAGACATATGTAGTGTCATCTGCGAATAATATGGGTTTGAGTAGCTGTGATCATTCGGTAGATCATTGATGTAGATGAGGAAGAGGAGTGGTCCAAGGGCGCTTCCTTGTGGGACTCCTACTGTGATTGGTTGGGTGGAAGAGTTTGCATCATTTGCATACACATATTGAGTTCTGTTACAAAGGTATGATTTTAGGTAGTTGAGGGAGTGGCCTCTGATACCATAGTGCGTTAATTTGGAGTACAGCAGTTCATGGTTGACTGTATCGAAAGCTTTACGTAAATCAATGAAAATGCCAAGCGGGACTTCTTTCTTTTCGAGTGCGGTGTATATTAGTTCTAGCATGTGTATGATAGCATCATTCGTGCTTTTATTATTCCTGAATCCAAACTGACAAGGGTTTAATATGTTGTGTAGACGAGGTAGGAATAGATCCGTCTATGAATTAATTTTTCAAAGAATTTAGAGAGCAGTGGTAAGTTAGATATTGGTCTATAGTTATTCAAGTCAGCTTGGTCACCTCCTTTGTGGATCAGAGTGACCCTCACTATTTTGAGGATTGTTGGGAAAGTAGCTGATTCAATGGATTTGTTAAAGAGCATTGCAATAATTGGTGATAATACTTGAGAAGCTTTTTCTGTACATAAAAGCAGGCAAGCTGTTTATGTCTCCTGCCTTGTTTTTAAGGGTGCTTATGATGAGCGTAACTTCTGTGGGGTTTGTTGGAGCTAGGAATAGTGTATTTGGGTAGGTACCTATGAGGTAGTCTGATGGACGGGTGTTTACGCTTGGTATTTTATTCTCTAGATTTTTACCCATGGTGGAGAAGAAAATGTTGAGTCTGTTTGCTGTTTCTGTAAGTGTGAGTGGGGGTTCATCTGATTTCGTTAATTTAATTGTTTTGTTTTTAGATAACTTTTTATTTCCAAGAATTTCAGATAGAGTTTTCCAGTTTTTTTTTCATATCACCTTTGATGTTATGTAATCTATTTTCATAATACAATTTTTTAGATCTTCTTATCAGGCTGATAAGTGCAGATGAGTAATGTTTAGACTGTTCTCTAGTTATTTGACCCATTCTATACTGTTTTTCATATTTGTGCTATGTGTTAATGGATATGAGGATGCTTGGTGTTAGCCAGGGATTATTCAGTCTCTTTGCTGTGATCTGTTTAGTTTTTTGGGGGCAATGTTTGTTGTAGAGGCTTTGTTTTTGTTTTAGAAAATTTATTATACATTCATTCATATCTGCATATGTTTTGAACTCATTTTGCCAATCAATGTTATTCATAGCTGCCATAAAGTTGTTTACTGCTGTCTCGTTATGTAGTCTGAAGGTTACTTTAGTGGTGACTTGTGGCAGTTTGTCCAGATTAGTTATAGGAAGGTTGGGTAGTGGTCTCACCTACTCACCTAATTGTACTCACCTAATTGTGGTTGCAGGGGTCGAGACTCAGCCCCTGGCCCTGCCTCTTCACTGATCACTACTAGGTCCTCTCCCTCAGCTTCCTGAGCTTTGTCATACCTCTTCTTAAAACTATGTATGGTTCCTGCCTTCACTACTTCACTTGCTAGGCTATTCCACTTCCTGATGACTCCATGACTTCCTAATGTCCCTGTGACTTGTCTGAGTCTTCGGTGTTTTCTGTGATTATACCTGATTTTAAAAGGGTATGGGCTTGTCCAATGTGGTCTTTTTAAGGGGATGCTTGTCTCGGTAATTCTTGTAGGTTTATTATTGTTGGAAACAACAGGCAGTCACTCATTTGTTATTGAATTCGGTTGTGGGTCAAGTATGTAGTATGTTTATGTTGAAATCCCTTAAGTGGGTAGGTGGTCTTTATTCATGGGGAAATCGTAATCATGTTCCTAATTTTCACTAAAGGGGTAAAGTTTGACTGGGCATCTGTATATTTTAAATTAGATTCAAATTCAAGTTTTTCTCAAAAAGGGTTAAATGGGGTTTTAAAGGGTTTTTGGGTTTTTTGTGGGTTTAATGTTTAAAAATATAATTACAGGGGGGCCATAGGACCCCCTACCCTGGCTAGGCATTTGAGCAGACTTAGATTAATTTTTACATTTAATCCTTACAGTTTGGATTAAGGCTAAGTGATACATCATAATTTGTGGTTTTTAGCAATGTGAATGCTTTTTTTTGGCACAATCAAATTGGGTTCTTTGGGAAAAATTTAGACTATTTGGATTTATTTTTTTAATTTTAAATTATATTTCGGGGTTTTATAGTCGGGGGTTGGGTGGTGTAATTGGAACCCCAGGTGGTATCAGTAGTTAGTTGTCAGGGTGGTCGGGAGTAAGATGTTTTCAAAACGTAGTTTTGAAAGTGATAAATGGTCTGCATTCTAGAGTTTTCGGTAGGGTGTTCAGATTTCAGGTTCCCTTTGAAAAACTTTAAATTTTGTAAAGGGTTTAATCGAAACCGGGGAATGTATGAGTTTGGTTGGTGTTAGCCGGGGGATCCTTTCCCAACTATCAAGAAAGCATTTTAGGTAAAAGGTTAAATTTGGGAAATTTTAAGGTCCTGTAGATAAGTGCCCGTAAAAAGTGTGGAGTTTAAACAGGGAGAAAGTTTAGTCTATGAAAAGTTGGGGGGTGTGTGTTTTGGGATGGGATTATGATTTTTCTTACTGGATTTTGTTGGGTTTTTTTGGGTTTTAGGGTGTTGCTGCAGTAAACCCCCAAAAGCAAGAAAGTTTTAGGTGGGTTGGGATTAAAAGTAAATGATATAGTGTGGGGGGCATTTGGGCACTCTTGTATCTTGGGAGGCCCCCACTGTTTTGGATATTTTTTTGTTATGTGTTGGATAGGGGTGTGAAATTTTTGCTTTTTTGTCGGGGTATGGGGAAAGGGAATTTGCCCTCTTTATTTCTGGCAATTAAGTGTTTCGATTTATGTTAATTTTGCGCAAAACCTGCCTGCTCCCAAAACTAAATAGTAGGTTTTGCCAGTTTTAAGTGAAAAGTTTATTGGGGCTGCATCCAAGTCAATGTTTTGGCAGCTCCTCATTAACTTGGTGTTGGGGTGGAAAGATTAGGGGGGGTATGATTTTAGTCATGTCACAGCAAAGAGAATGGGTTTAAAGGTGTTGGTAATGTTGGAAGATCTTTGTGTAAATGGGGAAAGAACAGGGGTCCAAGGACATTTCCCCTGTGGAACCCAGTATCAAGTGGCCGTATTGATGAGGGCCGTGTCTTTAAGGTGAATACTGTACCTATTGAAAGGTGGGGATTTAAAATATCAAGAATGGCCTTTTCCCTTTGGGGTAAAGTTTGTGGAGAAGGATCCCCATGGTCAAAGTGTAAAAACACTTTTTTTAGGCATAAAAATTCCCTAGTATATTCCTTTTTTTCCAAGTGGTAAAGAGGTCTAGCATTTTTTATAATTGCTCTTAGTGTTTTATTTTTCTGAACCCAAATTGGTGGGGTTTGGGGTATGTTTTGTGAGTTTTAATGAACAAGCCCTGTGCCGAGTTTCTCGAAGATTTGGGTAGCAGGGAAAGTTTGATTTGGGGCCCTATATTTGTTTACATCTGTAAGGTACCCCTTTATGTTTTGGTGAAACCCCTTGTGCTTAAGTAGTTCGGGAAATGCTAGTTTCTATGTTTTAAAAAAAGAAATGAAAAAGGACAGGGCCGCCCCTTTTGTACAATAATGGTGGGATGTGGACAGACCCAAGTTATTTTTAGGTGTTTTGTGATGCGGTGCTTCCGGGGCTCAGTTGGTAAAAAGATAAAAGGGAATTTGGAAATTCCCATCTAGGTGTCCCCGGAAAGGCTTGGTGCTTGGGATTTTACTGGCAAGTTTAAAAGATCCTGTGTTTGAGAAGAAGTCGTTTATTTTGTTAGTGTATCAGTGGGATGCAGTGGTGTTTCATGAGGTTTGTTAAACAATATTCTTGTTTTTTTTTTTATTTTTGTGGGCCCCCAGAATCGGGAAAAGTGTTTTCCAGGTCTTTTTCATATCTCCTCTTGTGTCGGGAAATTTCTGGAATAGCATTGTTTGGCTTCTTTTTTAATTTGGTGAGAACTTTTGATATTGTTTAAGAATACTTTGTGTATTAACCCCTGTGTAAATTGCTTTTCATATTGGTGTTTCTTACAATGGATTTCAGATGCTGTTTTTAGCCAGGGAAACCAACCCGTTTATTCATGTCGTTTCTTTTTATAGGCAGTGTTTTTTGTATAGTGTAAGTATTTTTTTAAAAAAAATGCTGTCCAATGGGCAATCCCATGGCTTTGGGGGTTTTTGGGGCCGGGCAGCGGGTCTCTAGGTTTGCTGTGAAATTCCTTATTGAGGCCTCTCAGGGAGTCAAAAAAAACTTTGTTGTATTCGAGTGTGGTTACTAATGTTTGTTAAGGGAAAGGGTTTGGGAATGGTCGCAGTGCTGTCTGTGATTATCCCTGATTAAGGGGGGTAGTATATTGGCCCTTTTTGGGGTCTATTTTTTTTGCACTTTTCAGTCAGCCTGGTTGGTTTTATTTTTATTTTGGTAGGGAGTGTGTTGTTCTATTGTTG
This sequence comes from Cherax quadricarinatus, assembly GCF_026875155.1. Taxonomy (NCBI): domain Eukaryota; kingdom Metazoa; phylum Arthropoda; class Malacostraca; order Decapoda; family Parastacidae; genus Cherax; species Cherax quadricarinatus. Next base: position 17,438,682 of record NC_069475.1, read on the forward strand.
ATAAAATCAGTTACAGTTGTCATCTGGTGGCCAAGGTTGATATTAAGCTCCAGCTAAGAGAAGGGGGTGCTTGTTCATTTGTCGTTTGTTATTAATGATTTTAATTCTCACAAAAGTTTGGGATGTTGTGTGGGGTACCGGTATATGGCCCCAATTTGTATAGGCGTCTTGGGGTTTTTTTACAGAAAAATTAGAAAAAATAAAATTCCCCTATTTCCAAAGCAATTTTGCTAATACAAAAAGTTGGTTAAGTAATAGATTGCGTACCACCCCCCAAATTGATATGGTCTGCAGTTGGGATTTCTGTTATTTTTGGATGGGTAATATCAATTGTGTCCTGCTTAAACCCCGGTTTTTCAGTAAGAATAATCGGAGAAGGGGGTCTTTTAGTGACTCAAGGAGTGCCAGGGGGTCATATAGGTTTTCTTTAAAGGGCCTGATGTTGTAGTTTTAAATATGAAACTTTTGGGAGTGTTCGGATAGTGTGGCTTGTGATACTGTGTAATAAAGGCGTTATTCCCAATAAATTTGATTGTGTGTTTGATTTTGGAGGTTTTGACAGGGTAAGTGATCTCAAATTTTTTGGTTTAAAAAATGGTGTTTATATCCTGTATTAGTGGTGATTCTATACTGATTTTGTATGGTGGGGGTTTTTGACAAGTAATGCTAAAGCACTTTGGTATATGAGCAGCATAAAAACATAATAAATTGATATTGTCCATGTGTGCTAAAAGAGTAAAGTACAGTAGGTTAAACTAATACTTAAAAAAAAAAAAATAATACAAGTGGGGACCGATCACTCTTGTAATTGCACTAAGGGCTAATATAATGAATTTATGTTGTCTATGTATTGACAGAATGGCTAAAGTAAACTAGGTATAGTTAGTTTTTGGGGTTGTCTATTTTTGCTGAATGACTAAGACAACTAGGTATAAACTTTTAAAATAAAAATACAAAATTAAAAAGGTATTGCAATGCATGGGTCTGATATAGGTTGTTAACAAGATCAAGAGTGTAACTAGATTTTAAAATTTTCAAAAAAAAATTCACAAAAAAAAAGTACCAAAAGAGTAAAAAAAAACAATGGCATGATTGGTTATAATATAAGTAAGTGATAGACAGGTACACAGGTACAAGGTAAAAAAAGGTAACCAGGTACACAGGGACACAGGTACAAAGGATAATTTAAAAGGGTTGGGTTGAATATAAAACTTGAAAATTTGGGGAACAAAAAAAGTTTGAAAAATATAAAATAAGTTTAAAAATACAAAAGTAAAAATTTACTGTAGTAAAAATGGTTTTAAAAAATTTTTGTAATAAAAATGATTACAAAAAAAAAAATTAATTAGCAAAAAAAAAAAAAAAAAGTGAAAAAAATTTTTTTTATTTTTAAGTATTAAATTTTAAGAACAGTTTTTTGGATTCAAATTGCCTGGGAGTTATATAGAGGTTATTTGGCAGTACAAGGGATTTTAAGGGGTACTCTAAGATAGAATGGGTTTAAAAAAGGTTTGGGAATTAGACAAGTAATGGTAAATTAAATGATGTAAAAATGTTAAGAGTAAATTGTTGTGTAAAAAAAGGTAAATTTAAATTTTTAATTTTAGTAAGTAATATCAATTAAAGTATTTAAAAAAAAAAAGAGGTAGTATAGGAAGGGAAAATATCAATTCAGCTAATATTTAAGCAAACAATAGTAAAAAGAAATTACATAAGGGGATTAATTTTTAAAAAAACATAAGAGGTAGTTGATTATTTAATTACTAAGAGTTTACTTGAATTTTAAACAATATGGAGCAAAACATACACTACACTACTTTGGGTTTAGGTTGGACATTTTTTAGTTATTCTCTGTAAGATTAACATCCCCTGGAAATGTGATAGATCTTCTCGTTCTTTATTGTGCATAGTTGACCTACATTTTTTTTTTCCCAACTAGAATTTTCCCCTTTCCGTGTGAAAAAATTGGGTTATTGTGTCTTATTTCCTGCTTAAGTTTTCGGGGCCCATGGGGTTCTGACGATTTTTGGTTAGCACTCATTTATATATACCCCTTTTTTTACTTTAAAATAGCAATAAATTAGTCTTTTTTCCGTATGTGACTGGAAAACTAAGCATAACACTTTTTTACCATGGGATCCAGTAACCGGGGTTCCTTTATTTTGTCTCGTCGTAACTTTTTTTTGGGGCCCCATTAGAATGAATTAGACAGCCTATTTTGGTGTCATCGCAAATTTGCTTATTTTTTTTTTTTTTTTTTTTTTTATCACACTGGCCGTTTTCCCCCCAAGGGGAGGGTGGCCCCCAAAAAAAAAACTTTCACCTTCATTCACCCATCACGTTTGCCAAAGGGGGCTTTACACTCAGTTTTTAAAAATGCAACATTAACACCCCTCCCTTTAAGGGAGGCACTGTACTTCCCCCCTCTCCCGGACTCAAGTCCGGCCTGTGGTTTCCCGAATCCCTTATAATGTTTTTCTTTGCTCACACTCCAACAGCCGTCAAAGTATTAAAAACCCCCTTTTTCTCCTTCACTCCTATCAAAAACGCTCACGCATGCCGCTGGAAATCCCAAACCCCCCGCACACAAACCCTTTCCCCCTCCCCCCAACCTTTTTAGGCCCACCCCCACCCCGCCTTCCTTTCCCCTACAGATGTACTTTGAAGTCACTGTTTTTCCCCATTCTCTTACATGTCCGAACCCCTCACAAACCCCTTTCCCCAGCCCTTGGAAAACTTTTGGTAATCCCCACCTTCCAACTTCCAAATACAATTTTCTGCTTATTTCACCCCACATTGCCCTCAGACATGACATCTCCAGCCCCCAGCCTTCTCCTTGCTGCAAAAATTCCATCCACGCTTCACACCCCTTAAGGCGTTGGTAAAACTAACTCTCATTTCATTCCCCCTTTTGCCTCCAAGGGACAAAAATCTTTGTCTCCACAGACTCCCAAAATGAAACCCCTCACTCTTTTTTTCCCCATAATTCTATGATTCACCTCTTTTTTCTGACCCATCTCTGACACGTCCCCTCCCCCAAAAATTTTGAATACGTTCACCCCCTCATACCTCTCCTCCAAAACTGTATTTATCTTTCATCACCTAATCTTTTTGTTATCCCAAAAACCCTTTTTTTCGTATTACCTTTAATTTTCTTCTTTTGCACACCCATTTAAATTCATCAACCAATCTCTGCAACTTTTTTTTCAAAATTCCCAAAAAGACAGTGTCACACAAAGAGCAGCTGTGACAACTCCCCTTTTTGGGGTGTTCTTTATCTTTTTTAACTCCACGCCTCTTGCCCAAGACCCCCGCATTTTCTTCTCTTACAACCCCATCTTAAATATATTTAAAAAAACCACGGTGGACATCACACATCCCTTTTCTAAGGCCTATTTTTCTGAAAAAAATTTCCCTCTTTTTACATACCTAACTGAGCCTCCTATCCTGTAAAAATCTTCACTGTTTCAGTAACCTGCCCCCAAAACCTTTTACTTGCACATCTGCCACATTGCCCCCTATCCACCCGTCATATGCCTTTTCCAAATCCATAAAACCACAAAGCTCTTTACCTTATCTAAATACTGTTCACTTTAGTTTCACGTAAAACACCTGGTCCACACACCCCCTACCTTTCCAAAAAACCCTTGTTTATTCTAACCTATTCCCGTTTACTCTTAATTCTTTCAATTTTTTAAAATTACCAACATTTACCAGGGATATTTTAAAAGCTTTTTCCCCCTTAATTTTTTGCACTCTTTTATCCCCTTTGCCTTTTACAAAAGGAAATGCATGTCTCTGCCAATCCCCAGGTACCTTACCCCTTCCATAAATTTTTTAAATAATTCACCAACCACTCCAAAACTATATCCCCACCGCTTTTTTCATTTCATCTTTTTTCCCTCAAACCCAGCTGCCCTTAAAACCCTTTTTATTTTACCTACTGCCTCCGAACTTCCCCCCACTACAAATGGTCTTCCTCACCCCACAAGATGTTATTTCCCCCTTGCCCCATACACGAAATCCCGCTTCCCTATCTTCATCAACATTTAACATTCCTCAAAATTTCCCTCCTCTTTCCCCCACCCTAAATCTCCATTTAATAACTTCCCTCCCTTTTTTTTAAATGACAAATCCATTTGTTCTCTAGGGCTTTCCTAACTTGTTTAAACTCCACTCCAAAATTTTCTTATTTTTAACAAAATTTGTTTATAACATCCACCCACTCTCTCATTTGCTCTCTTTTTTTATTTCTTCACCACTCTCTTACCTCTCTCTTTTTCTCCCTATACCTTCCCCCCCCTTTCTCACTTCATTTGTAAAAATTCTCTTTTCTAAAAATTTTTTTCCCTTAATACTCTTTTACATCATCATTCCCCCAAAAATTTGGTCCTGGTTAAAACCCAAAAAATTTTGGAAACCAAAAAATTTTTTAAAAATTTTTATTTAATTCCATTTCCCCTTAAAAAAAAAAACCAAAAATGGCATTTTCAGCCTTGGTCCCTCCTTTGGGATCAGAGGACCCTCACTATTTTGAGGATTTTGGGAAAGGGGTAATGATTAATGGTTTTGTTAAAGAGCGTTGCAATAAGGTATAATAATTGAAAAGCTTTTTGTTCAAAAAAAGAGGCAAACTGTTTATGTCCCTCCTTGTTTTTAAAGGGTGCTTATGAGAGCGAACTTTGTGGGGTTTGTTGGAGTAGGAATAGGTATTTGGGTAGGTACCTATGGGGTATTTGATGGACGGGGTTTACGTTGGGTATTTTATTCTCTAGATTTTTCCATGGTGGAGAAAAAATGTTGATTCTGTTTGTGTTTCTGTAAGGTGAGTGGGGTTCATCTGATTTCGTTAATTTAATTGTTTTTTTTTTAGTAACTTTTTTTTTCCAAAAATTTCAGAAGAGTTTTTCCAGTTTTTTTTTTTTATCCCCTTTTGATTTTATTAACTATTTTAAAATAAAATTTTTTAGCTTCTTATAGGTGGTAAGTGCAGACAAGTATTGTTTGATTTTCTAGTTATTTGACCCATTCTATATGTTTTTATATTTGTGCATGTTTAATGGATATGGGGGAGCTTGGTGTTAGCCGGGATTTTCATCCTTGGTGATCTGTTTAGTTTTTTGGGGGCAATGTTTGTTATAGAGGCTTTGTTTTTTTTTTAGAAAATTTATTATACTTTTTTCATATCTGCTATGTTTTAAATCTTTTGCAATCAATGTTATTCATAGCTCCCATAAAGTTTTTTAAATGCTGTCTTTTATGTGTCTGAAGGTTACTTTAGTGGTGTTTTGTGGCATTTTTGCCCAATTATTTAGGAAAGGTTTGGGTAGTGGTCTCACCTACTCCCCTAATTGACTCCCCAAATTGGGGTTGGGGGTCGAACTCGCCCCTGCCCCGCCTCTTCACTGTCACTACTAGGCCTCTCCTCGCTTTGAGTTTTTGTCATATTTCTTAAAATATGTAGGGTTCCTGCCTTCATTACTTCATTGCTAGGCTTTCCACTTCCTATGACTCTATGACTTCCTAATGCCCCTGTGATTTGTCTGAGTCTTCGTGTTTTTTGTGTTATCCTGATTTTAAAAGGGATTGGTGTTGTCCAGTTGTGGTCTATTAAGGAGATGCTTGTCTCGGTAATTTTGTGGGTTTTATTTATTTTGGTAGCAACAGGCATCATCACTGTTTTATGAATTCGGTTTGTGGGCCCTGTCATGTAGTATGTTTATGTTGAAACCCCCTGTAAGTAGTGGTGGTCTTTATTCTGTTGCACAGTAATATTTTTCCAAATTTTTTCATAAAGTGTAAAGTTGCTTGGCACTCTGTAATTTTAAAATTTTCAGATTAAAATTCAATTTTTATTTCTAAAGGGTTAAATGTGGTTAGAGTGTTCACAAAAGTTTGGGGTTTACAAAAAAAAGTGGGTGAGGGGGAAAGGAGCGATTGGGGGAAATATATTAAAGAAGAGAAAGGGAAAAAAAATTTTAAAAAATGAGAAGTTTTTTAAAAGTAAAAGGATGCAAGGGGGGAAGAGTATATGGAAAAAAAGAGAGAGGTTAAAAGAGTGGTGAAGCAATTAAAAAAGAGAGCAAAGAGAGAGTGGGTGGCTTTATCAAAAAAATTTTGTGAAAAAAGAAAAATTTTTGGGAGTGAGTTTAACAAGTTAAGGAAGCCTAGAAAAACAAAGGATTTGTAAGTTAAAAATAGGAGGGAGAGTTAAAAATGGAGAGTTGAGGTTTGGGGGAAGATGGAGGGAATATTTTGAGGAATGTTAAATGTTGATGAAGATAGGGAAGCGTGTTTTCCCTGTAAAGGGCAAGGGGGAAAAACATTTGTAGGAGTGGGAAGAGCCATTTGTGATTGTGGGGAAGTTCTGGGGCAGTAGGTAAAATGAAAGGGGGTGGGGGCAGCGGGGGATTGATGGGATAAAGATAAAAAAGTTAAAAGCAGGTGGGGAATAGTTTTGGAGTGGTTGGTGCAATTATTTAATAAAGTTGGAAGGGGTAAGGTCCTGGGGTTTGGGCGAGACATGCATAGTTCCTTTGTAAAAAAGGCAAAGGGGAAAAAAAGAGGTGCAAAAATTATGGGGGGGATAAGTCGTGGGGTGTACCTGGAAAAGTGTATGGTAGAGTTATAATTGAAAAAATTAAAGAGTAAACAGAAATAGGAAGCAGATAACAAGGAGGCTTTAGGAAAGGTGGGGGGTTTGGACCAGGTTTTTTACAGTAAAAACATAAAGTGAACAGATTAGATAAGGCTAAAGAGGTTTTTGTGGCATTTATGGATTTGGAAAAGGTGTAGACGGGTGGATGGGGGGGGCAATGTGGCAGATTTTGAATGTATGGTGTGGGGTAGGTTACTGAAAACGTAAAGAGTTTTTACGAGGATAGTGAGGCTAAATTTAGAGTATGTAAAAAAGAGGGAAATTTTTTCCAGTAAAAGGGGCCCTTCAAGGATGTGTTGTCCCCGGGGTTGTTTTTTATATTTATAGAGGGGGTTGAAAGGAAGTAAAGCAAGGGTCTTGGAAAGGGCGTGGAGTTAAAAGAAAAGGAATACCACAGGGTGGGAGTTGTCCCAGCTGCTCTTTGCTGATGACATGTGTCTTGGGAGTTTCTAAAGAGAAGCGCAGAGATTGGGGGATGAATTTTGGGTAGGGTGTGCAAAAAAAAAATTTAAAAGGAAACGGGAAAGAGTAAGGTTATGAGGATAACAAAAAGTTAGGGATGAAGATTGAATACAGATTGGAGGGAGAGAGTATGGAGGAGGTGAACGTATTCAGATTTTTGGGAGGGGGCGTGTCAGCGGATGGGCATAAAAGTGAGGTGAATCATAGAATTTGATGGGGGAAAAAGAGTGAGTGGTGCACTAGGAGTCTGTGGGGGGAAGGGAACTTTGTCCTTGGGAGGCAAAGGGGGGAAATGTATGAGAGTATAGTTTTCCCAACGTTTTATATGGGTTGAAGCATGGGTGATGAATGTTGCAGCGAGGAGAAGGCGGAGGCAGTGGGATGTCTGTCTGAGGGCAATGTGGGGGTGTGAATATAATGCGGGAAAATTCGTAGTTTGGAAGTTGGGAGGAGGTGGGGGATTACCAAAACTGTTGTCCAGGGGGTGAGGAAGGGTTGTTGGGGTGGGGGAATGAGAGAAAATGGAAAGCGAAACAAATAACTTCAAGAGTGTATCGTCGTATAAAAGGAAAGGGGGGGTGGGGGTGGCCTGGGAAGGGGTTGGAGGGGGGGGTAAAGGGGGTTTTTGTGTGCGGGGGGCGGGAATCCAGCAGGTTTTCGTGGCGTGTTTGATGGAGTAAATGGAGCAAAGGTTTTAATACTTGACGTGCTTTTGGGAGTGTGAGAAAAAGAAACATTTATGAAGGGATTCGGGGAAACCCGGCAGGCCGGACTTGATCCTGGAGAGGGAAGTACAGTGCCTCATCTAAAGGGAGGGGTTTTAATTTTGCAGTTAAAAACTGTAGTGAAAACACCTTTCTGGCAAGACATGATGGAGTGAATGATGGTGAAAGTTTTTCTTTTTGGGCCCCCCTCCCTTGGTGGAATCGGCCAGTGGGTAATAATAAATAATAAGGGTTTAAAAGGGGGGGTTTACGGGTTTTGGGTTTGTGTGGTTTACATGTTATAAAATACTAATTACAGAGGGGGCCACTAGGACACCTAGCCTGGTAGGATTTCGAGCAGATTTAAATTTAATTCTTAACATTAAACCCTTTAAAGATTATGGTATTAAGGCTAAGTGACTAATCATAATTTGTGATTTTAGCAATGTGAATGTTTGGGGGTTTTTGGGCAAATAAAATATTGGAGTATCATTGGCAAACTTTGACTAGTTGGATTTATTTTTTAAGATTAAAGTTTTTTCGGGGGTTTTATCGGGGGGTGGTGAGGAAATTTTGTGAACCACCAGGTGGTTATCATTAGTTAGTTGTCGGGGTGGATCGGGGAGATAAGTTTTTTTAAACTGAGTTTTGAAATGATGAATTGTCTGCGTTCTAGAGTTTTCGGTGGGTTTCCAGATTTTAGGTCCTTGAAATACATGAATTTTTGTAAAGGGTTAATCGAACACAGGGAATGTCATAGAGATGTTTTGTCTTTGGTTTTATGCCTGTGGATCCTGTCAAACTATCAAGAAAGCATTTTGGTAAGGGTTAATATTGGAATTTAAGGTCCTTAGATATAGACGCACAGTAGTAAGGGGGGATGTTCTGAACAGGGAGAAGTTTAGATCTAAAAGAGTGGGGGGGGGTGTTGTGGGAGGGATTTAGTGTTATTCTTATGCAGTTTTTGGGGTTATTTTTGGCTTTAGGTGTGTTGCTGCAGTTGAACCCCAAGCACAGATAGCATGGGTGAGGTAGGGGAATTTTATGGAAGGGGTAAGTGTGAAAAGGGGCAGTTTGCGGCAGTACTATTTTATATGGAGAGGATCCCCATTTTTGGATACTTTTTTTGTTTGTGTTGGACTGGGTGCAAAAATTTTGGTTGTTGTCGAGGTATGGGGAAAGGGAAATTTGCCTCATTATTTCGGCAATTAGAGTGTTGTCGATTTAATTTTAAGTTGCGCAACACCTGCTCTGCTCCCAAACATTAAAAGTAGGTTTTCCCAGTTTAAGGGGTAATTTATTGGCTGTCATCCAAGTAAAATGTTTTGAGCGTCCTCATTAACAGTGGTGTTGGGGTGGCAAGATTAGGGTGGGAGATGACATAAGTCTTTCATAGCAAAGAAAATGGGTTTCGGGTTTTGGGGTTGTTTGGAAGTCATTGATGAAAATGAGGAAGGCGGGGGTCCAAGGACACTTCCCGGGGGAAATCCAGTATCAAGTGGCCGTATTGAGAGGCTGTGTCTTTAATGGTGAATACTGATCCCTATTAAAAAGGGTGGTTTTAAAAAATATCAAGCACATGGCCTCTTAACCATAGTGGTAAAGTTTGTGGAAAGGATCCCCATGGTTACTTGTAAACACTTTTTTTAGGTCAAAAAAAATTTCCTAGGGGAAATTTTCCTTTTTTTTCCAGTGTGTGTAAAGCAGTCTAGCTTTTTTTATAATTGCTCATTAGTGCTTTTTTTTTCCTAAACCCAAAATTTGGTAGGGGTTGGTATGTTTTTGATTTTTTAAAAATGAAATATGTCTCCTGTGCAGAGTTTCCGAAGTTTTTGGGGTAGCAATGGTAAGGTATTGGCCTATGTTGTTTACCTGTAAGGTCACCATTTATGTTTTGGGTGAACCCCTTTGCTGTTTTGAGTAGTGTCGGGAAAGTGCTAGTTTTAGTACTTGTTAAAAAGTAATGCAAAAGGACATGGGTCGTCTTTTGTAATAATGGTGGGTGTGAACAGTTTCCCCCAATTTTTTTTTAGGTGACTTTGTGATCGCAGTACTTCCGTGGGTCAGTTGGTACAAGATAAAAAGGAATTTGGGAAATTCCATCTAGGTAGCCCCCCCGGCAAGGCATTGGTGCTTGGGATTTAATGGCAAATTAGATCCTGTGTTTGAGAAAAAAGTCGTTTATCTTGTAGCGTTCAGTGGGATGCAGGGGTGTTTCATGAGGTTTTTTTAAAAAAATTTTCTTTTTTTTTTTTAGTTTGTGGGCCCCAGAATCGGGGGAAAGTGTTTTCCAGGTCTTTTTCTATCTCCTCTTTTTTCAGTGAATCTTCTGGGAAAAGTACAGTTGTTTGGTTTCTTTATTAATTTGGTGAGAAAATGTTGAATATTGTTTAAGTATCTTTGTGTATTAAGCCCTGTGTAAATTTCTTTTCATATGGGTTTTTATCGGATTTCAGAACGCTGTGGTTAGCCAGGGGACCCCCGCCCTTTATTCTGACTGTTTTCATTTTTAAGGGGCAAAAGTTTGTTGTATAGTGTAAGTATTTTGTTAAGAAAAATGTCTGTCCAATCGTCAATACCATTGGGATTGGGGAGTTCTGTAGGCCGTCAGCGTCTCTATCTAGGTTGCTGTGAAATTCCTTATTTAGGCCTAAACATGGAGTTAAATGAACCCCTTTTTTGTTTTTGAGATGTGGCTTATAATGTTTTTTAAGAGGAAGGGTTTGGGAAGGGTCACGTGCTGTCTTGATTATCCCTGAGTAAGGGGGGGGCTAGTAATTGGTCCATATGTTCTATTTTTGTTGACTTGTCTCAGTCAGCCTGGTTGGTTTAGTTATTGTTTATGAGGGGTGTGTTTTTCATATTGTTGATGAAATCAGTTTTCGTCTGTATTGGTAGGGCCCAAAGGGTTTATATTGAAAAGTCTCCCGCTAAAGCCTTGTTTTTGCGGCAAATCGTCCTCCACTCATAAATTTTACCAGAGCCCCCCTTTCAGCATCATTTGCTCAATTCACCAGAAGATCGCTCTCACAGTCCTTATACCACAATTTATATGATCTACCTTTCAAGGATTGGTGTAAATGTAATTTATCAAGGGTTTTTCCGTTTTTGTTCATTAACTCCCTACATTGTTTTTGATTTAGTAAAAGACCCCTTCCCCAGCTTGTAGTGACGCTTTCTTTGCTTTGGATCCCGACTTGCCAGCTGCACTAACGTCCCAACCCGAAAGGTTAGGGAAATTAATAATCACCCAATTATACACTTAAGTAGACACCTTGTAGAGAATTCTTGCATTTATCTTTTATAAATCCTAGCCCCCTGTGCTTGTAATTAATTGGGGTAATTTTTCCTCCCCCACTCGCCGATTAAATTTTGTACTGGGCTTTCCCCATCCAGTGGCTGGCTGGGTGGCGAAACGTTACGGTGGGGGTGCCCGGTGGTGCATTTTCATTTCTCTGTCGGGATTATTTTTAAAAATTCTTTTCTACTACTACTACTACTATACCCCTACTACTCCTCCACCTCTTCCTGCCTATATTAGCCGTCCTGTCCTCCCTTTTTAGGTGACTTTTTCAATGGTCCCAAATCGGACCGAAACGTGTCGTAAGCTTCTCTTTTATGTGGGGGGTTATTTTTTATCGTTCCAGTCACGGGATTGTGCCTTTTTGTTTTTTTTTATTTAGTCAATTATTTTTAAGAATTTAAATTTAAAATTTTCCCTGATTGCATCCCGGTTTAGGGAAAGGGCCAGGGGCAGATATGGAAAATTTTATAGGGGTGATTTCTTGTAAAAACCTCAACTTACATGCATACGATAAACTCCTTGGGAGACAACAACTATATTGTTTTTTCCTAGTCACCCCTTTTGACAGTGAGAAAACTTAACCCCCTTGGTCATGCAGGGGGCCCCTCGACCCAACAAATTTTAACCATGTCTACCCAGACCATTAAATTGGGTAGACCCTCAATTTCGGTGCTATTAATTTAAATACATGGATCACCCCTAACCATCCATTTTAAAAAATACCTAAATTGCATATCGTCTGCTATAACTAGAAAGGTGTTTAAAATGGGGTGATTGATGCTCCTTATTTCCCCCCATTAAACCCTCTCATTTGAATCTTGCTACACGACATGGTTCTTATTCCAGCAGGAGAGGTATCCCTTGGTTGTCCCCGTTTAGAAGTCTGATTTCCTAAAAAATTGCTATCCTCGGGACGAGAAACCCCCGTTTTACTCGGAGCGAAAAAAATTTATTTCACTTCCGCATTCTCTTAACGTAAAGTTATTACACGATTACATTTTCCTTTACAAAAACCCTTTAAGTCTCATAATTTTAACAATTTGAGGCACTCCCTTAAGCTGAGACCCATGGGGAGGATTAATCCGGGTAATTTTTTTCCCCGGACCATTCCTGGCAGTGCACCCATCCCCCCGGTCCTGTATTTTCCACTCATTTCACCCCTTTATTACGGGGTACGTAAATCACGTTCCCTCACTCTTCCCCCCAGGAACAGTTACGACACTTCCTATTTGGAAGTGAGGCCTACATTAAAACTTAGGCTGCCCTAACGCCAATTCCTGATCCCCTGTTTTACAGCTTCCCACTCATTCAAAACCTGCCACCTCCTCGTGCCCCCAGCTCGACCATACCCCCCCCACATCTGGCAGGGGCAGCGGGAACCCCGTTGGTTCCATTCAAAATCAAAATTTATTTTGACCCAAACAACATTTAAAAAACCCTTTTTAGGCACTATGCTTCGGAAAATAAATAATTTCCAAGTAAAGATCGAGAACCAAAACCCAGTCATTGTGGTAGTCTACAAGCCCCGGGTGCAACGTCCAACAAAATTTCCCGGAACAGCTGTTAAAAATGCCCCTGTTTAGAAAACCTTCCGTCCTGCCCCCCAAAACTTGCCCTGGGGGATTTCAACTTAAGGCACCCAAGATGGAGGAAATAGCAAATAATGTTTTTGCGTGAAACCCAGGAGGGAGCTCAGAAAGAGCTTTTAAAATTTTTGCACAAAATTCAAATTAAACCAGAAATAATAGAGCCTACTTTATTTGGGGAATACATTGGGCCCATCTTCACAACAAATTTGATCTGAAAAGAAATGTACCTATCAAAAAAACAATATACTCGGATCATAACATAATCGAGGTTAAACATGTTGAGGGGAGCCAAAAAACCGACAAAAAGGGGTCAGTCACAGGGAGCTTTACCCAAAATTTAACTTCACAACAAGAACATAAAGTTGGGACCAAGTAAACCAAGCCCCAAATGATTAAGCTGGGAAATAGACTAAGCAAAACGACCCCAACTTATGCCTAGAAAAAAGATTAACTCTGTGGCACTCGATGTTGCCAAGGCTATTCTTTTAAGAAAAAAAAAGGAGTAGATGTAAAAAAGAAAAAGACAGGCGCCCTTTACAGGCGATGGAAAAGAATAAAAAGAGGCCCAAAAGTCTGCAATGCTAGGGGGCTGGTCAGAAAATAGCAAACATCGAACTTAAGCTAAATGAATCTTGTTAGGAAAAACCATATGCAACAGTTAGGTATTTTATTTGAAACGTTTCGCCTACAAAAGTAGGCTTTTTTCGTCGGACAGAAAAGTTTATAGAAGCAGAAGTACTTGAAGCGAGTAATCGTCCATCCCCTTAAAGTTTTGAGGGGGTCAGTCCCCAGTCTGGTGAAAAGCATGTTCCAGGAATGAAACAAGAAACAACCTCTAAATGAATCTTTAGGGTCAGGAATCGTGGGAAAACTAAAAGCCCTAAATGAAAAAGAAAAAAAAAACCCAAAATATTTCTTTCTTTTGCCAAATCAAAGTCGGAAAAACGACCAGTATTGGGCCCCAATTAAAAAGATGGGGCCTACACAGATGAAAAAGGAAATGCCCCGGCTGTAGTGGCTTCTTTTTTACTTAGTAAATCAAAATTGTAATTAACATTGCAAACCTTTACAAAAAAAAAAACTTATTATTATTATTAATTTTTTTTTTTTATTTTTATTTATTATTTTTTATTTTCAAGTCCCAAAATGACTCATTTTTAGAAAACCGCAAACCCGATGAGAGTCGAAGACCAAATTTATTTTTTTTTTTGAGAGAGCCACAGAATTTGGGAAACACAAGCCCATTGATGTTTTTTGAGCCAAATGACTTCGAAAGGCGATAAATGACATGCCCTGCACCGCCCCAGGGCCCGACTCATGGAATCTGTGTCAAGAATCAAGAAAACCCTATCATGTGTTTTAAATCCTATGGAGAGGGAGCATGGGCACTGGGTGCCCACGGTACTAAAAGCAACAAACATGCCCCACTCTAAAAGGGGGGAAAAGAAAAAGAAAAAAACTCAGACCGATAGTGCCTACTAATATCTTAAAATCTTTGAAAGGGTCCTAAAAAGCAAATCGCCATCATTAGATACCCATCAGTACCACCCGGGCAACATGGGATTTGGCAGGGCGCTCCTGTTGTCCCAACACTGCACCATATGACAAGGCCTGATGCCTAGAAGACGTGCAGATGTAAATTCGCGATTTGAAAAACCTCACAAAGGTTTAAGGGTAAATGCCAAAAAAAGGTTTCTAAAGGAAAAACAGGGGAAAAGTTGGTGATGGTTTTAAAATTCCCGAAATGAACCAAAGGAAAAATGAAACAAGCTGGGGGGCCGGCGAAAAAGTTGTTTTCCAAGCCGACCGCTCCCATTTTTTTTCCCATTCTTTCTGAATAGACAAGGATGAAACCAAAGCACCCTGTCTTCCCTTTTGGGGAAAGACACCCCCCCTGCATGGGCAGTGTCTTCCATTGCAGACACGCAAGGTCCAGGGGAGACATCAACCAAAATCTTTCGTGGGCTGCAGAAAAAAAATATGAAGTTTAAAAGATGAGAAATTTTTAATTACCCGATATGGTAAAATGAGGAAATTAAATCTTATCAGAGTTTTTAAAAAAGATTCCAAAAAAACACAATAGAGCGAAAAACTAACGTCAAAGAATGTGAGGGGACAGTCGGAGGATCTCTCTTCAAGGAATAACATTGTATCAATAGCATTGCTAGAAAAAAGACAGGATGGATAAAAGAACCTTCAAAATAGGGGTGCCCAAACCCGTGACACTTCTTCAGTCAGTAAAAAAAAGACGGACAGTAAGGTTGAAGACATTAAAATCCACACCCTTGGAGCCCTTGGGGGGTTGGTGGGGCCCGGTGGCTAACCTTCGCTTTACACGGCGAGGGGCGGGTTTGTTCCCAGCCAGAGTAGAAACATTGGACGTGTTTCTTTCCACTTGTTGTCTATGTTCCCCATCAGTAAAATGGGTACCTGGGTGTTAGTCGACTGGTGTGGGTCGCATCCTGGGATACTGACCTAATTTGCCCGAAATGTACCGAAATACGGAGCATAACAAGGGACTTTCTATATAGTAGTATGTCATTGTTGTCAGCTAGGACTGTATACCTTGTACATGTACTTGTAGTAAATAAAGATATTATTACAGTGGACCCCCGGTTAACGATTTTAATCCGTGCAAGAGGGGTAATTGTTATGCGAAATAATCGTTATGCGAATTAATTTTCCCCATAAGAAATAATGGAAATAAAATTAATCCGTGCAAGACGCCCAAAAGTATGAAAAAAAATTTTTTTTACCACATGAAATGTTAATTTTAATACACACAAACTGAAAAAGGCATGCACAATTACATGACACTTACTTTTATTGAAGATCTGGTGATGATTGATGGGATGGGAGGAGGGGAGAGCATTATCTTCTTACTGTTTAGAAGGGGAATCCCCTTCCATTAGGACTTGAGGTAGCAAGTCCTTTTCTGGGGTTACTTCCCTTCTTCTTTTAATGCCACTAGGACCAGCTTCAGAGTCACTGGACCTCTGTCGCACAACAAATCTGTCCATAGAGCTCTGTACCTCCCGTTTCTTCAAGACTTTCCTAAAATGGGCCATAACATTGTCATTGAAATAGTCACAAGCACGGCTTGCAACAGCTGTGTCAGGGTGATTTTCATCTATAAAGGTTTGCAGTTCAAACCACTCTGCACACATTTCCTTAATCTTTGAAGTAGGCACAATGGATTCCACAACTGGCATAGGCTTCTCAGGGTTAGCCCCAAACCCTTCAAAATCTTTCTTAATTTCCATACTAATTCTCACCCTTTTTACCACAGGGTTGGCACTAGAAGCTTTCTTGGGGCCCATGGTCACTTATTTTCCAGAAACACCACCGAAAACACTGTAATAATACGAAATATTCCGAGTGTATGCTTGGATGTTACCGCGGAGGCTGGCTGGTAAACAATGGGACGGCCGGCACATGTGAGGGCACATTGGACGCGTCTCGGACGAAAATCGGTATGCGGGTTTTTAATCGGTATGCGGGGCAAAAATTTTGCGATAAAAGTAATCGTTATGCGGAAAAATCGCTATGCGATGCCATCGTTATGCGGGGGTCCACTGTATTATTATTATTATTAAGATTTGAAGTTGTCAGTCCCTCATCCTGGAGAAAAGTTCTGTTCGATAGTCTGGAACTATCTGAAGATCAAGCGAACGTGAGGAGACTTATATACTGTCGGAAGGAGAGGACCTGGAGTTTATTACCATTGTAACTAGTTCAGCTATCATACCTTTTTGGCCTAGTCCCTGGACCCATTATGTACCTGTGTAATCTTTTGACTGTGGCCCAGTCCCTGGACCCATTATGTACCTCTGTAATCTTTTGACTACCGCCCACAGGATGGGTATGTGGTGACTACCGGTCACAGGATGGGTATGTTTTGACCACCGCCCACAGGATGGGTATGTGGTGACTACCGGTCACAGGATGGGTATGTTTTGACCACCGCCCACAGGATGGGTGTGTGGTGACTACCGGTCACAGGATGGGTATGTTTTGACCACCTGGAGTTTTACCTGGAGAGAGTTTCGGGGGTCAACGCCCCCGCAGCCCGGTCTGTGACCAGGCCTCCTGGTGGATCAGAGCCTGATCAACCAGGCTGTTACTGCTGGCTGCACGCAAACCAACGCACGAGCCACAGCCCGGCTGGTCAGGTACCGACTTTAGGTGCTTGTCCAGTGCCAGCTTGAAGACTGCCAGGGGTCTGTTGGTAATCCGCCTTATGTATGCTTGGAGGCAGTTGAACAGTCTCGGGCCCCTGACACTTATTGTATGGTCTCTTAACGTGCTAGTGACACCCCTGCTTTTCATTTGGGGGATGTTGCATCGTCTGCCAAGTCTTTTGCTTTTGTAGTGAGTGATTTTCGAGTGCAAGTTCGGTACTAGTCCCTCTAGGATTTTCCAGGTGCATATAATCCTGCATCTCTCCTGCCTGCATTCCAGGGAATACAGGTTCAGGAACCTCAAGCACTCCCAGTAATTGAGGTGTTTTATCTCCGTTATGCGCGCCGTGAAGGTTCTCTGTACATTTCCTAGGCGAGCAATTTCACCTGCTGTTAGTGTGCAGCAATATTCCAGCCTAGATAGAAAAAGTAACCTGAAGAGTGTCATCTTGGGCTTGGCATCCCTAGTTTTGAAGGTTCTCATTATCCATCCTGTCATTTTTCTAGCAGATGCGACTGACACAATGTTATGGTCCTTGAAGGTGAGATCCTCCGACATGATCACTCTCAGGTCTTTGACGTTGGTGTTTCGCTCTATTTTGTGGCCAGAATTTGTTTTGTACTCTGATGAAGATTTAATTTCCTCATGTTTACCATACTGGAGTAATTGAAATTTCTAATCTTTGAACTTCATATTGTTTTCTGCACCCCACTAAAAAGTTTTGGGTTTTTGATGTCCCCCGGGAAAGCCTTTCCCAGTGCCCTGCAAGGGAAAAAGAACTTTTCTTTGCAGATTGGTTTGCCTCTGCAAAGGAAGACAGGGGTGCTGTTTCTAAACGCCTTTCTTGCAGATATGAGGATGGGGAAAAAAGAGGGGAAGGGGGGGTACTTTTGGCCTTGTGGAACGGGGTTTTTTACCGTAGCTGCCCCCAGATTTTTGACTCTTTGAAACAACTCTCTGTGTTCTGTTAGTGGGGAAATTAGAGTTTTAAACCCTTCCCAGACCATCGGGTTCTAGCATTCCCTGCCCATTTTTTTCCGGGCTTCGGGGAAAGCATTAGGAAAATATAATCCCAAAGAAATTTGCCCAACCCATCCCCCCTTAAAAAAAAAAAAAAAAAGGCAAAATCCAAAGGGAAATTGGAACAATCCCACAAATAAACTCAAAACACAGGATTTTTAACACGCTTTTCAGTCCGACTTGGATCATTTATAAATTTCACACTAACAAAAAAGAAAAGGGAAAGGGAAAAGTATATATAGCCCGCAGACAGGGGAGGGAACAAGGAGAGGAAGGGAGGTAGAAAGGAAAGTATATGGAGGGTAAAATACCCAAGGCAAAGGAAAACCCAAAGGGGGAAAGGGGAAAAGGGGGGAAGGGGAAAAAAGGAAGGGGGGAAAAGGGTTTGTTAAAGGGGGGAAATTCGAAAAAAATGGCGACTGAAATTTTAAACTTGGGGTTTAAACAGTTTTAGCAAAAAACCCAAACAATAGGATGACTTGTTTCTTGACATGAGAGAAAAGAGCATTGTTTTTTGTCGAAAAACCCGCCCACTACTTTTTTTCTTCTTAAATCTCCCAAAAAGAAAATAAAAAACGTTTTTTTTAAACGAAAAACGGGGAAGGGGGGACAGGGGGAAACAAGAAAAAAGGAGTAGACACCCTATAGGGTTCCTCTTTGGTCATTTTTAATTTCTTGTTCCCCCTGCCCCTCTTCAGTCTTTGGAAAAAAAAACGGGCCGGGTTTCTTTTTCCCGGACTGACTCGGGGAGCAAAAAAAAGTAGTTTAGGTTTGACTACACCAAATTATTCTTTTCTGTCATGTCGGAAAATCACACCCATCCTGTTGAAGATCTTCTGTTTTAAAACTATTCCCAAATTTAAATTTTTCCAGTCACCCCCTTATACACAATTTTTCCTTGTTTTAAATAGTCATGGCTTTGTCTCTGTAGATCCCTTTCCCTTTTCCCCATTACATCTTTTAAAATCTTCCCAAATTTTTCCAGAACCACTTTGATTTTTAAACCTGTTTTTTTTTTTTGCCAATCTTCCTTTTTTCCTTTCTTTCCCTCTTTCCCCCTTTTGGGGTTTTTTTTTCTGCCTTGGGTTTTTGGGACGACTCCACTAAAAATACTCCTCCACTTCCTTTGTTCCCGCCCCTGTCTGTTGGCCCTAAAATTTTCCCTCCCTCCTTCCTCCTTTTGTCATTGTGATTTTTGAAAAATGGTCTAAGTCCCCCCCAGAAACGAAATTCAAAAAAAACCCAACAACAACGTGTTTTTGGTGGGTTTGGTGTGATAAATGAAAAATTTAAACATTTTTGGGGTTTGTCTAACACAGGTGATTAACACCTGTGGGTTTTAAAAACAGGTGGGAGTAAAACCCTGGGGTGTCTAACACAGGTGATTTAAAACAACGTGGTGTCTAACACGGTGAGTAAAAAATGTGGTGTTTTCACGGGAGTGAGAAACCCAACTGTGGGGCCCTAACCAGGTGAGAAACCACCTGTGTTTTTCAAACACAGGTGGAAAACACCTGTTGTTTTAACAATTGAGTAAAACCGTTGGTTTGTCTAAAACAGGTGAGTAACAATGGGGTGTTTTAAACACGGGTTTGAGAAATAACTTGTGGTTCAAACCACGGGGGGAAAACCCCCCCTTGGTGTCTGGGGAACGGGTGAGTAAAAACCTGTGGTTTCTAAAACACGGGTGAGTAACACCTCTGGGGTTTTAACAAGGTAAAAAACAACTGGGTTTTTTTAAACGGGGGAGAAAACCTGTTGGTTTTTCTAAAAACAGGTGATAACAACGGGGTGGTGTCTAACACAGGTGGGGGAAACCATTTTTGGGGTTGTTAACACGGGTTTAAAAGTAAACCTGTGGTGTAAAACACAGGTGAGAAAACACCTGTGGGTCAAAACACATGTGATTAAACCTGGGGTTTGTCTAACACAATGATTAACACCGGGTGGTGTCTAACACGGGTTTGGGGTAACACCTGGGGTGTCAAACCCGGTAAAGAAACCCCCTGTGGGGGTCTAACACAGGTGAGAAAAACCCCCTGTGGTGTCTAACAAAACTTGAGAAAACAATTTGGGGTGTCTAACACGATTTGGTAACAATTTGGGGTTTTCTAACCCCGGGGGAAAAAAAACCCTTTTGGGGTCTAACACAGGTGAGAAACCCACCTGTGGTGTTAACACAGGTGAGAAAACACCTTGTTTGGTTTTAACCCGGGGGTTGTAACAACTGTTTGGTCTAAAACGGTGGGGAAACCCACCTGGGGTTTTCCCAACCCCGGTGATTTAAAAACCCTGTGGTTTTTCTAACACAGGTAAAAAGAACCTGGGGGGTTTTCCTAACAAAAAGGTATTTAAAAACACGGGGTTTGTCTAACACAGGGGTGAGTAACCCCTGGGTTTGGTTTTTAACACAGGTAGATAACAATGTGGTGCCCTAACACAGGGATAACACCTGTGGTTTTTTTCCAAACGGGGTAAAGAAAACCCCCTGTGTTGTCTAACACAGGGGGGATTAACAAGTGTGTTTTCTAACAGATAAATTAAACCCCTTTGTGGTGCCCAACAAAAGGTTAGTAACCCCTTTAATTTTTTTTACAATATAACTTTCATGTGCTAAAATACAAAAGGAAGTTTTGACCCATAAAATTTATAGGGGAAAATTAAAGGGCGCCAAAAATGATCAAAACTGTTTTCTTGTTAAACGTCTTAACCTGCTCAGGGTTGCTGTTTCCCCTGCTCAGGATTTGACTGCCCTTATCTGCTCCAGGGGGTGTGACTGTCTTACCTGTCAGGGTTATGTCTTCCCCTGCTCGGGTTTGTTGATTTGTTTACCTGCTCAGGGTTGCCCTGTTTCCTGTGGGGTTTTTGACTGTGTTACCTGCCGGGCCGTTGACGTTTTTCCCTGCCCCGGGTTTTGACTGTGTTAGCTGTTTCTGGTTTTGACTGGTTTAGCTGTTGGTGTTGACTGTTTTTACCTCTCAGGTGTTGACTGTTTCCTGCTTCGGGGTATTGACGTCTTACCTGCTCGGGTGTTGACTTTTTGTTTGTCGGTTTTGCCCTGTGTTATTTGCTCGGTGTTACTGTGTTAGTGCTTAGGTTAAACTGTGTTACCCTGCTCGGGGTTTGTTTACGGGTTTAGCTGATCAGGTTTTTTGACTGTTTTAGCGGGATCAGGTGTTTAAACGTGTTAGCTGCTAAGGGTTTTGGACTGTTTTTTGGGTTGCTTATTGTTGACTTTGTCAGGTGTTAGCTGTCAGGTTTTAAATTTTATCTCCCTCGGGTTTTAGGGGCTCAGGGGGGACAGGTGATGGGTTTGCCAGCAGGAACAGGTGTTAGGGGGTTTCGGGTTTAAAAAGCAGGTTTTTGGTTTTTTAGGAAAGCAGCATTGTTAGGTGGTGAGACAGCGCAGGTGTTAGGTGGTGAGACAGCAGGGGGTTTGTTGGGGTGGTGGGCGGGCCGGGCAGGTGTTTTCAGTGGTGGGGGGCCAGCACAGCGGGGTTTTGTTGGGTGGGGGAGGCAACAGCAGCATTGTGTTTAGGTGAAGGGCAGCGGGCACAGGTTTGGGTTTGTGAGGCAGAAAGCAGAAGGGGGTTAGGGGGTAAAGGCCCAAGCACAGGGGGTGTTAGGTGGTCAGGCACAGCGGCAGGTTTTAAGGTGGTCGGGGCCGCAGCACCCAGGTGAAAGGTGGTGGGCACCAGAGCAGGTGGGGGGGTTTTGGTTCGGAAAGCAGCACAGGTTTTAGGTGGGTTAGGCAGCGCAGCAGGTTTGGGTGGTCAGGCGCAGCAGCAGGGGGTTGGGTTTGGGTTTCAGGCGGGCAGCCGGGTTGTTTGGGGGGGTTTCAGGCAGCAGCAGCGGTTTTTAAGTGGGGGAGGGGGGCAGCACCCCGGGTTGTTAGGGGGTGGGGGGAAGGCATCACAGGTTTTGGGTTGGTGAGGGGAGCAGCAGCGGGTTTTTGGGTGGTGAGGGAGCAAGAAAAACAGGTGTTGGGTGGTGGGGGAAACCCGCGGGCGGGTTTGGTTGGGTGAGGCAGAAGCAGCGGGTGTTAGGTGGTCGGGAAAGCAGCAGCAAGTGTTAGGGGGTGAGGCAGAAGCGCAAGTTTAGGTGGTAAAGGGGAGCAGCAGCGGGTTGTTAGGGGGTTTGGGGCAGCAGCAGGGTGTTAGGGGGTGAGGGCACGGGTTTTTAATTTAGTAATTTTTTTAAGGTTTATGTTACTTAATAAACAAAATTTTTTGAAAAAACTTTTCCTTTAAAAAGGTTTTTTTTAAATTAAAAAGAAAAACCCCAATAAGTTAGAAAGTTTTTTTAAAGGTACAAGTACACAAAAATACATTTAAAAACAAATTATCATACATAAAACCCTTGAAAATTTAACCACCAGAGTAAAAACAAAAATTATTTTACAAAAGAACCCTGTAAAATTAACCCCCAAGTAAAAAAAAAAAATTATCATCCCATATAACTTTAAAATTTTAACCCCCCCAGAGTAACAAAAAAATTATCTTTACATAGTAACATGTACATTAACCCCCAGAGTAACACAAAAATTATTAAAACATAAAAAACTTTGTACTTTAAAACCCCCAAAGAGTAACAAAAAAATTATCATAATGAAAACATGAACTTAAACCCACCAGAAACACAAAAAAAAATCAAACATAGTAACATGAAACTTTAAACCACCATGTAACAAAAAAATTATCATACATAGAAAAATGTACATTTAACCCCCTGATTTAACAAAAAAATTTAAACAAAATTTGAAAAACATTTTAAAATTAACCCCCAAGAAAACCCCAAAAAATTAAATCAAAACAAAGTAAAATTTTAAAAATTAACAAACCAAGTAACCAAAAACTCAAAGTGACTTAATTTGGGCCCCCTTGAAATTATCTTTTTATTTAAATTTAAAACATCTAATCAACTGGGGCCCAAAAAAAATTCAAAAAAACAAAGGTTATTGTTTAAGGGAGCCCCCTGGCCTGGAAAGGGTGGAAATTTTAAAGGGTTTTTTCCCTTTAAAACCGTTTTTTCCCATTCCCAAACAGCAAGAACTAAAGGGTGTTATTTTAAATTGGGTCTGGGTGGCTTTCCTGGGGGGAAAGATTAAAGGACATCAAGGGAAAATAAGAAACAGTCCCAAAAGAGCCACGGGACTTTCTTGGGGTAATTTGGGTTTACCTGGGGGAAGTTCCCGGGGGGTAAACCCGCGCCTGAACCCCGGGTCATGCCCAGGCCTCCTGGGGGTTTCAAAAGGCCTTATAAAACCAGGCTGTTAGTACGGTGATGAAAAACCAACGTAGGGGCCCACAGCCCGGCTTAATGGGAACCCGCCTTTTAGGGGGCCTTTTTCCTTTTTGCCAGTTTGAAACTCCAGGGGCCCTTTGGGTTAACCCCCCGGTTATTTGTGCTGGGGGGGCAGTTGAACAGTTTTGGGCCCCTGCCACTTATTGTATATCTTTAACGTGCAAGGGGACACCCCCTGCTTTTTTTTTGGGGGGATGTTGAAATCGTCTGCCAAGCCCTTTTGTTTTCGTAGTGAGGTTTTTTCGGGGAGCAAGTTGGGTATATTTCCCTCAGGTTTTTCCGGGTGTATATAATCATGTATCTCTCCCGCCGGGCTTTTTCCAAAGGGAATTTACGGGTTTAGGGAACCCCCAAGACTCCCATTTAAATTTGAGGTTTTTTTTCTCTTTTAATGCCCGCCTTTGGGGTTTTCCTGTACATTTTCTAGGTCAGCAATTTCCCCGGGCCTTGAAAGGTGCTGTTAGTGTGCAGCAATATTCCAGCCTAGATAGAACAAGTGACCTGAAGAGTGTCATCATGGGCTTGGCACCCTCGTTTTGAAGGTTCTCATTATCCATCCTGTCATTTTTCTAGCAGATGCGATCGATACAATGTTATGGCCTTGAAGGTGAGATCCTCTGACATGATCACTCACAGGTCTTTGACGTTGGTGTTTCGCTCTATTTTGTGGCCAGAATTTGTTTTGTACTCTGATGAAGACTTTAATTTCCTCGTGTTTACCATATTTGAGTAATTGAAATTTCTCATCGTTGAACTTCATATTGTTTTCTGCAGCCACTGAAAGATTTGGTTGATGTCCGCCTGGAGCCTTGCAGTGTCTGCAATGGAAGACACTGTCATGCAGATTCGGGTGTCATCTGCAAAGGAAGACACGGTGCTGTGGCTGACATCCTTGTCTATGTCAGATATGAGGATGAGGAACAAGATGGGAGCAAGTACTGTGCCTTGTGGAACAGAGCTTTTCACCATGCCTGCCTCGGACTTTACTCTGTTGACTACTACTCTCTGTGTTCTGTTAGTGAGGAAATTATAGATCCATCGACCGACTTTTCCTGTCATTCCTTTAGCACGCATTTTTGTGCGCTATTACGCCATGGTCACACTTGTCGAAGGCTTTTGCAAAGTCTGTATATATTATATCTGCATTCTTTTTGTCTTCTAGTGCATCTAGGACCTTGTCATAGTGATCCAATAGTTGAGACAGGAGGAGCGACCTGTTCTAAACCATGTTGCCCTGGGTTGTGTAACTGATGGGTTTCTAGATTGGGTGGTGATCTTGCTTCTTAGGACTCTTTCAAAGATTTTTATGATATGGGATGTTAGTGCTATCTGTCTGTAGTTCTTGCTGTTGCTTTACTGCCCCTGTGTGGAGTGGGGGCTATGTCTGTTGTTTTTAGTAACTGTGGGACGACCCCCGTGTCCATGCTCCCTCTCCATAGGATGGTAAAGGCTCATGATAGGGGCTTCTTGCAGTTCTTGATGAACACGGGAGTTCCATGAGTCTGGCCCTGGGGCAGAGTGCATGGGCATGTCATTTATCACCTGTTCGAAGTCTTTTGGGATCAGGAAACTTCAGATAGGCTTGTTTTTCCCAAATTTAGGGGCTCCTCAAAAAAAAATTTCCATTTTAAACCCTTCGACCCCTCAGTCTGGAAAAGTGGCTTGTTTAAAAAACTGGCAAAATTGGGTTTGGTAGCTAAACTCTTTTCCTTTGCTTTTCTCTGTGTGGGCCCAAATCTTTTTTTTAAGAAAGGGGGCCCAAATACGGGGACTTTTGTTCTCGATTTTGTTTTGGGCCCAATGGAAAAAAAAATACTTTGGGTTTTTTTCCCGTTTTTATTTATGGTTTTTAGTTCTTCCCGGTTTCCCCCGATTTCCAATAAGTTTCCCTTTAGCTTAAGTTCATTTTTGCTATTTCCCCCTACCAGTGTCCCCCTATGCTTTTTCAATTGATTAAAACCTTTTTTAGCTGCTCTGTTTTTTCCCTTTTCCCTGCCGGGTAAAAGAGCGCCTGTCTCTTTTTTTTTTTACATCAACCCTCCTTTTTTTTAGAGGAATAAGTTTTTTGGCATACATCAAAGTGCCCCCAAAGTTAATTTTTTTTCTGGGCCCTAAGTTGGGGTTTTTTTTTCCTTAGTAAATTTTCCCCCAGTTATTCTTTTTGGGGCCCTTGGTTTACTTGGTCTCCTTTATGTTTTTGTTATTTTTTTAAAATTTGGGGGAATTTTTCCCTATGACTAATTCATTTTGTGGGGCTGGGGCTCCACGCTTTAAAATGTCTAAACCTAAATTTTAGGGTTTTGTGATCGAGTGGGTGGCTAACCCTCTCCCTTTTAAAAAATTTCTGAAAAAAAATTTTTCCCCCAAAGGGTTTTAAACTGAGTTATTTACATTAATATTAAAGAGAGACAAAAATTTATAGTAACAGTTATTATATTATGTAATTTTAAAAATTTACATGTCACAAGATAATTTGATACTTTTTAACTGTAACTGAAATTCATTCAGTTGAATTTATTAGTTACTTTATTAAAAATATGGTATTTATATTGCTAACATTTAATCCTTTCAGGGTTTCAGTATACTAGTATGGTTACGCCCCAGGGTTTTGAATGTATAGTATATGCCTAAATTTGCATCCTAAAATCTAGTGAGAGAAAGTGGTAGGCCTACATATGAAAAGAATGGTTTCTGGTCAGTGTGCACAGTATAAAAAATCCTGCAACACACAGTGCGTAATGAGAAAAAAAAACTTTGACCATGTTTTTGATTAAAACAGCGACTTTGCACTGTATTTTCATATGGTATTTATTGTTATATTCTAGTTTTCCTGGTCTCATTTTATAGAATGGAAGACATTACAGAAAATGAGATGATTTTGACTGGTTTTACTATGAAAAGTACCTTGAAATTGTGCTTAAAGTAGCAGAAATGTTCGATTTTTACCATAGTTCAAAAGTAAACAAATCATACTAACCATCCAATACACATCAACTGGTGAGTCTAATATTCTTTCACAAGTGCGCTGATATTATTTATACCATTTCTATACTAATGCAGTAGTCTGCATAACAGTAAATCTTCTATCTTTTGTAAGAATAAAAATTCAAAGTGGAAAGCCAAAGAAATATAAGAGGGGCCTGGGGATGTAACTAATGAACAGAGAACTTGCTATTTTAGTGCCATTAATGTCTTTCTTGTTTATTCTAGACCCTTTTCAGAAATTGGCATCTTTTGAAATTTGTGTGGAATTGGCAAAATTGCTAAATTCTGACCACTTTATTGGATAGTTGAAATCAGTGAATGGGTGGTTTCTTGTACTCATTCGATAGAAATAATGGAGTTCTATCAAAATAGTTATGATTTTTGTTGACAAGTACACTGGAATTGGCAAAAATAGGGCTCAAATGGGCAAAATTGCCGATGCATTGTGGTGGCTCGTCTGGTGTTTGCTTGGTCAACCATGCTGTTGCTGCTGGAGACTCACTGCCTCACATATCCATCACAGCCTGGATGATCTGGCATCTGGTGAAGATACATGTCCAGTTTCCTCTTGAAGGCTTCTACACTTGTTCTAGCCATGTTTCTGATATCTTCTGGTAAGTTGTTGAATAGTCTGGGACCCCGGATGTTGATACAGTGTTCCCTTATTGTGACAGCTGCACCCCTGCTTCTCTCTGGGTTTATCTTACACTTTCTGCCATATCTCTCACTCTAGTATGTTGGTATGACCATACCAGACCAAACCTAGCCCAACATTACTGATTATTGGAAATACTAAACAAAATGAAAATACTTGTATAATTGTTCCATGATGTTCATAAGTTGTATGTATTGAAAAAGGATAGAGTACAACCTCTCCTCACTTAGCGATGTGCTCATTTACCGACAACGTGGACTTATGATGGACTCTCTGACCAGTGTCCCTACCTAAATGTATGTTAGAGCTGATTTCCTCTATTCTGTTTAATACAGTATACAATACACTACTGTGTAAACATTTAAAAATATACCAGAAATATTAAAAATGGTGCAAAGGTGACATTAAAACAATATCAAAGATGGTTGACACAAACCCACTACCATTATAGTCTGCTCCTCATATAGAGATGAATTTGTTTTCTGACTAACTTAACATTTCGTAATTCAAAACATAATTAATGGTCAAAGATTTTTTTTTTTTTATTTTATTTATTTTATGTCTTTGCGAACAGTACATTGAGATATTATATTTACAATAGTGGGTTGCAATGCAAAGAGAGCCTCTATTATGCCTAGGCATTATGGGCCAACTTAACATTATTGGCTTACAGACTACTTAATACCAAGGATTTTATCATAGTTGTACAGTAGGACAGTAATTATTTCATAGTTGAACAGTAGGTTATTAATTATAAGTGAATTAAACTTGTATAAGACAAAGGATATATTCATAGAGTCTAAAATGCTTATTGTGAAAAACAATAGTTCAATTATATTCCTGTCGACAATGGATAAGAGGTTCAAAGTGATTGTTGAAGTTATGATGTGGGAGTACATAAGTGAGTATGTGTGTATTGAATATTTAGAATTTAGTCTATGGCGATTAAGTGGCTTTTGAGAAGAGTCTTAAACTGATTTTCAGACTGGGTTGCTTGATTATATTCTGGGAATGAATTCCATATTTTAGGGCCCTTTATGTGCATAGAGCTTTTACATAGTGTGATATGGACACGAGGTATATCAAAAAGAGATCTGTGTCTTGTGTTGTGGTCATGTGTCCTGTTTAAGTTGGTGAGGAGAAGTTTGAGTGAAGGATTTATATTTGTGTGTATTTTTCTGTGAATGCAGTAGGCACATGAATAAGTATGGATGTTCTTAATGGTGAGCAGATTCAGACTTGAAAATTGGTGGAGTATGCTGGCCTGAGCGGGAATTCATTATCATTCTTACTGCTGCCTTTTGCTGGGTTATGAGGGGTTTTAGGTGATTGGATGTTGTTGATCCCATGCACAAATTCCATATGTAAGATAAGGGTATATGAGTGTATGGTACAGTGCCAGGAGAGCTGATTGTGGAATGTAGTACCTTATCTTTGACAGTATGCCTACAGTCCTAGAGATTTTCTTTGTGATTTGTTGTATGTGTGTCCAGAACTTAAGGCTACTGTCAAGGTGGATACCTAGGAATTTTCCTTCTGTGAGTCTTTTGACTGATGATCCATTTATCGTTATGTTAATCGGATTATTTGCAGCTTTGTTTCCAAACTGAATGAAATAGGTTTTATCGGTATTCAAGGAAAGCTTATTATTCGTCATCCAGGCAGATATTTTCTGCAATTCGGCATTGACTGTGTTTGCTAGTATGACTGTGTTTGGATGGGAAAAGACATATGTAGTGTCATCTGCGAATAATATGGGTTTGAGTAGCTGTGATGCATTCGGTAGATCATTGATGTAGATGAGGAAGAGGAGTGGTGCAAGGACGCTTCCTTTTGGGACTCCTACTGTGATTGGTTGGGTGGAAGAGTTTGCATCATTTGCATACACATATTGAGTTCTGTTACAAAGGTATGATTTTAGGTAGTTGAGGGAGTGGCCTCTGATACCATAGTGCGTTAATTTGGAGTACAGCAGTTCATGGTTGACTGTATCGAAAGCCTTACGTAAATCAATGAAAATGCCCAGCGGGACTTCCTTCTTTTCGAGTGCGGTGTATATTAGTTCTAGCATGTGTATGATAGCATCATTCATGCTTTTATTATTCCTGAATCCAAACTGACAAGGGTTTAATATGTTGTGTGAGACGAGGTAGGAATAGATCCGTCTATGAATTGATTTTTCAAAGAATTTAGAGAGCAGTGGTAAGTTAGATATTGGTCTATAGTTATTCAAGTCAGCTTGGTCCCTCCTTTGGTCGGGAAGTGACCCCCCTAATTGAGGTTTTTTGGGAAGGTAGCT
>NC_069475.1:17468343-17502991 GCF_026875155.1 Cherax quadricarinatus
CGTTGAATTCAATTTTTTTTCTGCAGCCCACGAAAAAATTGGGGTTGATTCCCCGGGGCCTTGCAGTGTCTGCAATGGAAACACGTCATGCAGATTCGGGTGTCATTTGAAAAGGAAAGACACAGTGCTGTGGCTGACATCGTTTGTCTAGGGTCGGATATGGGATGAGGAACAAGATGGGAGCGAGTACAGTGCCTTGTGGAACAGAACTTTTCACCGTAGCTGCCTCGGACTTTACTCTGTTGACGACTACTTCTCTGTGTTCTGTTATTGAGGAAATTATAGATCCATCGACCGACTTTTCCTGTTATCCCTTTAGCACGCATTTTTGTGTGCTATTACCCATGGTCACACTTGTCGAAGGCTTTTGCAAGGTCTGTATTATATTACATCTGCATTCTTTTTAACTTCTATGCATTTAGGACCTTGTAAAGTGATCCAATAGTTGAGACAAACAGGAGCGACCTGTTCTAAACCCATGTTGCCCTGGGTTGTGAAAACTGATGGGTTTCTAGATGGGTGGTGATCTGCTTCTTAGGACCTTTTCAAAGATTTTTATGATATGGGATGTTAGTGCTATCGGTTCTGTAGTTCTTTGCGTTGCTTTACTGCCCCCTTTGTGGAGGGGAGCTATTCTGTTTTTTTTAGTAACTGTGGGACACCCCCGTGTCCATGCTCCCTCTCCCATAGGATGGAAAAGGCCGTGATAGGGGTTTCCCTTGCAGTTCTTGATGAACACGGAGTTCCATGAGTCTGGCCCTGGGGCAGAGTGCATGGGCATGTCATTTATCCCCTTTTTCGAAGTCATTTGGCGTCAGGAAAAACATCGGATAGGCTTGTGTTAACCAAATTTTGTGGCTCTCTCATAAAAAATTCATTTGATCTTCGACTCCCCAGTCTGGTTAGGGCTTCTAAACACTGAGTCATGTTGGGACTTGAGTAGCCACTCATTCCTCGCTGTCATCTGTGTAGGACCCACTTGTTTAAGTAGGGGCCAATACGGATGTTGTTTCCTCGACTTTGATTTGGCATAGGAGAAGAAATACTTTGGGTTTCTTTCGATTTCTTTTAGGGCTTTTAGTTCTTCCCGCGTTTCCTGACTCCTATAAGATTCCTTTAGCTATTTCTCGTGGTCTCCCTACGCATTTCAGATATATTGACCTCTTTTAGCTGCTCTGTTATTCTTTTCCAAATCGCCTGTAAAGGAAGCGCCTGTCCTTTCTTTTTTACATCTACTCCTCCTTTTTCTTAGAGGAATAAGCCTTGTGCATACATCGAGTGCCACCCAAGTTAGTCTGTTTTTGGGCATACGTTGGGGCCCTGTGATGCTTATATATCTTCCCAGCTTATATCGGTTAGACTTGGTTTACTTGGTCCCACTTTATGTTTTGTTATTGAATTTGAATTTGGTGAATGCTCCCTCGTGACTAGTCTCATTATGTCGGTCTGGGGCTCCACGTATACATGCCCTGAACCCAATATTTTTGTGATCTGAGTATATTGTTTTTGAATTGGTGACATTTCATATCAGATCATCATTGTTATGAAGATGATGTCTAGTTTATTCTCCAGTCTAGTTGGGCTCTATTATTTTGCTAGTTTAAATTGAATTTTGTGCAGAATTTAAAAGCTCGTGTGAGTGTGAGTTTTTCATCAGAGCTGCCTCCTGTGTTATTACTGCAACAATATTATTTGCATTATTCCGCCCATTTTAGGTGCCTTAAGTTGGAAATCCCCCAGGACAAGATGTTGGGTGCAGGAGCTGGAAGATTTTCTAGACAGTGGTCCCAAATTTTTTAAAAGCTGTTCCTGGGTTTGCTGGATGTTGCAAACCGGAGGCTTTTAGACTACCACAATGACTAGGTTTTTGGTTCTCGACCTTTACTGCTAAAACTTCCACTACATCATTTGAGGCATTTAAACAGTTCTGTGCAAACAATGATCCTGCAATGTACAGGCCCAACCCCCCCCCCTTTTGCCTGTTCACTTCTGTCACATGTATAGGTTGTAACCTGGGATTTCCATATTTCGTTGTCCAAGTGATCCTTTATGTGGGTCTCGGTGAAAGCCGCGAACATTGCCTTTGCCTCTGCAAGCAGTCCATGATGAAAGGTATTTTGTTGTTTGTTGCTGGCTTTAGACCCTGTATATTTGTAAAAGAATGTCATCGGACTGGTGGTAAATTGTTGGTACTGGGGGGGATTTTTTTTCGGCATTAGTATCTGTATCTGTTGGTTTAGAGTGGAGGTTATCGACTGTGGTTCCACTCCAGGAATGACTGGATTTGGTGTACGATTTCTACCATTTCCTGCCAGTTTTTTCTCCTTCCTGGCACTAAAAAACCTCTACCTCTGGAGTGGCTGTGGCTACCCAGGTTTTCCCCTGGGCCCGGGGTTTTGTATCTTTTTGTACCCTTTAGATGGTGTGCCTGGCAATTTAAGTTATAGCACAGTCTTTCCTGTACTGAAGAGGTACACATTTCAGGGTGAAAAAGCTTACAGGAAGGGAGTTTACATTTTCCTGTTGTCATATGGGCATGGCATTTTCTAGGGTGGTCATAGTTGCACGTCCCGTCTGTTTTTCCAGATTTCCCATGTCTGCTGATACCAAGTGCATAGTATGTGCACAGGCTTGGTTTCCGTTTGCCTTGGGTTTCTGTGACTGTATTCCCTGTTGGTGCATGTTTCCCTGTCTTATTCCTATCCTCTCTAGCACCAACAATGGAGCTCCCACCAGTTGTTTTTGGTAATATATCCTCACTATAGCTAGTGGAATCCTTGTTTGCTATTTCCTGTGGTTTTTTCTAGTTTGCAATATTGGTTTTATCTTATCTTTGACTACACTTGTTTCCCCACTACGGCTCCTGTCCCTATGAGGTCATTTATATGTATTCCTTCCTGCGTATAATTCCCGACTACCTGGACAAAAAACTCCAGCTTCACCATTACTGTCTCCCAGGACAGCACCTCCAGCTTCACCATTACTGTCTCTCAGGACAGCACCTCCAGCTTCACCATTACTGTCTCCAGGACAGCAACCTCCAGCTTCACCATTACTGTCTCCCAGGAGAGCACCTCCAGCTTCACCATTACTGTCTCCCTGGACAGCACCTCCAGCTTCACTATTACTGTCTCCCAGGACAGCACTATCAGCCCCACATTTACTGACTACCAGGACATCACCCTCCAGCCTTACAGTTTCTGACTACATGGCCAGTATCAAGGGCAGTACCATTCAGCCCAGACTTTTTATGTTCCCATCTGTTGTAGAAAGCTTCCAGGTTGTCTATGAAAGCAGCTTTGATGTTATCCTCTTTTAATACCCTTGTGATTTTAGTCCACAGATTTTCCTCATTTGGGCATACTCAAAAACACTTCCCTGTTTTAATACTGCTTGTAGCAAATTCTTGGAAAACTGCACAAGGGCGGGACCCCAAATTTTTCCAAAAAAATGAAAATTTTATCCCCCTTTTTTTTGGGGGAAGTTTTTTGATTATGCAACTAAAACTTATAATATTTATGGTTGTTTTGTAATTTCCAAATTTTAAAACTATTAATCCCTCCTTTGATTATTTTTTGTTTTTTTTAACCCAAAGACGTTCCGGTCGTTTTTTTTTAAATTTTTTTTTTGGTTTGAAAGGGGTCCCCCCCTCGTTTCGCCAGTCAAGGGCCCGGGAAAACCATCAAGGGTTGGGACCATCAAGGGGTTCGGCCCCATCGGGGGTTTTCGGACCAGTCGACTATCTATCAGTGGGTCCTTATTTAAAACATATTGGGTGTTTTGGGGCTAAACATAAGGTCTACTTGAAATTATCCCCCGATAATTGGTGATTGATTAAACAAAAGTATAACTTGCGTGTTAAGAGCCGGATTTCGAGTCTAAAAACCCTTGTTTATCAATCGCTATATCTAGCTTTTTATTTTTTTTTTTTTCGTTCCCCCAAAAATCTTATTACACTTTGTTGATGGGGGAAAATTTGGAGAAGGACGCTTTTTCTGTAGTAAAAATTTCTTCTCGTTGTGAAAATTGGACGCTGTAAATACAGGGTTTTAAAATTACAGTAACTCTGGTTTTCAAGAAAAAAAAAAAATAAAGAAAGTACTCCACTCCACTAAGTACCATTATAATACTGGTTTGTTGCAAATACAAAAACTGTATTCTGCATTCACTGGTATCACTAATTTATGCATACACTAGCAGGGCCCGGAAGATTTTTAAAAAAACCCTGACCTTGGGGAAGTTTCTGGCGACTCTGGCACCTGCCTCTATAGGCTATCACTTCATTTACAAATTCACGCTGTTTTCAAATGACACTTTAGCCTTAATCATCTATATACTAGGGAGCCACGTAGTATACACTATACACTAAATATCACAATGTATCAGGGAGACTTTCTTTCCTCTGACAAAGAAAAGTCTATTATTATTATTTTGCCAGGGAACACGAGCCTATGATTCCCCTCTGGCAGTAAACTCTGCTAGGTAAGTGCATACTAATTCTTTCTCCTTATTTTGACTCAGTATATAATGTTTTTCGCCAAGATAGTTCCAGACGCTAGAGGGATGTATCGTAATGGGATTGATGGCACAATTAAAGTTCTAGCACGTAGGACCACTGTGAAAACATGAGAAAACTCCGGAGCACAACGAGGCACGCGGCAACCTCGAGTAATGAAACTTTGAATTTAATTTGATATTTGAATGAAAAGCAGGGGTGGTCACAAGTACGTTAAGAGACAATACAATAATGTCAGGGCCCAAGACTGTTCAACTGCCTCCCAGTATACATAAGGGTGCTATTACCAATAGACCCCTGGCAGTCATCAAGCTGGCACTAGACAAGGGACCTAAAGGTCGGTACCTACCAGCCGGCGCTGTGGCTCGTCCATTGATTGCTTGCACCAGCCAGTAACAGCCCTGGTTAATCAGACTCTGATCCCCAGAGGCCTGGTCACAGACCGGGCCGCGGTGGGCCGTTGACCCCCGGAACTCTCTCCGGGTAAACTCCAGGTAAACTCCAGTGGGAGAGTTTTGGGTTGTACCCTCTAGACCACCATAACTTACCATGTACCTGCATATCTTGTTGGCTTCAGAGAGCATTAGACATATAATACGTAGTTATTTGTCATATTCTTCATAAATAAAAAAAAAAAAAGCAAAAATAACGTGTCTGGAACAATACATAAATAAATCGCACACAGGAGAGAGGAGCTTACGACGATGTTTCACTCCTGACATGGACCATTTACAAAGTCATACTAACAAAAGGAAGAGAAGGAATACATTAACTCCAGCAGACAGGGACAGAACAAGAGATGGAAGTGGAGGTAGTAGTAATAGTAGGTGGAG
The DNA here is from genome assembly GCF_026875155.1 of Cherax quadricarinatus. Taxonomy (NCBI): domain Eukaryota; kingdom Metazoa; phylum Arthropoda; class Malacostraca; order Decapoda; family Parastacidae; genus Cherax; species Cherax quadricarinatus. The sequence continues at coordinate 17,473,693 of NC_069475.1, forward strand.
TCAGTCAAATACTTAGTAAGAGGATCACTAACAAGGGAGCCCACAGAAGTGTAGGGAGCTTGAACACAGAGGTAGAATAATAACAATGAAGCAAATATCCCAAGCAGAAGAAAGAAAACCCAAAGGGGGAGAAAAAGGCAAGGAAGGAAGAGGGAGGAAAATGTGTATAAGGGAGTTTCCGACCAAATGGGGGCGATGGTGAAAAGGTTAACTTAACGGTAGACAGTTTTAGCAGAAGATCCAATCAATAGGATGACTCTGATCCTCTGATATGACAGAAAAGAGCATTGTTGTGTCGACAACTAACATTACTTTTGTGCTCCTTAAGTCTGTCAGAAAGAAGATTGGCTAGTTTTCCAAAGTACTGAAGAGGACAGAGGAACAAGAAATAGAGTAGACACCTCAACAGGGCGCTCCTCTTGTCCATTCTATTTCTGGTTCCTCCTGCCCTCTTCATACTATCGAGAAACAGCTTAGATCAAATTTCTCTGACAGACCTTAAGGAGCACAAAAGTATTGTTAGGGCTCCTGGGCCGACACCAACCAAAGTTGTATTTCTTGTGTCATGTCAGAGATCACAGTCATCCTATTGCCTGGTATCTTCTACTAAAACCTATCTATCCTACCTTCTACTATTCACGTCACTGCCTTGTTGAATCCTCCCTTATACACAACTTTCCTTGAATGAATCTTTAGTCCTGGCTTTGTGCTCTGTAGATGTGTTCCTTTCCCATTACATCATAAAATGGTTGCAAAACTTCAGAACAACTTTGACTTAACATTTTCTTTTTTTTTCCCATTTCCTCTTCCTCTTCCTCTTTCCTCATTTCTCCTTGGGTTTTCTCTGCCTTGGATCTTTACTGACTTTGCCACTACTACCACTGCTACCTCCACTTCCCTCTCTGTTCCCGTCCCTGTCTACTGGTCCTATATATACTCCCCTTCCCCCCCTTCTCATCCTTTTGTCAGTGTGACTTTGTAAATGGTCTAAGTCGACAGATACGTCATCGTAAGTCCTGTCTTATATGTTGCGGGTTGTTTGTGTACATCCTTCCACTTCGGGTGAAGGTTGGTTTTGGAGCGGCGGAATCAGGGTTCATACGTACGTACACTGTCAGTGGCCCTAAAACAACAACAACAACAACAACTTGTGTTGTTGGTGTTGAGTGTGATAAAAGTGAACATAACAGTGTTTTGTGTTGACCTAACACAGGTGAGTAACACCTGTGGTGTTCTAACACAGGTGAGTAAACACCTTGGTGTCTAACACAGGTCAGTAACACCTGTGGTGTATAACACAGGTGAGTAACAACTGTGGTGTCTAACCAGTGAGTAACACCTGTGGTGATACTAAACACAGGTGAGTAACACCTGTGGTGTCTAAACAAGGTGAGTAACACCTGTGGTGTCTAACACAGGTGACTAACAACTGTGGTGTCTAACACGAGTGAGTAACACCTGGGTGTCTAACACAGGTGAGTAACACCTGTGGTGTCTAACACAGGTGAGTAACACCAGTGGTGGTCTAACACATTGACTAACAACAAGGTGTCTAACACAGGTGGTAACACCTGTGGTGTCAACACAGAGGGTGAGTAACACCTGTGGTGTCTAACACAGCGAGAACACCTGTGGTGGTCTAACACAGGCAAGTAACACCTGTGTTGTCTAACACAGGTGAGTAACAACTGTGGGGTGTCTAACACAGGTGAAGTAACACCTGTGGGTGTCTAACACAGTTGACTAACAACTGTGGTGTCAAACACAGTGAGTAACACCTGGGTGGTGTTCGACCACATTATTAGTAGAGGGCACCGTAGGTGTGAGGTCTGAACACAGGTGTGGGGATGTAGAGCAACGAGTTTGGTTTCTAACGCACAGGTAGTAGGTAGTAACGATGCGGCGTTTGTGGGGGGGGGGTGGTGTGGGTGGGGGGGTGGGGGGGGTTGTTTATATGGGTATTCTTAACGGGAACTTCTCGGCGTGGAACACTGACTAACTGCTAACGTGGGAGTTTGTCACTCGGGGACACAGGGGTGTGTAGGATCTTCAACGAATTCATAGATTGAGATTCGGCTAATACACAGACAGGACTGGACACAGCACAGAACGTGTGTGTCTAACACAGACGTTGGACAGACTCATTCGACTATCATGTGTGAGATAGTCTAACCAATCCTAGGTGGGAATATATAAGTCATCGACCGGCTATGTGATTCACGTATCTATTTACACACAAAGTGTGTGCACATAACTAACCTGAGAGTTGGTGTCCCACACTACTATGGTGATACAGTTCACGACACTCTTATTGGTAGTTCTTGAGATGTTCCACAACACAAGGTGAGTAGACACGATCGAGGGCTGTTCTGGCTTTTTCTTACGGACGAGCGGAGGTGTGTAGTGCTATATCTTAGACTCACTGTAAGGTGTCATAAGGGACACTGGGGTGGTGAGTTAGGACTACTCTCGAACGAGAGAGATATTGTGATGGTGTGATAAATCTTGGAGTGATGGGATGTAGAACGCTTGTGAGTGTGAGTGAGCAGTGTTGAGGGGGCACAGGTGGAGATAACGACGCTATGTTGGATGGGTCACTAACGGTAAGGCAGTGGACCGGAGTCTAAACGGAGCGTGCGTAGGTGGATTGTGGAGGTCGAAACACTTGTTCAAGTAACACCTGTGGGTGTCCGTAAGAGTGAGGTGTAGTAAGTGCGGCGGTATGTGGGTGTGGAGGCTAAGCAGCGAGGGTGAGTAATGCAGGGAACCTGTGGTGTAGCGTAGACACATGTTGGTGGGGACGGAGGATCTACTGTGGTGTCGCTAGACACGTGGGGGGATGAGAACAGCCTTGGTTGTGTGTCGTAACTCAGGTGTGGGAGGTAAGCTCCTGTGTGTTGGGGTGGGGGGTCTGAACACAGGTGAGGAACAACTGTGGGCTAACACAGTGAGTAACACCTGTGGTGCTAACACAGGTGACTAACATCTGAGGGTCTAACACAGGTGATAACACCTGTGTGTCTAAGGGGCACAGGAGATTAAGGCACCTTGGGTGTAAAACACAGGTGAGTAACAACTGCGGTTTTCTAACACAGGTGAGTACACCTGTGGTGACTAACACAGTTGGAGTAACACCTGTGGTGGTCTAACACAGGTGAGTAAACAACAGTGGGGTGTCTACACAGGTGAGTAACACCTGTGGTGTCTAACAGGTGAGTAACCCATCTGTGGTGTCTAACACAGGTGAGTAACAACTGTGGTTGGTCTAACATGAGGTGAGTAACACGTTGTGGTGGTCTAACACAGGTGAGTAAACAACTGTGGTGTCCCTAACACCGAGTAACAACTGTGTGTCTAACACAGGTGAATAACACCTTGCAGTGTCTAACACGGTGAGTAACAACTGTGGTGTCTAACCAACAGGTGATTAACAACTGTGGTGACTAACACAGGTGAGTAACACCTACCTTTATTACATATATACAATCATGTGCAAATGATACATAGAGAGAGTTAGACCCATGAAATATAGTGTATTAGGCGCCAGACATGATCATATCTTGTGTCTTGTTGACTGTCTTAACCTGCTCAGTGTTTGACTGTTAGGTGCTCCGGTGTTGGACAGTGTTAGGTGCTCAGGTGTTGACTGTGTTTAGGTGCTCAGGTGTTGACTGGTGTTTGCCTGCTTAAGTTTGACTGTTTTATGGTGCTCAGGTGTTGACTGTTGGTGCACGGTGTTGACAGTGTTCACTGCTCAGGTGTTGACTGGTGTTTACATGGCGTCAGTGTTGACTGTGTTAGCTGATAAGGTGTTAAATATGTTACCTGCTCAAGGTGTTGACTGTGTTAGCTGATAAGGTGTTAAATATGTACCTGCTCAGGTGTTGACTGTGTTAGTTTCTTAGGTGTTGACTGTAAGCTGCTCAGGTGTTGACTGTGTTATGGAGGAACAAGGTGTAAATATGTTAGCTGCTAAGGCGTTGACTGTGGCTTAGTTGCTTATCCCAAATTACCGCCCAATAATGCCAGACCTTAATTGTAGGCAAATCAACTAAGTCAATTAAGCTGAGATTATAAGAAGCCATCTCGATAAGCAAGCTTGATTAATGATACTCAGCTGGATCACAACTAGCTGGTCTTGTCTAACTAATTATTAACTTTCTTCAGTAAGCTTTTTGAGGCTGTTGAACACGATAAAGAATTTGATTTTATTTCTTTAATTTTAGTAAGGCTTTTGATAGAGGTTCCGCACCAAAGACTGTAAAGAAAGTGGAGCTCATGTCATTGGTGGAAAAGTGCTCTCGTGGATCGAGTCATGCTCACAGACAGTAAGCAGAAGTGTCCATAAATGGGTTTGAAAATTCCGAGTGGATCTGTAACAAGTGCATTCCACAGGATTCAGTCTTGGCCCTTTTGTTTATAATATGATAATCATTGATCTTGATAGGGAATACTAGTGATATGAGCAAATTCGCCGAGCACAAAGATAGGTAGGATAATTGATTCAAACGTAGATGTTATGGAACTTCAGGAGGATTTAACAAACTCTATTCTTGGTCCAGAAATATCTCTATACCCAAAAAGTGGGGCAGATGCAGTTCATGTAGATAATGCAAAGTTTCTGAAGCTTGGGAGTGCCCATAACCATAGTCACACACTTATATTTAAATGCATGTAGAACTTAGCCATACAGATTGAGAAAAGGACTTGGGGTTATGGGTGAGCAGCAACCTTAAACCAAGACAGCAGTGCCAAAGCGACGTAATAAGGCAAATATGATTACTAGATTTATATCAAGAAGTGTAAGCAACATTAGTCCACAGAGGTCATACTGCAGCTTTTATACATCATTTAGTAAGGCCTCAACTAGATTATGCAAGCTCAGTTCTGCTTTGGTCTCCATTTACAGAATGACATAAATTCGTTAGAAAACATCAGCGTAGGATTACTAAATTAATACATAGCCTTAGAAATCATCCTTATGAAGAAAGATTGAAGACGACTTAATTACATTCACTTGTTAGACGAAGATGAGGGGAGACCTGATCGAAGTGTATAAGAGTGAATATAGTATTAATAAAGGGACATTAATAAAGGTCTTGAAGATGCTCTCCAAGAGAGAACAGCCACAGTAATGGATTTAAATTATTATTAAGTTAGATATAGAAAGGACATAGGAAAGTATTGGTTTGAAATAAGGGTAGCTAGATGAGTGAACAGTCCACCTAGTTGTGTTATTGAGGCTGGGACTATGGGTAGTTTTTTTCAAATTTTAGGTTGGATAAGTACATGAGTGGGAAGGGTTGATTTGAGAGTGGGACTTTCACATCAGAGTTATGTTCTAGGGTGGCATTGAAAATTGTGTTGGGCAAATGTTTGTTAGTGGGATGAATTGTAAAGGACCTGCCTAGAATGGGCAACAGGCCTCCTGCAGTGTTCCTCCTTTCTCATGTTTTTTATGGTTCTTAGGTGTTTGACTGTCAGTGTTAGCTGCTCAGGTGGTGACTTGTTATCTGCTCATTGTTAGGCGTGCTCAGGCAGAAAAGACAGGTTTTAGATGGTCAGGTATAAGCAGGATTTAGGGTGTTTAGGCAGCAGCAGTTGTTTAGGTGGGAGACAGCAGCAGCAGCAGGAGTAAGGTGGTAGGCAGCAGCAGCAGTCAGGTGTTAGTGGTGAGTGCAGCAGCAGCAGCAGGTGTTAGGTGGTGAGGCCAGCAGCAGCAGGTGTTGGTTTGTGAGGCAAGCAGCAGCATTGTTAGGTGGTGAGGCAGCAGCAGTGTTTATGGTGAGGGCAGAGCAGCAGGTGTTAAGGTGTTAGGCAGCAGCATCAGTTTAGGTGGTGAGGGGCAACAGCAGCAGGTGTTTAGGTAGTGAGCAAGCAACAAGGTGTTAGGCAGTGAGGCAGCAACAGCAGTGTTTAGGTGGTGAGCAGCAGCAGCAGGTGTTAGGTGGTGAGGCAGCAGCAGCAGGTTTAGGGTGGTGATGGAGCACAGGTGTAGGTTTGTGGAGGCAGCAAGCAGCAGGTGTTAAGGTGGTGAGCAGCAGCAGCAGGTGTTAGTTTGTGAGGCCGCAGCAGCAAGTGTTAAGTGGTGACGCAGCAGTGTTAGGTGGTTGAGGTAGCAGTCAGGTGGTAGCATTGAGGCAGCCAGCAGCAGGTGTTTAGGTGGTGAGGCAGCAGCAGCAGGTGTTATGGCATTGAGGCGAGCAGCAGCAGTGGTTAGTGGTGAGGCAGCAGCAGCAGTTTTAGGTGGTGAGGCAGCAGTCAACAGGTGTTAGGTGTTAGGCAGCAGTTGTTAGGTGGTGAGGTACAGCAGCAGGTGTTGGGTGGTCATTTCAGCAGCAGCAGTTGTTAGTGGTGAGGGAGCAGCACGATGTGTAGGTGGTCAGGCAGCAGCAGCAGGTGTTAGGTGGTGAGGGAGCAGCAGTAGGTTGTTAGTTGGTGTAGGCAGCAGCAGCAGCAGGTTTTAGGTGGTGAGGCAGTCAGCAGCAGGTGTTAGGTGGTGAGCAGCAGCATCAGGTGTTAGGTCGTTAGGCAGGACAGTTGGTTAGGTGGTGCGGCAGCCGCAGCAGGTGTTGGTGGTCAGCGTCAGCAGCAGAATGTTTAGGTGGTGGGGAGCAGCAGCAGGTGTTAGGTGGTGAGGGAGCAGCAGCAGGTGTTAGGTGGGGGTGAGGGAGCATCAGCAAGTGTTAGGTAGGTGACGGCAGCAGCAACAGGTGTTTAATGTGTGAGGCAGCACATCAGGTGTAGGTGGTTGAGGCAGCAGCGCAGGTGTTAGGTGTGAGGCAGCAGCAGCAAGTGTTAGGTGGTGAGGAGCAGCAGGTTTAAGTAGTAAGTTTTAAGGTTTAGTTTCATAATACAACAATAATTTTTGGCAGAACATTCATATACAAGTTTCATTATTTAACACAAGAATAACCAATTAGTAAGTAAAGTTTATTTAATGGTACAAGTACACATAAATACACTAAACAAATAACATACAAAGTAAACATGTACATAACCACCATAGTAACCACAAAAATTATCATTCATAGTAACATGTACATTTAACCACCCGAGTAACACAAAAAATTATCAACATAGTAACATGCACGTTAACCACCCAGAGTAACACAAAAATTATCATACATAGTAACATGTAACATTAGACCACCAGATTAACAGCAAAAAGTTATCATACATAGTTAACATTTACGTTACCACAGAGTAACACAAAAATAATCATACAGTAGAACATGTACCATTAACCACCAGAGTAACACAAAATTATCATACATAGTAACTATGTACATTAACCATCCAGAGTAACACAAAAATATCATTCAATAGTAAACATGAACATTAAACCACCAGAGTAAACACAAAAATTATCATACATAGTAACATGTACATTAACCACCAGAGGTAACCCAAAAATTATCATACAAAGTAACATGTACATTAACCACCAGAGTAACACAAAAAATTATCATTCAATAGTACCATGTACATTATCACCAGATAACACAAAAATTATCATACATAGTAACATGTACATTAACCACCAGAGTTAACAACAAAAATTATCATACATAGCAACATGTACATTAATCCACCAGAGTAACACAAAAATTATCATACATAGTAACATGTACATTAACCACCAGAGTAACTCAAAAATTATCATTCATAGTAACATGTACATTAACCACCAGAGTAACTCAAAAATTATCATTCATAGTAACATGTACATTAACCACCAGAAGTACACACAAAAATTATCATACAAAGTAAACAGGTACCTTAACCACCAGAGTAACACAAAAGTTATCATACTTAGTAACATGTACATTAAACCACCAGAGTAAACACAAAAATTATCAACATAGTAACATGTACATTAACCACAGAGTAATCACAAAAATTATCATACTAGTAACATGTACATTAAGCACCAGAGTATACACAAAAGTTATCATACATAGTAACAATGTACATTAACCACCTAAGTAACACAGAAAATTATCATATTAGTAACATGTACATTAACCACCATAGTAACACAAAAAACTCAAAGTGACCTTAAATTGTGCTCCTTGTAATATCTTAATATTTACATCTAAAACATCTAAGTCAACTGTGTCAAATCATTACAATAATCTAAGGTATAATTGGTAATAATAACGTCGACCCCTGGCCAGGCAAGGTGGAAACTTTAAGGTGTTTCCTTACACTAGTTGTCCCGTTCACCTAGTCCCCCAAGTAGTACCTTGGTGTTTATTGACTGGTCTGGGTGCATCCTGGGGACTAAGATATGAGGAACCTCAATGAAATTAAAGACAGACAGTCCCCTAGATGAGCCACTGACTTTCTGGTATCTTGGGTGGCCTAACCCACCGCATTGTTAAAAATCTTGAACAAAATCTTAACCCTAAGGTAAACTGAGTTCTTTAACAATAACATTAAAGAGAGACTCAACCTTTATAGTAACAGTTACTTATAGTTAAATTACTAATAATTTACACAGTCCACATAGATACATTTGATACAATTTTAACTGTAGCATGAAATTCAGTTCAGTTGAATATATTAGGTTAATTTATTACCAATATGGTATTATATTTGCTAACATATTTAATCCTTTCAGGGTTAGCCGTACTAGTATGGCTTATGCTCCAGGGTTTTTGACCGTACTAGTATATGCCTAAATTCTAGCACCCTCAAATCTATGAGAGAAAGTTGGTAGGCCTACATATGAAAGAATGTGTCTATGTGGTCATTGTGCACATATAAAAAAGATCCTGCAGCACACAGTGCTAATGATAAAAAAAAAACTTTGACCATGTTTTTGGATTAAAACAATGACTTTGCACTGTGTTCATATGGTATTTATTTATTTATTTATTATTTATTTTAATTAGTAATTTTGAGCATACATTACAGAGGTACAAAAAAATACAGGTAAGAGGCAAGCATGCCGAAGCCACTTGTACTCCAGGTAGCATTACGGGCTTGCTTAAAATATAACTTAAGATTAACTAAGCAATGAATTTAAATCAGTGTATAAAACATAATTGGTAAACAGATAAAACTAATAAGCACTAAGTGAGTATTACAAAGACAGGTCAATATGGATGCATGCATTGTTGTACATTCAGTCAACTGAAGTATTCTGTTAGGTTAGTGTACTTAAAAAATAACAAAGTTAGATTGGTCCTTAGGTTTAACATTTATGTGATATAATTGTGAGAAACATTAAGATATACAATTTTGTAAGGTTCAGTTATTCAGTATTTATTTGGTTGTGGTGAGTAAGTGATCTGATGAGAAGACACATAGAATTTGTAAACAGGTAGTGTTTCTTTTATATTTACAGTAATGAATTCCAGATTTTAGGGCCTTTTTGTGCATTGTTGAGTTTTTGCATAGCGTGAGATTGACACGAAGGAACATCAAAGAGTGATCTGTGCCTTTGTTTATGGTCATGTGTTTTCTGTGAGGTTGGCAAGGAAGATTTTGAGGGAGGGTTAATATCAGAGTTAAGTGTTTCTATTATGAAATAGGAGTCAGTAATAGTATGGATGTTTTGTATGGGGATAGGTTGAGTGTATTTGAATATTGGTGAGTGGTGCTGCCCTGTAGTTGAGAATTGTTATCATTCTGACTGCTGCCTTTTATTGTAATTAGTGTCATGAGATGGTTAATTGTTTTGATGAGGCCCCATGCACAAATTCCATAGGTGAGATAGTGAAAAATAAGAGTGATATAGGCCAGGAGGGCTGACTGTGGACATAGTACCGTATCTTTGATAATATGCCTACAGTCTTGAAATTTCCTTAGAAATTTGTTGTATATGTGTATGAAATTTGAGTTCAATTATCAAGTGGATTGCCTAATAATTTTTCCCCTCTGTAGCTTTGTGTTAGGTGATCTGTTATCATTATGTTAAGAGGGACATCAGTAGCTCTGTTTAAACAATAATCTGAATGAAGTAGGTTTGGTCATGTTTAGTGAGTAATTTGTTCTCGTCCTCATCCGGTAGATATTTTCTGTAATTCGGTTTTACAGTATTGGCTAGCGTGACCTGGGCTCGGGTGAGAGAAACGTATATAGTGTCATCTCAAAAAATTTGGGTTTGAGTAATGCGAAGCATTTAGTAGGTCATTTATGTATAGGAGAAAAGAAGAGGGCCCAAGACACTTCCCTGTGGGACCCAACTGTAACAGTTTGCGGAAGAGTTTTTGCCCCATTTGCGTACGCATATTGGCTTCTGTGTCTGAGGTATGACTGGGTAGTTGAGGGGAGTGCACCTCTTAGACCATAGTTGTGAAAATTTTAGGTGTGAGCAAGTCATGGTCAACTGTAATCAAAAAAAGCTTTATGTAAGTCAATGAAGATCCCTGTGGGAGATTTTTTTGGGGAGATATTTGCAGTGTATATATGTTCTAGCATGTGTATAATAGCATCATTAGGAATTTTATTATGCCTGAATCCAAATTAGCAGGGGTTGAGTATGTTTTGGAAGATGAGGTAGGAGTAGATTCATTTATGAATTAATTTTTCGAAGATTTTTGAGAGAGGGTGTAAGTAGGATATTAGCCTATAGTGATTCAACTCTGTTTGGTCTCCTCCTTTATGGATTGGGGTGACCCTTGCTATTTTGAGAACTGTAGGGAAGGTGGAGGATTCAATGGATTTGTTAAAGAGTGTTGCAATGATTGGTGATAGTACTTGTGACACTTTTTTGTATATAAAGGGTGGTAAGGTATTTAAATCTCCTGCCTTGTTTTTTAGTGCGTTGATAATTAGGGAGACATTTAGTATGGCTTAGTCGAGCTAGGAACAGTGTGTTCGGGTAGTTGCCAGTGAGGTGTAATTTGGTGGGGTATTGAGCTTGGGATTTTATTGGCAAGGTTTTGTCCTATAAAAAAAAAAAAAAAAAAAAATAAAAACTGGAGAAGAATTCATTGAGTCTGTTTGCTGTCTTCTGTTGGTGGAGTGGGGTTCATAGATTTTGCTAATTTTATTTTGCTATTTTGTGTTATTTTTTTGTTCCCGGATTTTATGATAGGGTTCTCCTGGTCTTTTTTATATCACTTCATAAGTTGGATAATCTGTTCTCTTAATCAATTTTTTGCCCTTCTTATCAGGTGGTTGGGGATTGACGAGTTAACGTTTTGCTTTGCTCTCTGGTTTTGTGACATTCTGTTCTGTTTTCATATTCGGTGTTTTTGTATTTATGGATTTGAGAATGCTGGGTTGGTGTGCCAGGGAATGTTCAGTCTCTTAGTGTCTCTGTTTAGTTTTTTTAGGCAGTGCTTGTTATAGAGGTATTGGGTCTTTTTTAGATTATTTTCATACATTGTCAATAATTTGTATAGATTCTAGCTCAGTTGTGCCAGTTTTGTTTGTCTCTGCTGCTGTGAAGTTATTAATGGACTGCCTCATTGTGATGTCTGAAGGTGATTTAGTAGTGTCTTGGGGTAATTTTCAAGCAGTTGTTTGAGGAAAGTAGGGTAGTGGTCTGTGGTAATTAAATCTGTAATTTATGCCTGATTTTAAAGGGGTATGGTGTTGGTCCAGATGCTGGTCTAGTAGGGAAAACACTAGTCTCTGTAACTCTTGTAGGTTTTGTTACTGTTGAAGCACATGCAGTTACCTCATTGTGTTTGTGAATTCAGTAACTTGTGGGTCCCGGGTCTTGCAGGAGAATTTATATTGAAGTCACGTGAGGGTAGTAGTGATCTTTGTTCATGCGTGAATCAGTTTTCATACTTCCTAGGTTTTGACTATATTGGCTTATGTTTGGTCTGTGGACACTCTGTAGTTGTTTTATCAATGTGAGGGTTTTTGTAGGTATTTGGATTTGTATTTAGCTATTTTTTATTCCAATGTTCATTCCCTTGTGCTAGTATTAGTGATACATTTCTAGTTGATATGAGTAGTATATAGCTGTGCCACCCCTTGTTGGTCTGGCCTACAGTTGTGTATGGGTTTTTGTTTTTTTCTAGTTTTCCTGGGCTCATTTTTTAGAATGGGAAAACATTTCAAAAATGAGAGATTTTTGATGGTTTTTTTGTGAAAGACCTTTAAATTGAGCTGAAAGTAGCGAAATGTTTGATTTTTTGGTTAGAGGGATGGTACAGTGCAGGAGAGTTAATTTTGGAATTATGTACCTTATCTTTTATAGTAGCCCGCGTCTTAGTATTTTCTTTGTGTTTTGTTGTATGTGTGTCCAGAACTTAAGGGTACTTTAAGGTTATACCTAGGAATTTTTCCCTTTCCCTGAGTCTTTTGATGATGATCCATTTATCGTTATGTTAATCGGATTATTTGCTGCTTGGTTTCCAAACTGAATGATGATTGGTTTTATCGGTATTCAAGGAAAGCTGTGTCGTCATCCAGGCAGATATTTTCTGCATTTGGCATTGACTGTGTTTGCTAGTATGACTGTGGTTTGGATGGGAAAAGACATATGTAGTGTCATCTGCAATAATTGGGTCTGTGTGCTGTGATGCATCGGTAGATCATTATGTGATGAGGAAGAGGAGTGGTCCAAGGATGCTTCCTTATGGAAATCACTAACTGTGATTGGTTGGGTGGAAGAGGTTGCTTCATTTGCAAACTACTTATTGAGTTCTGTCACAAAGGGTATGATTTTTGGTAGTTGAGGGAGTGGCTTCTGATACCATTGTGCGTTTTTGGTGTCTGCAGTTCTTGGTCGACTGTATCGAAAGCTTTAAGTAATCTATGATAATGTCACAGCGGGACTTCGTTCTTTTCGAGTGTGTGTTTATTTGTTCTAGCATGTGATGATAGCATCATCGTGCTTGTTATTTATTCCTGAATTCAAACTGAAAGGGTTTAATTGTTTGTGTGAGACGAGGTAGGAGTAGATCCGTCTATGAATTAATTTTTCAAAGAATTTAGAGGAGCTGTGGGTAAGTTTAGTTATTGGTCAATAGTTATTCTATCAGCTTGGTCACCTCCTTTGTGGGATTGGAGTGACCCTCACTATGTTGTGGATTGTTTGGAAGGTAGCTGATTCAATGGATTTGTTAAAGAGCATTGCAATAATTGGGTGATACTACTTACAGAAGTTTTTTGTACATAAAAGCAGGCAAGATGTTTATGTTCTCATGCTTGTTTCTAAGGGTGCTTATGTTGAGCGTAAACTTCTATGGGGTTGGTTGGAGCTAGGGAATAGTGTATTTGGGTTGGAACCTTTTGAGATGTGGTGATGGATGGGTGTTTACGCTTGGTATTTTGTTCTCTAGATTTTTTACATAGGGTGGGAAGAAAACGTTGAGTCTGTTTGCTGTTTCTGTTAAGTGTGAGTGGGGGTTCATCTGATTTTGTTAATTTGTTTGTTTTGTTTTTGGATAACTTTTTATTTCCAAGAATTTCAGATAGAGTTTTTCCAGGTTTTTTTTCATTTCACCTTTGATGTTATGTAATCTATTATCATTATACAATTTTTTTTGATCTTCCTATCGGCTGGTATGGTTGCTGAGAGTTATGTTAGACTGTTCTCTTAGTTATTTTGAACCATTCTATACTGTTTTTCATATTTGTGCTATGTGTTAATGTTTGAGGATGCTTGGTGGTATGCCAGGATTATTCAGTCTCCTACCTTGCTTTGATCTTGTTTAGTTTTTTTGGGGTATAGTTAGGTATAGTTAGTTTAGGGGTTGTCTATGTATTGAGCTAGAATGAGCTAAAGTACAACTAGGTATACACGTATAATATAAAAATACTAATTAAAAATGGAACTTGCAATTGACTTAGGTCTGACTATTGTTGTTAACAAGATAGAGTGTAACTAGATTTAAATTGAACAAAAAGAGGTCATAAGTTAAAAAATAACAATGGCTATTGGACTTGGTTATAAATGAGGTAAGATGGTAGACCAGGTACACAGGTACCAGGTACAAAGGATAATATAAGGTTGGAGTTGAATATAAAAAACTTGAAAATTTGGCAATAAAAGGTTATGAAATAGTATAAAATAATGATTAAATTTAGTAAAGTAAAATTGTCTGGCAGTAAATATGGTGGTTTAATAAAATTTTTGTAAGTAATTAAATGATTACAAAAAAAGATTAATTAGCAAAAAAATAAAAAAATAATGTTATTTCAAGTATTAAATTTTTAAGAACAGTTATTTAGGATTCAGTATTGACACTGATATTTATACTAGAGGTTATTTGGCAGTACAAGGTATTTAAGAGTACTCTAAGAATAGTAAATGTGGTATTAACCCTTTCATGGTCCGTACCGTAAAATCTCGGCTTCACGTTGAGTGTCTAAACTGTAGAATCTATGCTATAATTCTAGCGCTGTCAAATTTAGCGCGAAAGCACTCATAGGCCTACATGTGAGAGAAACGGGTCTGCATGGTGGTGTGCGGCCTAAACATAAAAATCTAGGCGCCCACATAGCATTGTGGAAACGCCGGCTCGTTATCCCTTATTCAACCATGGCCTCGTCGCAAATCTGCTCTCACTCCACAGAAAATTGGACTCTCCTCTTCTTATCTGATAGTTCTGACAGTGATGGAAGTGGAAATGAAGACGATCTTGGTTTGATCAGTTAGTGACCGAAAGGAATGACCAGGATATCGATAATAGTGAGGAAAACCCTGCGATCTCAACCTTCTACTCTGGGTGGGCACTCCTCTGTCACAGTCAGTTGTACCTCAACGCAAGAGAAAAACTATTATTTTCATGTGGCAGGCCTTGACTTCAGTAATGATGATGATAGTGATGTGGTTTGTGTTTTATTGATCTTGACGATCATTCGAGTATTGATGTGAGGAATCATTTCACCAGTGAAGCGTCGGTATGTACGCCGCTGCTGCGCTCGGGTAGTGTACCCTATGCTTGCCCAGGGATGTAGTACATCCCGGTGTACACCCCAGAGTAAATCCTGGGCCCTACAACCAGGTTTAGATAGTGATAGTGAGGATGATGTGGATTACAATTGGCATGGATGACCACTGCCATAAGCAGATGGTGGTAGTGGTGATGGTTAAAATTAAAAAAATAAAAAAAAATTTTAAAAAAAAAATAAAATAAGAAAATAAAAACTAAACATGGCACCGCCTATGCGTGACTCACCAGCCAGGCTGGGACCCGCTGCGACTCATCAGTTCATGGACAAACGGAGAATCAGCCCAGCAACCACAAACCCACTACCACCTGCACAACCAGCCTATGATGTCCAGTATCCACCAGGCAAAACCGTATCTTGGATTGGCAGCAAAATCCCAATTTGTTCCCAAGACCCACCACTTTGATAACTCTCAAAGTGGAATTCTACCTACTTGTCACTTGGGTACCATGGGCAATGAATGGGAATTTTTTGATTTTCTTTGACAGCCCTTGATTGGAATAACTAATTGTCAGGGGGGAATTATAAATTAGAAAGTACTTGTGAGTACACCATGGCATATATGATAATATCACCACAATCAAGACTACACCGGTGGGAAAAGAGACGGGACTGTTTCAGTAATGTATTTCTTTATTGCAACAATAATGCTTTGCCTCATGTCTATAAGCATAATATAAAAGCATACTGGTCCAACAGATCGGTAAATTTCTACCACGGTCTTCAGTGAAAATTATCCCAGTGAAAGGTTTATCTTTCGTACGTATGTTAAAAAACTTTCTGACAAAACCAGGGCCTGACAGAAGTGACAGGGTTTTACAAGATTAGAAATGTTTTTTATGCATATCAGTCAAAGTTCAGTATATACTTTTATCCATTCAATGGAATCTTGTAATTGAGGAGTCTTTGATTTGTTCTATGGTAGACTGTCATTCATGCAGTATATACCGGCTAGAGGAAGCGCTTTGGTATAAAACTGTTTATACTCTGTGACTGTGACAGTGGTTGGTATTGGATATTGTTGTATACTTGGATGTAAAACATTGAAAGATACCATGATGTTATTGGGTATCTCAGGTGACGTAGTGTGAAGACTGATGGCACCGTTATCTTGTAAGGGAACATACATTCTATACCGATAACTGGTTCAAAAGCCATTATCTCAGTGGATTTTCTTGTGAGTGAACAAGACAGATGTGGTGTGCACAGTTGTGTTCGAATCGTAAACATATGACCGGCTCAATGCAGGTGCTCGTGGTGATGAAGATGCAGGGTTTTTATGCCAATGACATCATAGCATTACGGAAGGAGCCAATGTGTGGACGCAAAAAGAGATGTATCATTGTTCAGTCAACCATTCACCCGTAATGAAATGCAAGGACAGGCCAAAAGTTGATCGAGTGACTAATGAACGTTATTTGAATCCAGCAACAGTGATTGTATATTACACAAAAACATGCGCTTGGTTGACAAATGTGACATTGCAGATGGTTTGTTGATTGTGTTCATAAAAGTTACAAGTGGTACATGAAGCTTTTCTTCCTCTCATGATATTTCAGTGCTCAGTGCATTTAATATGTAACAAATAAGACTGGCAAAAGACCTCCGTATTGTGAATTTTGTTTGTCTGGTGTCAGACAACTCATAATGAGTAC
Source organism: Cherax quadricarinatus (assembly GCF_026875155.1). Taxonomy (NCBI): domain Eukaryota; kingdom Metazoa; phylum Arthropoda; class Malacostraca; order Decapoda; family Parastacidae; genus Cherax; species Cherax quadricarinatus. The sequence continues at coordinate 17,490,219 of NC_069475.1, forward strand.
CAGGTAACAACACCTGCTTGTCAAACAAGGGTCCTCGAATTCCTCAGGATATACCCAAGTGTTTGAGGCGGGAAGGTGATCATTTAATAATACAGCTTCCTTCAACTCAGAATAAATTTGCTCAAAAGAGTTGCTCATCTGTGCACCAAACAAAAACGACGGCAACAAAGATGGCAAAGACATTCGGTTATGTGTGGGAGGAATGTAAGGTGCTCTGGTATGGTGCCTTGTTCTAAAAGAATGTTCCCTAAAGCTCCAGCAGTTCTATAACCATGTCCTGTGATTGTTAATATGTAAATATATGATGCGAACATTAGTTATTATAGAAGATTTGTGCATGTTTAACCTTTCGAGGAGTTTCGTCGTACTAGCATCTTTCGCGTAGGCGGTTTTGATGTACTAGTACGAATAAATTCTTGCGGTCCTCAAATATAGTGGAGTAAGCTGTTGGCTTCATATGAAAGAATTGTGTCTATGTGGTCAGTGTGACAGTCTAAAAAAAAAATCCGGCAGCACACAGTCATTATGCAGAAAAAAAAAAACTTTGACCATTTTTTTGGAATAAATCAGCGACTTTGCAGTGTCTTTAGTATGGTATTTATTGTTGTATTCTAGTGTTCTTGGTCTCATTTATAGATGGGAGACATATTACAGTAAATTGAGATAATTTTGGCTGGTTTCACATGAAAGGTGCACTTGAAATTGAGCCTAAAGTTGCGAAATGTTCGATTTTTACCAAACTTCAAAAATAACAAATCGTGCCTTTGCGTGCAATACACGTCAACTGGTGAGTCTAATATTCTTTCACAGTGCACAAATAATATTTATTCCATTTTTTACACTATACAGTAGTCTGCTTATCTCAGTAAATCTTATTTTTTTGTGTGGAATAAAAATTCAAAATGGAAAGCAAAAGTTTATAAGATGGGGCGTTGAGAAGTGACTAAAGACTAGAGGAAAATGTCATTTTAGTGCCAGGAATGTCTTTCTTGTTTATTCTGGACCCTTTTCGGAAATTGGCATCTTTTGAAATTGGTGTGAAATTGGCATTATTTGCTAAATCTGACCACTGTACTGGATAGTTTGATTTCATAATGGGTGGTTTCTTGCACCATTCGATAGATATAATGGTGATTCTAGCGAAATTATTCATGTTTTTTTGTCGACTAGTACGTGAAATTGGGCCGAAAATGGGGCTCAATGTAGCAAAATCGCCGTTGCGCAAACATCGCCGAGACCGCTAACTATGCGAGAAGGCATAATTTCGTAAGTTTTCCATCAAATTCAAACTTTTGGTGTCTTTATGATAGGGAAAAGATTCTCTATCTTTCATAAGAGAAATTAATTTTTTATTTTTTTATATTTGGCCGACCCTGAGACGAGTTTCGGAATGGGGCCTGCTCGACCCTCACAGGGTTTAATGTAATAAACTACAGGTGGCAAACAATAATATGATAATAACTTTTTAGTGCGGTTATTGTCTTCAATACTGTGAGATTATATTTTATCACAATTATTAGTAATGGTCTCTCAGGCCCCAATGTTAGTAGAAAGGAAAAAAATTGGAAAAGAAGAAAAATCTACAAAAATACTGCTAAATAGAGTAATTGGCGTATGTGGAATTCGTCGATGTTGCCGTCACCACATCAATTTGGACAACTTTGGCACTATATCTCGGTAAGTATGATCAGAATTTTTTTTTTTTTGTCTTATTACCCTTCACAAAAATATGCCATTTTCATCTGTAAGAATAATATTTTTTTTATTTTATTCTAAATTTCTTGGACACTGGAGCCCACCTTCAGATTTGGCCGTGGACCATGAAAGGGTTTTAAAACTGGTTATGGTATTTAGAACAAGTAATGGTAATTAAATGATTGTCATAATGTTAAGAGTAAATTATTACTGATAGTAAAAATGGTAATTTATTTATTAATTTTAGTAGGTAATATCAATTTGTATTTAAAAAAAATATGAGGTTAGTAATATGGACACGAGTAGTATCAATCAGCTAATATTTAAGCAAACAATAGTAATTAAGATAATTACATAAGGTGGACTTATGCTTACTAGTAGGAATACAAAGTGAGGTAGTTGAATTTTTTAATTACTAAGAGATTGTACTATGAAATTGGAACAATAAGGAGCAAAACATACCACTACACTAAGTAGGCTTTAGGTTGGGTCATTGTTTAGTTATTCTTCTGTAAGATTAATAACACTGAGAAATCCGTGTTAGATCATTTCTCGTTAGTGATGGATGGATAGTTGACCTACATTTGTTTTCTAAACTTAGAATTTTCCATCCCATTTGAGCATTGGTGTATTGTGTCATTATTACTCCACGCTTAAGTTTTTTCTGAATCTATACAGGGGTTATTGGCGATTTTTGGTAAGACACTCATTTATGTATGCCTCTTTCTTTACTTTAATAGATGCAATTATTAAGTCTTTTTTCCTGTCATGTGTGTGGAATCTATGCTTAACACCTTTTTCTACAATGGATTAGTATCCTAGGCATTCTTATTTCTGACTCTGATTACTGTAAACTTTTGTTTGGTTCCTCATTAGAATGAATTGGATGGCTAGTTTGGTGTGTCAGCAAATTTTCTTATGTTCACTATTTATTCAAATCATCTATGTCATTTATGTAAAATTGTGAACAACAACAGGCCCAACACTGACCACTGAGGGAAACGCACTTGTGGAAACATGCCCCATGGATGCACCTGGCTGTCTATTTGTCAACCTTGCCTATACCTGGAAAAAATTTCTTCTCTATTCCGTGTGCTCTATGTTTCCTCAATGGCCTCTGGTGTGGAACCTCTTATCAAAGGCCTTACTGAAGTTCCTTATACCACAATATAATATTCATTACATGATCTACTCCTCAAACACCTTAGTGAAAAAAGTTAGGTAAATTCGTTCGACAGGGAATGCCACTTTTTGTAAAACCGTGTTGAGAATCATTAATCAATCTGTGCCTGTCAAGTTGGCTACCGGAATTGCTTCAGCAATTATTGATTCACTAATTTTCCCACTATGGAGGTTAGGCTTATTGGTCTATAGTTCAAAGACAGGGACCTGTCACCTGCCCTAGTAATAGATATTACATTTGCCATTTTCACTTATAGGCAATTGTCAGTTTGTAGTGATATGTTTAAAAGATTAGACAAAAGGTATGCTAAGTTCCTCTTAACATTCCTTTACCACCATTGCAAACAGTTCATCAGGACCTGGGTATTTGTTGGGTTTTAGTTTCTCTATTTGTCTGAGGACCAGCCACAAGTACTGAATCATACTAGGTTTTCATACTGCTTCTACATAATCTAATATTTCAGGAATATCACTAGTATTTTCCAGGGTGAAAAACTGAGAGGAAGTAGGTTTTAGAGTTTCTACATATCCTTATCATGTCGTGATCTGTAGAGAGTTACTTCTTAAGTGGGCAATCTTGTCCCTAATCTTACTTCTGTTATACCTGATAGAACCCTTTTGGGTTAGCCTTTGTATCCCTTGCGATCCTTAGCCTCATTACCTCCCATTGTCTGCTTTTCTTATTCCTTTTTTATTTCTATCTCTATTGAATATTTGATTTCATACCTGCCATTCCCTCTTTTGATACACCTATATATGCTTCTTTTGACCAGTGAGATGTTTTAATCTATCGTTCATCCTTTTGGGGATCATTTTTGTTAGATCTACTTTCCCTACTCGGAACAAAAGTTGTTTGGGCAGCTAGAACTATGCTCTGAAAAACGTCTTATTGGAACGAAGATCACATACCTGACCCATAGTCAGGACATCCACCAATTTAGCCCACCAAGTAATTTTTCAAAATCATGAAGTCTGCAAAGTGAAAATTGGACAGAGATTTGATTGCAGTTATCTGGGTAATTCACATTGCCCATATATTGAAAAAACAAAAAATTAAAAAATAGGTTTTTTTTTTTTTTTTTTTTGGGAAAAAAAATTTTTTTTTTGTTTTTGTGGATAACATTCCCCAAGTAATCATTAAACCTCAAGATTATTAATTAGTGACTCTTTGTTGGCAAAACCAAGAAAACCCCACAAAAAAAAAAAACCCCAAAAAAAAAAAAAATGTTAGAGATTGTTTCTCTAGGTTGGTTCTGTCATACCTGTTCTAAAGACATCCTGAAACAATATCAAGAAAGTAACTAGACTCAAGATTTACTGTCATATTGTCCAATCAAATGTGTCTAAAGTTAAAATCTCCCATTATCACTGCTTCACTCTTTTAGTTTATATACCTTCACCCTCTCTTACTTGATGCTTCTATTTTCCTCCTATCCATCTACTTTTTACTCTATAGGTAGCTTACAACTAAAAAAACGTTCTGGTATAATCAATGCCCCCTCTATAAATATGTAAGTCCTGAAGTCTACTCAACAGTCTTTTATATGCCATCACATAGTCAACAAAACTGTCTTGTTATTTTGCATTACATCAGATCGTGTTGGTAGACAGCAACCACAGGGAAGGTACAACCGTCCTGCCAGATGAACTGTGAACTGAAACCTGTACATGTTTTGCATGATGGTAGGATTGCTAGTTTCTTTCTCTGTCTCATTAAATTCGCTAGATAACAGGGATATCTTGCTACTCCTACTTACACTTTGGTCACACATCACAGACACGCTCATGCATATGTATATACTTAAATCTAGGTTTTTCTCCTTTTTCTAAATACCTCTTGTTATTCTTTATTTTATTCTCATTGTCTGGGGAAGTGGAAAAGAATCTTTTCCCCCGTAAGCCATGCGTGTCGTAGTGAGGCGACTTACATGCTGGAGCATGGCTAGTAACCCCTTCTCCTGTAGGACATTATAAAAAGAGAAGAATAACTTTATTAAAACTTGATGCTTGAATGTGCATGGATGAAGTGCGGATGACAGAAAAAGATGCATTGCTGATGTTATGAATGAAACGAAGTTGGATGTCCTGGCCCTAAGCGAAACAATAGCTGAAGAGGGTAGGAGAGTTTCAGTGGAGGGTATTTAAATGGGATAGATTCTGGAGTATATGGAGAGAGTTAGAGCAAAGGAAGGGGTTGCAGTATGTTGAAGGATCTGTTATGGAAGGTGTAAAAGAGATTATGAATGTGTAAATTCAAGTATTATGTGGATTAAAGTAAAGGTTGGATGCGAAAAGTGGTCATAATACGCGTTGTATGCATCCTGGAGAGAGAGGAATGTAGAGGAGAGAGAGAGATTTGGGAAGATATTAAGTGTATTATTGGAGCATTTTAACCAAGTGAGAGAGTAATTGTGGTAGGGGATAATTTTAACCTGGGGTGCCAGGGGTAAATGTATTAATGGGAGCTCTTTGATTGAACATTTGTTATAGAAAGGGGTTTAGTTATAGGTAATACATTTTTTAAGGAAAAAGAGGATAAATAAGTATACAAGATCATGATGTAGGGCGAAATGACAGTGTGAAGGCTTTACTCAGCTCTGTAACAAACTTCAGACAGTATTACCCAGGCTGGCTCCTCCTCAGGAAAATTAAAGAATAGAAAAAGAAATAATAACAGGACAAACATAATCACTTTATTATATAGAAAATATTAATACAAAACACTTAAATATGAAATATTAATCCTACATTATTGAAAATGAAAAATGAAAAATATAAATGATAACTGAATTCTACGCTTATTTAAACATTGGGTGTTCTGGTGTTGGTGACAATGTGTTGTGAAATCGTAGCCGTGCCAATGATGGGGGGGGGGGGTCGCAGGTGTTGGTTAAATCCAACTGGCTAGTTCATCACAGTTTTGCCTTGAGTATTATATTCCGATGGACAGGGAAAGCAGGTACTTTACAGCTTCAATGATGAGTGGGTTAAGTCCTGCATTTTTCCTACAGGTGCAAAGGTATTAATCCAAAAAGGGGACAGTCTCAGGATGTTAGTCGATATCCATCAGCTCTGTCATTGATTGGCAGGTGACCTCTCTGTCATCCAAGCTGGAAAGATAGACAGGGTACCCACTGCTAAGAATCACTCTCCATGATGAGTACAATTACCTAATAGATGTTGGTGATTATTACAACAGTCACCTAGAGCAAGACTGAAAGGGGGGGGGGGGGGTACTAAGTTTATTATTTGTCAAGAGTGGATAGCTTTAAACATAAAAGTCACTAGAATACAAGGAGGGCATTACATATTTTTTTTTTTTTATTTTTTTTTTTTTTTTTTTTTTTTTTTTTTTTTTGTTTTTTTTTTTTTTGTTTTTTTTTTTTTTTTTTTTTTTTTTTTTTTTTTTTTTTTTTTTTTTTTTTTTTTTTTTTTTTTTTTTTTTTTTTTTATTTTTTTTTTTTTTTTTTTTTTTTTTTTTTTTTTTTTTTTTTTTTTTTATTTTTTTTTTTTTTTTTTTTTTTTTTTTTTTTTTTTATTTTTTTTTTTTTTTTTTTTTTTTTTTTTTCAGTAGTGCTGGGAGCGGTGAGTCTAGTGATTACTGTTTGGACTGGAGCTCCACACGTAACTTGGGGGGGGGGGATAGATGGGGGATGGGATAGCTGGAGCTAGGACTGACCCTACCTTACAAGCAGCCGGCAATGAAACTATCACTTTGGGGAGGGGGGATAAAGGCGGGATTAGCGCGGAAGCTTGACTTACCCTACCTTAACAAGTAGCCGGCAATGTAACTATTGTTACTATATTCTCCCTCTCTACCCTATCTATTGAACTTTTCCCTCACAGACTGTAGTTTGTTGGATTATGTATTGGTAGATAAAGACTGTTGTGGTAGATTCAGGATGTACATGTTTATAGAGGGGCTCTGATATATTCAGATCACTTTCCTAGTTTGTAGCTACACTGAGAGTAAAAGGTAGATGGGATTCATGGAGATATTGAGCATCAGGGAGAGAGAGGTGAAGGTTTATTAAACTAAATGAGGAGGCAGTTAAGGTAAAGTTATAAACGCTTTGGAGGATTGATGGGCTAATGAGAGCATAGGCAATGGGGGTCGTAGAGGTATGGGGTAAGGTTTAAAAATGTAGTGTTAGAGTGTTAAGCAGAAAGTTTGTGGTTACAGGAAAGTGGGTGCGGGAGGGAAGAGGAGCGATTGGTGGAATGATGATGTAAAGAGAATAGTAAGGGAGAAAAAGTAGGCATATGAGAGGTTTTTACAAAGAGCCGTTTGCAAGGAGGGAAGAGTATATGGAGATATAGAGAGAGGTTAAGAGAGTGGTTGAAACAATGTTAAAAATGAGAGAAATGAGAAGAGTTGGGGAGTTGTTATCTAACAATTTTGTTGAAAAATAAGAAAAAGTTTGGTGTGAGATTAACAATTAAGGAAACTAGAGAACAATGGGTTTGTCAGTTAAAAATAGGAGAGGAGAGTTGTTAATTGGATGAGTTAGAGGTTATTTGGAAAGAATGGAGGGAATATTTGAGGAATTGTTAATTGTTGATGAAGATAGGGAAGCTGTGATTTCGTGTATAGGGCAAGGAGGAATAACATCTTGTAGGAGTGAGGAGAGCCAGTTGTGAGTGTTGGGGAAGTCGTGAAGGCAGTAGGTAGAATGAAAGGGGTAAGCAGCGGGTTTGTTGGAATATAAGATAGAAATGTTATAAGCAGGTGGGGATATAGTTTGGAGGGGTTGGTGCAATTATTTAATAAATGTCTGAAAGAGGCTGTAAGGTTACCTTAGGGATTGGCAGAGAGACATGCTTTGTTCCTTTGTATAAGGCAAAGGGGCAAAAGAGAGGGCAAAAATTATAGGGGGATAAGTTGTTGAGTAACCTGGTGAAATGTATTCATAGAGTTATTATTGGAATGAATTTAGAGTAAGTCGGGAGAATAGGATAGCCGATGAACAAGGAGGCTTTAGGAAAGGTTTGGGGTGTGTGGCCGGTGTTTACAGTGTAAAATTAAGTGGAACAGATATTTTGATAGGGGAAGAGGTCTTTGTTGCATTTATGGATTTAGAAAAGGCGTATGACAGGGTGGATTGGGGGTAATGTGGAAGATGTTGCTGGTGTATGTGTATGAGGTAGGTTACTGAAAGCAGTGATGAGTTTTTAACGGAGGGATAGTGGCTAAGTTAGAGTATGTAGGAAAGAAGGAATTATTTCCCTAGTAATAAGTAGCCCTTAGGACAAGATGTGTGAATTTCACCATGGTTGTTTAATATATTTATAGATGGGGTTTAAGAGAAGTAATATGCGTGGGTCTTGGCAAGAGGCGTGGAGTTAAAGATAAAGAATCACACATAAAGTTGGGAGTTGTCACAGTTTTCTTTGCTGATGACACTGTGCTCTTGGAGATTCTGAAGAGAAGTTGCAGAGATTGGTGGATGAATTGGTAGGGTGTGCAAAAGAAGAAAAAATTAAAAGTGAAATACAGGAAGAGTAAGGTTATGAGGATAACAAAAAAGATTTAGGTGATGAAAGATTGGATATCAGATTGGAGGGAGAGAGGATTGGAGGAGGTGAATGTATTCAGAGATTTGGGAAGTGGACGTGTCAGCGGATGGGTCTATGAAGATGGGTGGAATAATAGAATTAATGAGGGAAAAGGGTGAGTGGTGCACTTAGGAGTCTGTGGAGAAAAAGAACTTTGGCCTTGGAGGCAAAGGGGGAATGTATAAGAGTATTAGTTTTACCTACGCTCTTATATGGGTGTGAAGCTTGGGTGATGAAAGTTGCGCGAGGAGAAGGCTGGAGGCTGTGGAGATGTCATGTCTGAGGGCAATGTGTGGGGTAGCAATGTAATGCAGAGAATCGTAGTTTGGAAGCTTAGGAGGTGGTGCAGGATTACCCAAAACTGTTGTCCAGAGGCTGAGGATGGGTTGTTGAGGTGGTTTGGGACATGGTAGAGAGGGGGGGGAAAACGGAGTGAAACTGAGTGACTTCAAGAGTGTATCAGTTCTGTAGTGGAATGGAAGGCGGGGTAGGGGGTCGGCATAGGAAAGGTTGGAGGGAGGGGTTATAAGGAGGTTTTGTATGTGCGAGGGGCTTTGACTTCCAGCAGGCGTGAGTGAGCTTGATTGATAGGAATGAATGAGAGAAAAATGGTTTTTATTACTTGACATGCTGGTTGGAGTGTGAGCAAAAGTAACATTTATTAAGGGGTCAGGGAAACGCAGGCCGGACTTGAGTCCTTGGAGATGGAAAGTAACAGTGCCTGCACTATGAAGGAGGGTTGTTAATGTTGCAGTTAAAATCTGTACTGTAAAGAACCCTCCCAGACAAGACAACGAGATGGAGTAAATGATAGTGAAAGTTTTTCTTTTTTGGGCTCCCTGCCCTTGGTGGAGAAACGGCAAGTGTGATAATAAAAAAAATAATTATTTATCATATTTTTCTTGAAATACATATTACTTCTAACTAGACCCCATTCTATACAAAAGTTCAATCTTTTACACCTGGCACCCCAAACTTACCTACCACATCCCTCTCTAAATGTTTCTCCTACTTTAGAATTTAGGTTCACCTACCACTATTACTCTTTAACTTGGTTTGAGGTTACGATACATTCACTTAACATCTCTCAAATTTCTCTCTCTCTCTCCTCTGTACTCTCTCTTCTCCTGGTGCATGCACACTCAGTATGACCCACTTTTCATATCGACCCTCATTTTAATTCCACAAAATCCTTGAATGTTATACATTGATATTTCCCTCTTCTCCTTCCATAACTAATCTTTCAAACATTATTGCCTACTCCTTACTTAACTCTAACTCTCTCAGATACTCCTGACATATTTCCCATTTATTTATCCCCCACTAATACTACCTACCCCTTTCAGAGTTTGTTTCGCTTAAGGTCGGAAATCCAACTTTTGTTTTCATCATAACATGAGCAATAAAATTTGTTTTTTACAATCCGCTCTTCATCCACGCACAGTCAAGCATCCCAGTTTTTATGAAGCTTTTTCTCTATTTTTAGTAAATGTTTACGGGAAATGGGGTTACCAGCACATTGCTCCGGCATTTTAGTCGCCTTCATACAAAAACACAAATGGATTATGGAGGAAAAGATTCTTTTCCACTTCCCCATCGGGACAATAGTGGAAGATACAAAGAACAAGAACTTTAAGAAGAAGGAAAATACCTAAATGTTGTGTTTTATTTAAATGATGTGTGGGCCTGTGTTGTGTGCCGTATGTGTAAGTAGATGTAGCAAGTTTTATCTGTTATCCATGGTTGTTTATTTGAGACAGAAAAAAGATACGTGTATCCACAATCATGTAAAAACAGTGTTACAGGTTTCTGTTTCACAGGTCACCTGGCAGACGGTTGTAACTTCCTGGGTGGTTTTGTCTTCCAACTACTATGTGGGAGCAACTGTAAGGAATTGGTCACCAGGGTAATTTTTCTTGATTGGGTTCTATGAGTGTTTGCCCCAGTGTTGCAAAAATACTCCTGAAAATAAAGTGTTTCTCAAGTGCTCCTGGTATTGAAACATTGACTCCCCCCTTCCCTTTGTTCTTTTCCCCCCACCCTCTTCCTTTTTTTCTCTCCATGCTCATCCTCAATACACTTGCAAGAGCAAATTGGGTGGGAGGTGGCTTTTCATACCCTTTTGAGGGTACGACTGGCCCTATCCGAATCTCATTCTTCAGGGTCGGCAAATTTAAAAAAAAAAAAAAAAATATTTTTTCCTCCTATGCAAAGATAGAGATTCTTTTCCGATCATAAAGACACCAAAGTAGATATTTGATAGTATACTTACGGAATTATGCTCCGCCAAAGTTAGCGGTCTCGGAGATATTTACGCATCGGCGATTTTGCCCACTTTTGAGCCCCATTTTCGGCCTATTTCACTGTACTAAGTCGCCACAAAAAAATGAATATTTCGTTTGAACTCATTTTTTCTATCGATTGGGTGAAAGAAACCACCCATTTATAAATTCAACTATCAGTACAGTGGTCAGAATTTAGAAATTTTGCCAATTTCACACAATTTCAAAGATGCCATTCCGAATGGGTCCAGAATAAACAAGAAAGCATTCCGGGCACTAAATACTTTTTCCTTAGTCATTAGTACGTCTCAAGGGCCCTCTTATATCCTTTTGCTTTCCCTTTGAATTTTTATTCTCACAAAAAAATTAGATTTATGTTATGCAGACTACTGCATTAGTGTAAAATTGGTATAAATTTATTTTTGAAACTTGTAAAAAAATTATTGGGATCACCAGTTGATGTGTATTGCACGCTTGGCACGATTGTTTACTTTGAAGTTTGGTAAAATCGAACATTTCTGCTTCTTTGAGCTCAATTTCAAGGCACCTTTCTTTGTAAAACCAGTCAAATCATCTCAATTTCTGTAATTTGTCTTCCATTCTATAAAATGAGCCCAAGAAAAACTGAATACAAAAATTAAATTACCTTACGAAAATACACTGAAAAGTCGCTGATTTATTAAAAAAAAATGGTCAAGTTTTTTTTTTCTCATTATGCACTTTTGTGCTGCGATTTTTTTTAGATGTGCACACTGACCACTTTGACCATCTTTAATGAAGGCCTACAGTTTTCTCCCCTAGATTGGCGCTAGAATTTAGGAGATAGTACGTCAAAAACCCCTACGCGTAAACTATTTAGTACGACAAAACCCTTCGAGGGTTAAGTGAAGTTTTCCCTCCTAATACCACTCCTCCCCTCCAGCTCTTGGACCAGCAGGTCATTTCAAATGTACACTAAAACAGTGTTTGAAAAGTGCTTTGAAGTGACCTCAGGCACTGAATTGATGCTAAGAGAGTTCTGTAAAGATCACTTCAGTACAGTAGTGCCCCGCTTTATAGCGTTTCGCTTTACGGCATTCCGCTAATATGGTCATTTCAAATTACAGTGGTCCCTCATTTTTCGTAATTAATCCATTCCTGGAGGAGCCTACTACAAATAAAATTTTACGATTTGTGAATCAATTTTCCCCATAAGAAATAATGTAAATACAATTAATCCATTCCTGACACCCAGAAGTATTAAAACAAAAAATTTTTTTACATGTAATATACATGTAGTACATAAGCAATACAATGGGAAATGATGAATGAAACATTAACAGCATAACACTTACCTTTATTGGAGATTCTTCTTAGTGTATGGAGACTGGAGGGGGAGAGAGATTGGATTGTTTACTTTTGAAGGGGAAACCCCCTTCAGCAAAACCTCAGGTGCCCAAATTTCTTCTTTGGGGTTTTTTTTCTCTGTTTTTAAAGCCCTGGACCCTTGAGGTCACTTGTTGTCTCGCAAAATAACTGTGGAGAGGCCTTTTTTTTGGTGTCTCTTTAAAAAAATTCCCCAAAAAGGGCCCCCCAAATTTTTACTGTACTTTTTTCTCACCTTTTTACCAGGCTTGGTAGAAGCTTCTTTTGGGCCCTGGTAGCTTATTTAGTACTTGCAAGCACAAAATGAGTGGAATATTATGAAAAATTTCGTAGGAGCACTTTGGGGGCCCTTTTCCCCACTGGTAAACAAAGCCAGATGGCTGGGGGGGGGGGCCCCCCGGTGGATAGGTCCCCCCTCTATTTCATTAAAATAAAACAAAAACAAAACCCAGAGGGGAAATTTTCATCCAGACACGAAAAAAGGGGCCCCTTATGCCAAAAACCCCATACAAATCCCCCCCCACTTTCAATACCCCCCCCCCCGGACACCTTGGCCCCAACCCCCTTTTTTCAAAACCCAAAAACGGGAAATTTTTAAATTTTTTAAAACTCTATATTTCTTTGTGACGCCCAAAAAAATTAACGGGGGTCAGGGTTAAATTAAAAAAGAAATTTTTATGTTCCCCCAACGTA
>NC_069475.1:17503491-17520574 GCF_026875155.1 Cherax quadricarinatus
AAATTAAGGGAAAAAAAGCACCTGAAGAGTGTCATCAGGGTTTGGCACCCCATTTTTTGAAGGTTCTCTTATCCATCCTGTCATTTTTTAGCAGCTGCAATTGACAAATGTTAGGGTCCTTGAAGGGAATCCTCCAACATGATCATTCCCGGGTCTTTGACGTTTGTTTTTCGCTCTATTTTGTGGCCAGAATTAGTTTTGTACTCTGATGAAGTTTTGATTTCCTCGTGTCTACCATATCGGAATAATTTAAATTTCTCATCGTTGAACTTCATATAGCTTTCTGCAGCCCATGGAAAGATTTGGTTGATGTCACCTGGAGTCTTGCAGCGTCTGAAATGGAATACACTGTCATGCAGATTCGGGTGTCATCTGCAAAGGAAGACACGGTGCTGTGGCTGACATCCTTGTCTACGTCAGATATGAGGATGAGAAACAAAATGGGAGCGAGTACTGTGCCTTGTGGAACAGAGCTTTTCACCGTAGCTGCCTCGGACTTTACTCTGTTGACGACTACTCTCTGTGTTCTGTTAGTGAGGAAATTATAGATCCATCTACCAACTTTTCCTGTTATTCCTTTAGCACGCATTTTGTGCGCTATTACGCCATGGTCACACTTGTTGAAGGCTTTTGCAAAGTCTGTATATATTACATCTGCATTCTTTTTGTCTTCTAGTGCATCTAGGACCTTGTCGCAGTGATCCAATAGTTGAGACAGACAGGAGCGACCTGCTCTAAACCATGCTGCCCTGGTTTGTGTAATTGATGGGTTTCTAGATGGGTTTTGATCTTGCTTCTTAGGACCCTTTCTAAGATTTTAATGATATAGGATGTTAGTGACATCGGTCTGTAGTTCTTTGCTGTTGCTTTACTGCCCAATTGGTGGACTGGGGCTATGTCTGTTGTTTTTAGTAACTGTGGGACGACCCCCGTGTCCATGCTCCCTCTCCATAGGATGGAAAATGCACGGTATAGGGGCTTCTTGCAGTTCTTGATGAACACGGAGTTCCATGAGTCTGGCCCTGGGGCAAAGTGCATGGGCATGTCATTTATCTCCTGTTCGAAATCATTTGGTGTCAGGATAACATCGGATAGGCTTGTGTTAACCAAATTCTGTGGTTCTCTCATGAAAAAATTCATTTGATCTTCGACTCTCAATCTGGTTAGCGGCTTCCTAAAAGCTGAGTCGTATTGGGACTTGAGTAGCTCATTCATTTCCTTGCTGTCATCTGTGTAGGACCCATCTTGTTTAAGTAGGGCCCAATACTGGACGTTGTTCTCGACTTGATTTGGCATAGGAGAAGAAATACTTTGGGTTTCTTTCGATTTCATTTATGGCTTTTAGTTCTTCCCGCGATTCCTGACTCCTATAAGATTCCTTTAGCTTAAGTTCGATGCTTGCTATTTCTCTGACCAGTGTCTCCCTACGCATTTCAGATATATTGACCTCTTTTAGCCGCTCTGTTATTCTTTTCCGTCGCCTGTAAAGGGAGCGCCTATCTCTTTCTATTTTACATCTACTCCTCCTTTTTCTTAGAGGAATAAGCCTTGTTCATACATCGAGTGCCACCAAGTTAATCTGTTCTAGGCATAAGTTGGGGTCTGTGTTGCTTAGTATATCTTCCTAGCTTATATCGGTTAGGACTTTTTTACTTGGTCTCACTTTATATTTTTGTTATTGAAGTTGTATTTGGTGAATGCTCCCTCGTGACTAATCTCATTATGTCGGTCTGGAGCTTCACGCATACATGTCTGAACCTCAATTATGTTATGATCTGAGTATATTGTTTTTGATATGGTTACATTTCTTATCAGATCATCATTGTTAGTGAAGATGAGGTCTAGTGTATTCTCCAGTCTAGTAGGCTCTAATATTTGCTGGTTTAAATTGAATTTTGTGCAGTGATTTAAAAGCTCGAGTGAGTGTGAGTTTTCATCAGAGCTGCCTCCAGTGCTATTACTGCAACAATATTATTTGTTATTTCCTCCATTTTAGGTGCCTTAAGTTGAAATCCTCTAGGAGCAAGATGTTGGGTGCAGGAGCAGGCAGATTTTCCAGACAGTGGTCAATTTTTAACAGCTGTTCCTGGAATTGCTGGGATGTTGCATCCAGAGGCTTGTAGACTACAACAATGACTAGGTTTTGGTTCTCGACCTTTACTGCTAAAACTTCCACTACATCATTTGAGGCATTAAGCAGTTCTGTGCAAACAAGTGACTCTGCAATGTACAGGCCAACCCCCCCCCCTTTTGCCTGCTCACTCTGTCACATCTGTATAGGTTGTAACCTGGGATCCACATTTCGTTGTGCAAGTGATCCTTTATGTGGGTCTCAGTGAAAGCCACGAACATTGCCTTTGCCTCTGCAAGCAGTCCATGGATGAAAGGTATTTTGTTGTTTGTTGCTGGCTTTAGACCCTGTATATTTGCAAAGAAGAATGTCATCGGACTTGTGGTATTGTTGGTACTTGGGGGGGATTTTTTTTCCGGCATTAGTATCTGTATCTGTTGGTTAGGAGTGGAGTCCATCGACTCTGGTTCCACTCCAGGAATGACAGGATTTGGTGTACGATTTCTGCCATTTCCTGCCAGTTTTTTTTCCTTCCTGGCACTAAAAAACCCTTTCCCTCTTGAGTGGCTGTGGCTACCCAGGTTTTCCCATGGCCTGGATGTTTTGTATCTTTTTGTCCCTTTAGATGGTGTGCCTGGCAATTTAAGTTATAGCACAGTCTTTCCTGTACTGAAGAGGTACACATTTCAGAGTGAAAAAGCTTACAGGAAGTGAGTTTGCATTTTCCTGTTGTCATATGGGCACGGCATTTTCTAGGGTGGTCATAGTTGCACGTTCCGTCTGTTTTTCTAGATTTCCCATGTCTGCAGATACCAAGTGCATAGTATGTGCACAGGCTTGGTTTCCGTTTGCCTTGGGTTTCTGTGACTGTATTCCCTGTTGGTGCATGTTTCCCTGTCTTATTCCTATCCTCCCTAGCACCAACAATGGAGCTCCCACCGGTTGTTTTCGGTAATATATCCTCATTATTGCTAGTGGAGTCCTCTTGTTTGCTATTTCCTGAGGTATTTCTAGTTTGCAATATTGGTTTTATCTTATCTTTGACTACACTTGTTTCCCCACTACGGTTCCTGTCCCCTATGAGGTCATTTATATGTATTCCTTCCTGCGTATAATTCCCGACTACCTGGACAAAATCTCCAGCTTCACCATTACTGTCTCACAGGACAGCACCTCCAGCTTCACCAGCTACTGTGAAAAGCTCTGTTCCACAAGGCACAGTACTCGCTCCCATCTTGTTCCTCATGCTCATATCCGACATAGACAAGGATGTCAGCCACAGCACCGTGTCTTCCTTTGCAGATGACACCCGAATCTGCATGACAGTGTCTTCCATTGCAGACACTGCAAGGATCCAGGCGGACATCAACCGAATCTTTCAGTGGGCTGCAGAAAGCAATATGAAGTTCAACGATGAGAAATTTCAATTACTCAGAAATGGTAAGCACGAGGAAATTAAATCTTCATCAGAGTACAAAACAAATTCTGGCCACAAAATAGAGCGAAACACCAACGTCAAAGACCTGGGAGTGATCATGTCGGAGGATCTCACCTTCAAGGACCATAACATTGTATCAATCGCATCTGCTAGAAAAATGACAGGATGGATAATGAGAGAACCTTCAAAACTAGGGAAGCCAAGCCCATGATGACACTCTTCAGGTCACTTGTTCTATCGAGGCTGGAATATTGCTGCACACTAACAGCACTTTTCAAGGCAGGTGAAATTGCTGACCTAGAAAATGTACAGAGAACCTTCACGGGGTGCATAACGGAGATAAAACACCTCAATTATTGGGAGCGCTTGAGGTTCCTAAACCTGTATTCCCTGGAACGCAGGAGGGAGAGATACATGATTATAAACACCTGGAAAATCCTAGAAGGGACTAGTACCGAACTTGCCACGAAATCACTCACTTACGAAAGCAAAAGACTGGCAGGACGATGCACCATCCCCCAATGAAAAGCAGGTTTCGTCACTAGCACGTTAAGTGACCATACAATAAGTTGTCAGGCGGGCCCGAGACTGTTTCAACTGCCTCCCAGACACTAAGGGGGTTTACCAACAGACCCTGGCAGTTCTTCAGGGCGTCAATAGGGCAAATTTCCGTCGCGCGCTCCCCCCCGAAAAAAATTCGAAAAATATGGAAATGAGTTATATATACTGAAAAATTGCCCTCAACTCTTTGGCAACACAATGGTACCAGAATGAATGTTCTACGACGTTTCTACAAGAAATTAGAATTATAGTCATTTATATCAGGTATGGTGACGGCGATGTTGGTACCGAGTCTCGCTCCCGGCCCTATATTACTTTTTTGGAGTTATTTTTCTTGTTTTTTATCGCCTTTTTCTTGCATTATTTTTCTAATATAACTAAAATGTCTATTTGGCATCTTAATACGTAGGCGGGACTTATCCGCAAGACTTAGTGACAACCGGGAACCAGACGGACGCTCAGCAGTTTCCGCTCCCGAGGGTGCCAGCAGAATCACACATTATTACGCTTTTATATCAACTCTACGTCTTATTTGTCTATCAGAAATTGATCTAATTTGATATAATAATCACTCTAAATAAACATAACAAACATGTTATATACTTAGGCTCTGATTAAAATATGCCATTAATATGACGAAAGATTATCGGGAAATATATTTCGATATGTATTGAGTCCAGTCCCATTTTTAGTATCTGAGTAAGAGAAAACGGTGTTTTGAAGAGGGATAACTGCCACTGAACATCAGTTAAGTTTACTAAGAAATACACCCAAACAAACGCAATTTTCGTGAAAATTTTTTTTTTGTTTTTGAGGACGGGGGACTGGCCGGGCTCCCGGCCGATATCGCGGAAGTAACCTTATTCACCTAATGTCCAAACTTCCACTTTATTACTGAATTAATGGAATTATAATATCACAAAAGTGTAGAATAATGATTTCTCCGTTTTTTTCGGTGAGCAAATTTTGGAATATTCCAAATACTTTGGAGTTATGTGGGGAGTAAAGGGCAGATTTTTTTGCAATATTCCCTAGGAACTAACAAACTTTATTTTTTTGTGAAATAAAGATAAGTCTAATTAGAGAAAAGGACTCAACGAATATTAGTATAAGCATTGTTCTCTCGGCACCAAGTGTCCAAACAACCTTGCGTAGTCCCATATAAGAGAAAGCTTGGCCACAAGGGCATTTTCAGTAAATCAGTCATTTCTCAGTTGTTGTTTGAGGTATATTTTTGATAAATATTTTCAAGAAAGAGTGAAACGACTTTGTCTTGTGTACCAAAACTGGAGAAAATCGGACAGTAAACAACAGAGTTACAGATTTTGCCCTACTGCCCCCTTCAGGGAGCATTAGGGACATATAATACGTAGTTATTTGTCAATATTCTTCCATAAATAACAAAAAAAAGCACAATAACGTGTCTGGAACAATATATAAATAAATCGCACACAGGAGAGATGAGCTTACGACGACGTTTCACTCCGACTTGGACCATTTACAAAGTCATACTAACAAAGGAAGAGGAGGGAGTACATATAAGCCAGCAGACAGGGACAGGAACAAGAGAGCAAGTGGAGGTAGTAGTAGTAGTAGTAGTAGTGGAGCCAGTCAAATACTAAGAAAAGAAGAGCGACTACAAGGGAAGCCCACAGAAGGTAGGAGACGAACTCGAGGGTAGAAAATATAAACAATGAAAGACAAAATATCAAGGCCAGAAGAAAGGAAAACCCAAAATGGGGAAGAAAAAGGGCAAAGAAGGGCGAAGAGGGAGGAAAGTTGTGTATAAAGGAGATTCGTCCAAATGGCGACTGTGGAAGTTATACCTGGCATAGACAGTTTTTAGCAGAAGATCAATCAAATAGGATGACTGTGATCTTGATATGACAGAAAAGGAGCATTGTTGGGTCGACAAACCTAACATTTACTTTGTGCCCTCCTTAAGTCTGTCAGAAAGGATTGGCTAGTTTCTCCAAAAGTACTGAGGAGGACAGGAGGGTACAAGAAAGAGAGTTAGACACCTCAATTAGGCGCTCCTCAAGTGTCCATTCTATTTCTTGTTCCTCCTGTTCCTCTTCAGTACTTTAGAGAAATGCTCGATCTATTTCTGACAGACTTATGGAGTACAAAAGTATTGTTAGGTTTGCCGACACCAACTATGTTTTTTTTCTGTCATGTCAGAGATCACAGTCATCCTATTGGATGATTTTCTATATAAAATTATCTATCCTACTTCTAACTTTCACAGTCACCGCCTTGTTGAATCCTCCCTTATACACAACTTTCCTTGTATGAATCTTAGTCCTGGCATTGTCTCTGTAGATGTGTTCCTTTCCCATTACATCATAAAATGTTGCAAACTTCAGAACAACTTTGACTTAATCTGATTCTTTTTTTCCCATCTTCCTCTTCCTCTTCCTCTTTCCTCTTTCTCCTTTGGGGTTTCTTCTGCCTTGGGTATTTGACAGGCCCGGTGGCCTGGTGGCTAGAGCTCCCGCTTCACACACGGAGGGCTCGGGTTTGATTCCCGGCGGGTGGAGGTGGAACAATTTTGACATGATTCCTTACACCTGTTGTCCTGTTCACCTAGCAGCAAATAGGTACCTGGGTGTTAGTCGACTGGTGTGGGTCGCATCCTGGGGGACAAGATTAAGGACCCCAATGGAAATAAGTTAGACAGTCCTCGATGACGCACTGACTTTCTTGGGTTATCCTGGGGTTGGCTAACCCTCCGGGGTTAAAATCCGAACGAAATCTTATCTTATCTTATTTACTCACTTCCTCTCTTGTTCCCGTCCCGTCTGATGGTTCTATATATACTCCCTCCTTCTCGCCTTTTGTCATTGTGATTTGTAAATGGTCTGAGTTCGGACCCAGAAACTCATCGTAAGCTCCTGTCTTATATGTGCGGGTGTTTGTGTAACATCATTACCAACTTTGGTGAAGGTTGATTTTGGGAGCGGTGCGAGGTCAGGGTTCAATACGACGTTACACTGTCAGTGGCCCTATACAAACAACAACAACAACAACAACTTGTGTTGTTGACTTAGTGTGTCGTGAGTGTGATAAGTGAACAATTAACAGTGTTTGTGGTGTCTAACACAGGTGAGTAACAAACCTGTGGTGTTCTAAACACAGGTGAGTAACACTGTGATGTCCTAACACGGGCGAGGAGTATCAAGTAACACTGTGGTGTCTAACACAGGTCGAGTAAACACTGTGGGGTATAACACAGGTGGGTTAAACAACTGTGGTGTCTAACACAGGTGAGTTAACACACTGTGGTGTCTAACACAAGTGAGTAACACCTGTGGTGTCTAACTTGGTGAAGTAACATAACTGTGGTGTCGAACCAGGTGTGATAACAGTTGTGGGTGTTTACACAGGGGAAGTAAAGTAAGTAACACCTGTGGTGTCTAACACAGGTGAAGATGTAACACCTGTGGTGTCTAACCACAGGTAAACACCTGTGTTGTCTAAACACAGGTTGAGTAACAACTGTGGTGTTAAAAACACAGGTGAGTAACACCTGTGGTGTCTACACGGCGAGAGTAAACACCTGTGGTGTTCTAACACAGGCGAGTTAACAAAACTGTGGTGTCTAAACGGTGAGTAACAAATGTGGTATGTCTAACCACAGGTGAGTAACACTGTGGTGTATAACACAGGTGAGTAACAACTTGTGGTGTCTAACACAGGTGAGTAACACCTGATGGTGTATAACACAGGCGAGTAACAACTGTGGTGTCTCTAAACACAGTTGAGTAACCAGCTGTGGTGTCTAAGACAGGTGAGTAACATCCGTGGTGCTAAACCGGTGTGTACTCCTGTGGTGTCTCTAACAAGGTGAATAACACCTGTGGTGGAACACAGGTGAGTAACCCTGTGGGTGGTCTAAACACAGCGAGTAACACCTGTGGTGTCAACACAGGTGAGTAAACACTGTGGTGTCTAACACAGGCGAGGTAACACCTGTGGTGTCTATCACCAGGTGAGTAACACCTTTGGTGTCATAACACAGGTGAGTAACACCTTGTGGTGTCTAACAAAGGTGAGTAACACCTGTGGTTGTCTAACACAGGTGATTAACAGTGTGGTGTCTAAGACAGGTGAGTAGTAACACTGTGGTGTCTAAACACAGGTAAGCACCTGTGGTTGTCTAACACAGGTGAATAACACCTGTGGTGTAACACAGGTGAGTAAACACTGTGGTGTCTATCACAGGAGAGTAAACTTGTGGTGTCTAACACAGGGGCGAAATAAACACCTGTGGTGTCTAAACACAGGTGAGTAACACCTGTGGTTGTATAACACAGGTGAGTAACACTGTGGTTTTTGTCTAACACAGGTGAGTAACTCTGTGGTGTCTAACACAGGTGAGTAACACCTGTGGTGTCTAACAGGTTAGTAAACACCTGTGGTGTATAACCAGGTTAGTCCCCCCCATGTTGGTGTCTTAACACAGGTTTCCAGACCCACCTGTGGTGTCTAAACACAGGTGAGTAACAACCTGTGGTGTCATAACACAGGGTGAGTAACAACTGTAGTGTCTAACACCAGGTGAGTAAACACTACCTTTATTACAATATACATTCTGTGCTAGATGATTACATAGAGAGAGTTTGACCCATGAAATATAGTGTATTATTAAGGCGCCAAGACATGATTCATATCCTTGTGAGTCTTGTTGGACTGTCTTACTGCTCAGGTGTTGACTGTCTTACCTGCTCAGGTGTTGACTGTGTTACTGCTCAGGTGTTGACTGTGTTGCCTGCCTCAGAGTGATGACTGTCTTTCCTGCTCAGGTGTTGACTGTGTTACCTGCTCAGGTGTTTGTTGTCTGTGTTGCTGCCAGGTGTTTGACTGTGTTACCTACTCAGGAGTTGACTTACCTGCTAAGGTGTTGACTGTGTTGCCTGCTCAGGTGTTGACTGTTCTTACCTGATCAGGTTGTTGACTGTCTTACCTGCTCAGGTGTTTGACTGTCTTCCCTGCATCAGGTGGTTGACTGTCTTACCTGTCAGGTGTTGAATGTCTTTACATGCTCAGGTGTTGACTGTCTTACCTGCTCAGGTGTTGACTGTGTTAGCTGCTCAGGTGTTGACTGTGTTAGCTGCTCAGGTGTTGACTGTCTTACCTGCTCAGGTGTTGACTGTGTTAGCTGCTCAGGTGTTGACTGTCTTACCTGCTCAGGTGTTGCCTGTCTTACCTGCTCAGGTGTTGACTGTCTTACCTGCTCAGGTGCTGACTGTGTTACCTGCTCTAGCTGCTCAGGTGTTGACTGTGTTAGCTGCTCAGGTGTTGACTGTCTTAGCTGCTCAGTTGTTGACTGTGTTAGCTGCTCAGGTGTTGACTGTCTTAGCTGCTCAGGTGTTGACTGTGTTACCTGCTCAGCTGTTGACTGTGTTGGCTGCTTAGCTGTTGACTGTTAGCTGCTCAGGTGTTGACTGTGTTACCTGCTCAGGTGTTGACTGTGTTACGTGCTCAGGTGTTGACTGTGTTAGCTGCTCAGCGTTTGTGACTGTTAGCTGCTCAGGTCGTTGACTGTGTTAGATGATAAGTGTTAACTGTTGTTAGCTGCTCAGGTTGTTGGGAAAACTGTGTTAGTTGCTCAGGTGTTGACTGTCAGGTATTAGCTGCTCAGGTGTTGACTGTTATCTGCTCAGGTGTTAGGTGCTCAGGCAGGAGCAGGTGTTAGGTGGTCAGGTAATAACAGGTTTTAGGTATTTAGGCAGCAGCAGGTGTTGGGTGGTGAGACAGCAGCAGGTGTTTAGGTTGGTGAAGCAGAAGTTAGCACTAACGCAGCAGGTGTTAGGGTGGTTGAGGCAGCAAGCAGAGGTGTTAGGTGGTGATGGCAGTAGCCCAGCAGCCAAGTGTTAGGTGGTGAGGCTAGCAAGCAAGCAGGTGTTAGGTGGTGAGGGTAGCAGCAGCAGGTGTAAGTGGTGAGCGCCAGCAGTAGCAGGTGATAGGTGGTGACAGCAGCAGCAGAGCAGGTGTTAGGTGGTGTAGCAGCAGAAGGTGTTAGGTGGTGAGGCAGCAGACAGCAGCAGCAAAGTGTTACGGTGGATGAGGCAGCAGCAGCAGGTGTTAGGTTGTTCAAGCAGCAGCAGCAGGTTTTAGGTGGTGAGGGCCAGCAGCACACAGGGTTAGGTGGTCAAGCAGCAGCAGCAGGTGTTAGGTTGTGAGGCAACAGCAACAGGTTTTTAGGTGGTGAGACAGACAGAAACAGGTGTTAGGTTAGTGAGGCAGCAGCAGCATGTGTTAGTGGTGAGGGAGCAGATACAGCAGGTGTCTAGGTGGTGAGGGGAGCAGCAGCGGTGTTAGGTGGTCAGGCAGCAGCCAGCAGGTGGTTATGTGGTCAGGCAAGCAGCAGCAGGTGTTAAGGTGGTCAGGGCAGCAGCAGCAGGTGTTAGGTGTCAGCAGCAACAGCAGGTGTGTTAGGTGGTCAGGCAGCAGCAGCCTAGGTGTTAGGTGGTGAGGCAGCAGTAGCAGGTGGTTAGGTGGTGAGCGCAGCAGCAGCAGGTGTTAGGTGGTGGTGAGCAGCAGCAGGTGTTAGGTGGTGAGGCAGCCAGCAGAGTGTTAGGAGGTGAGCAGCAGCAGGTGTTAGTGGTGAGCAGCGCAGCAGGTGTAAGGTGATGAGGCAGCAACAGCAGGTGTGTTAGGGTGGCAGGGCAGCAGCCAGCAGGTGTTAGGTGGGTGAGGCAGCAGCAGCAGGTGTTACGGTGGACTTGGCTGCAGCAGGAGCAGGTGTTAGGTGGTGAGGCAGCAGTAGAGGTGTTAGGTGGTGAGGCAGCAGCAGCAGGTGTTAGGTGGTGAGGCAGCAAGCAGCAGGTGTTAGGTGGTGAGGGAGCAGCAGCAGGTGTTAGGTGGTGAGGCAGCAGCAACAGGAGTTAGGTCGTTAACCAGCAGTTGTTAGGTGGTCAGGCAGCAGCAGCAGGTGTTGGGTGGTCAGGCAGCGCAGCAGGTGTAGGTGGTTTCAGGACAGCAAGAAGCAGCAGGTGTGTTAGGTGGTGAGGCAGCAGCAGCAGCAGTTGTTAGGTGGTGAGGCAGCAGCAGCAGCAGGTGTTAGGTGGTGAGGCAGCAGCAGCAGGTGTTAGGTGGCCAGGCAGCAGCAGCAGGTGTTAGGTGGTGAGGCAGCAGCAGGTTTAAGTTAGTAAGTTTTAAGGTTTATGTTACATAAAAAACAATATTGTTGAGCAGAACATTCATATACAAGGTTCATTATTTAACCAAGAATAACCCAATAAGCTTACTAGTTTATTTAGGTACAATACACATAAATATCACTTCACAACAAATCTTTCATACATAGTAACTGTACATTAACCACAGGAGTAAAACAAAAATTATCATAACATAGTAACATGTACATTAACCACCAGAGTAACACAAAAAATTATCATACATAGTAAACATGTACATTATCCACCCAGAGTAAACACAAAAATTATCATACATAGTAACATGTACATTAACCGCCAAGAAGTAACACAAAAATATCTACATCAGTAACGTGTACATTTAACCACCAGAGAACACAAAAAATTATCTACATTAGTAACATGTACTTTAACCACCAGTTGTAACACAAATTATAATACATAGTAACATGTTACATTAACCACAGAGGAGTAACACAAAAAAGTTTATCATACATAGTAACATGTAATTAACCTCCAGGAGTAACACAAAAAAATTATCATACATAGTAACATGTACTTTAACCCTCCAGAGTAACACAAAAATTATCATACATAGTAACATGTACATTAACCACCAGGTAACACAAAAAAACGCAGAGTGACTTAATTGTGCTCCTTGTAAGTATCTTATTATTTAATCTTAAAAACTCTAAGTCAACTTGTGTCAAATAAATCAGTCACATATAATAAATAAGGTATATTCGGTAATAAGGGAGGCCCCTGGCCTTGGGCAAGGTGGGAAAACTTTTAAAGGTTGTTTTCCTTACCACCAGTTGTCATGCTTCCACCTAGCAAGTAGGTTTCCTGTGGTTTAGTTGACATGGTGTGAGTGAACATCCTGAGGGACTCAAGATTGAGGACCACAATGGTAAAATAAGACTGACAGTTCCTAGATGAGCACTGACTTTCTTGGGTAATCTTGGGTGGCTAAACTCTCCCACCATTTAAAAATCTGAACATAAAAATCTTACCCTAAGGTAAATGAGTTATTTACATTAATATTAAATAGAGACTCAAACGTATAGGAACAGTTACGTATATTAGAGACTCACCCTTATGGTCAACAGTTACTTATATTTAGTAATCTAATTATATTACATAGTCACATAGATACATTTGACTACATTTTTATACTGGTAACTGTGAAAGTCAGTCAGTTGATATATTAAGTTACTTTATTAACAATATGGTATTGCTAACATTATTAATCCGTTCAGGGTTTCCAGTCGTACTAGTATGGCTTTACGCCCCAGGGGTTTTTGACGTATAGTATATGCCTAAATTCTAGCACCCTCAAATCTAGTGAAGCTGGTAGGGCCTACATATGAAAGAATGTGTCTATGTGGTCTGTGTGCACAGTATAAAAAAGTCCTGCAGCATACAGTATGAATGAGAAAAAAAAAAAAAACCTTTGACCATGTCTTTTTTATTAAAACAACGACTTTGCACTGTATTTTCATGTGGTATTTATTGTGTTATTCTAGTTTTTCTGGTGTCATTTTATAGAATGGTTACATTACACAGAAAATGAGATGATTTTGGACTGATTTTTACAAATGAAAAGTACCTTGAAATTGAGCTGAAAGTAGCAGAAATGTTCGATTTTTACCAAATTTCAAATACTAATCGTCCAATACAAGTCAACTGGTGAGTCTAATGTTCTTTCACAAGTTGTGCTGATTCTTATTTTATCTTTTTTCTTACACTAATGCTAGTAGTCTGCATAACAGTAATCTTCTAATCTTTTGTAAAGAAATTATAAATTCAAGTGGAAGCCAAAGGAAATATAAAAGGGGCCTGGGGTGTAACTAATCTGAACAGAGCTAGCCAAACTTGCTATTTTAGGCCATAATGTCTTGTTTGTTCTAGACCCTATTCAGAAATTTGGCATCTTTTGAAAGTTTGTATGGAATTGGCAAATTGATAAATTCTGACCACTTTATTGGATAGTTTGAAATCCGGTAAATGGAGGTGGTTTCTTGTATCATTCGGTATAGAAAATAATGGACGTTCTATCGAAATACTTTGATTTTTGTCGAACTAGTACACTGGAATTGCAAATAAAATAGGGCCTCCAAATGGGCAAAAAATTGCCCAATTGACGTTGTGGTGGCTCATCTGGTGTTTGCTTGGTCAACCATGCTGTATGTGTGGAGACTCACTGCCCACATATCCATCACAGGCCTGCGTGATCTGGGAATCTGGTAAGATAATGTCCTGTTTCCTCCTTCAAGGCATTCTACACTTGTTCTAGCCATCTTTTCTGATTATCTTCTGGTAAGTTGTTGAATAGTCGGGGAACACACATATCCCCGGATGTTGATACAGTGTTCCCTTATTGTGACCTCTGCACCCCTGCTTCTCTCTGGGTTTATCCTTACACTTTCTCCCATATCTTCTCACTCTAGTATGTTGGTATGGACCATACCAGACCAAACCTTACCCAACATTACTGATTATTGGAATACTAAACAAAATGAAAATACTGTATAATAGTTCCATGATGTTCTAAGTTGTATGTATTGAAAAAGGATAGAGTACAACCTCTCCTCACTTAGCGATGTGCTTCATTTACCGACAACGTGGACTTTATGATGGACCTCTCTGACCAGTTGTCCCTTACCTAAATGTATGTTAAAGTGATTTCCTCTATTCTGTTTAATAAGGTATACAATACTACTACTGTGTAAAACATTTAAAAATATACCAGAAATGTTAAAAATGGTGCAAAGGTGACATTAAAAACTATATCAATATGGTTGACACAAACCCACTCCATTATAGTTGCTCTCATTTAGAAGATAATGTGTTTTTCTGACTAACTTAACATTTCATAAAATTCAAAAACATAATTATGGTCAAAGAGATTTTTTTTTTTATTTTATTTATTTTGTCTTTGCAAACAGATAATTGAGTATTATATTTACAATGTGGGTTGCAGTAGTACAAAGATAGGCCTTATTATGCCTGGCATTATGGGCCAATTACATTATTGACTTACGACTACTTAATACAAGGATTTTTATCATAGTTGTACAGTAGGACAGTAATGATTTCATAGTTGAAATAGTTAGTTATTAATGTAAGTGAATTAAACTTGTATAAGACAAAGCATATATTCATAAGTCTAAATGCTTATTGTGGGAAAAACAATTAGTTCAATATTATATTCCTGTCTACATGATAGAGGTTCAAGTGATTGTGAAGATATGATATGGGAAGTAATAGGTGGAGTATGGTGTATTGAATATTTAGAATCTTAGTCTTGGTGATAAGTGGCTTTTGATTTTCAGAATGGGTTACTTGAATATATTATGGGAATGAATTCATTATGTTTAGGGCCTTTATGTGACATAGAAGTTTTTACATAGTGTGAATGGACACACAGTTATATGTCAAAAAGAGATCTGTGTTTTGTGTTGTGGTCATGTGTCCTGTTAAAGTTGGTGAGGAGAAGTTTGAGTGAAGGATTTATATTTGTGTGTATTTTTCTGTGTATGCAGTAGGCACATGAGTAAGTATGGATGTTCTTAATGGTGAGCAGATTCAGACTTTTGAAAATTGGTGGAGTATGCTGGCCTGAGTGGGAATTCATTATCATTCTTACTGCTGCCTTTTGCTGAGTTATGAGGGGTTTTAGGTGATTGGATGTTGTTGATCCCCATGCACAAATTCTGTATGTATGATAAGGGTATATGAGTGTATGGTACAGTGCCAGGAGAGCTGATTGTGGAATGTAGTACCTTATCATTGATAGTATGCCTACAGTCCTAGAGATTTTCTTGGTGATTTGTTGTATGTGTGTCCTGAACTTAAGGCTACTGTCAAGGTGGATACATAGGAATTTTCCTTCTGTGAGTCTTTTGACTGATGATCCATTTATCGTTATGTTAATCGGATTATTTGCAGCTTTGTTTCCAAACTGAATGAAATAGGTTTTATCGGTATTCAAGGAAAGCTTATTATTCGTCATCCAGGCAGATATTTTCTGCAATTCGGCATTGACTGTGTTTGCTAGTATGACTGTGTTTGGATGGGTAAAGACATATGTAGTGTCATCTGCGAATAATATGGGTTTGAGTAGCTGTGATGCATTCGGTAGATCATTGATGTAGATGAGGAAGAGGAGTGGTCCAAGGATGCTTCCTTGTGGGACTCCTACTGTAATTGGTTGGGTGGAAGAGTTTGCATCATTTGCATACACATATTGAGTTCTGTTACAAAGGTATGATTTTAGGTAGTTGAGGGAGTGGCCTCTGATACCATAGTGCGTTAATTTGGAGTACAGCAGTTCATGGTTGACTGTATCGAAAGCTTTACGTAAATCAATGAAAATGCCAAGCGGGACTTCTTTCTTTTCGAGTGCGGTGTATATTAGTTCTAGCATGTGTATGATAGCATCATTCGTGCTTTTATTATTCCTGAATCCAAACTGACAAGGGTTTAATATGTTGTGTGAGACGAGGTAGGAATAGATCCGTCTATGAATTAATTTTTCAAAGAATTTAGAGAGCAGTGGTAAGTTAGATATTGGTGTATAGTTATTCAAGTCAGCTTGGTCACCTCCTTTGTCGATTGGAGTGACTCTCACTATATTGAGGATTGTTGGGAAGGTAGCTGATTCAATGGATTTGTTAAAGAGCGTTGCAATAATTGGTAATAATACTTGAGAAGCTTTTTTGTACATAAAAGCAGGCAAGCTGTTTATGTCTCCTGCCTTGTTTTTAAGGGTGCTTATGATGAGCATAACTTCTATGGGGTTTGCTGGAGCTAGGAATAGTGTATTTGGGTAGGTACCTATGAGGTAGTCTGATGGATGGGTGTTTACGCTTGGTATTTTATTCTCTAGATTTTTACCCATGGTGGAGAAGAAAACGTTGAGTCTGTTTGCTGTTTCTGTAAGTGTGAGTGGGGGTTCATCTGATTTCGTTAATTTAATTGTTTTGTTTTTAGATAACTTTTTATTTCCAAGAATTTCAGATAGAGTTTTCCAGGTTTTTTTCATATCACCTTTGATGTTATGTAATCTATTTTCATAATACAATTTTTTAGATCTTCTTATCAGGCTGGTAAGTGCAGACGAGTAATGTTTAGACTGTTCTCTAGTTATTTGACCCATTCTATACTGTTTTTCATATTTGTGCTATGTGTTAATGGATTTAAGGATGCTTGGTGTTAGCCAGGGATTATTCAGTGTCTTTGCTGTGATCTGTTTAGTTTTTTTTTGGGGCAATGTTTGTTTTAGTGGCTTTGTTTTTTTTTTTTTAGAAAATTATTTATACATTCATTCATATCCGCATATGTTTCGAACTCATTTTGCCAATCAATGTTATTCATAGCTGCCATAAAGTGTTTACTGCTCTCTCGTTATGTAGTCTGAAGGTTACTTTAGTGGTGTCTTGTGGCAGTTTGCCCAGATTAGTTATGAGGAAGGTTGGGTAGTGGTCTCACCTACTCACCTAATTGTACTCACCTAATTGTGGTTGCAGGGGTCGAGACTCAGCTCCTGGCCCTGCCTCTTCACTGATCACTACTAGGTCCTCTCCCTCTCAACTTCCTGAGCTTTGTCATACCTCTTCTTAAAACTATGTACAGTTCCTGCCTCCACTACTTCACTTGCTAGGCTATTCCACTTCCTGATGACTCTATGACTTCCTAACATCCCTGTGACTTGTCTGAGTCTTCTGTGTTTTCTGTGATTATGCCTGATTTTAAAAGGGATATTGTGTTTGTCCAGATGTGGTCTATTAAGGAGATTTGTCTCGGAAAAATTTTGTAGGTTTTTTATTTTTTTGGTTTGAACGGGCCCCG
>NC_069475.1:17521074-17587362 GCF_026875155.1 Cherax quadricarinatus
GAACACATGACCATAACACAAGGCACAGATCACTCTTTGATGTTCCTCATGTCCATCTCACACTATGCAAAAACTCAATGCACATATAAGGCCCTAAAATCTGGAATTCATTACCTGTAAATATAAAAGAAACACTACCTGTTTATAAATTCAAGTGTCTTCTCAAAGATCACTTACTCATCCACAACCAAATAAATACTGAATAACTGAACCTTATAAATTGTATATCTTAAATGTTTCTCACAATTATATCACATAAATGTTAAACCTAAAACCCAATCTAACTTTACTATTTTTTAAATACACTACCTAACAGAATTCTCCATATGACTGAATGTACAACAATGCATGCAACCATATGACCTGTGTTTGTAATACTCACTTGTGCTTTATAGTAATCTGTTTACATTAATGTTTTATCACTGATTTCATCATTGCTTAGTTAATCTTAAGTTAATTTTAAGCCAGCCCGTAATGCTATGCATTGTATAAGTACCTTTGGCATGCTGCTCTTATCTGTATTTTTTTTGTACCTCTGTATGTGTGCTCAAATTGTAAATAAATAAATAAATAAATAAAAAAAGCCTTTAACCAATTTGGACATTAACTTAATTAATTTTCCCCATAAGAAATACTGTACTGTAATGGGAATCTAATTAACCCATTCAAGACACCCAAAAGTATTAAACAAAATAATTGGTAGATAAAAGACTGTTGAGTAGACTTCAGGATGTACATGTTTATAGAGGGGCCACAGATATATCAGATCACTTTCTAGTTGTAGCTACACTGAGAGTAAAAGGTAGATGGGACACAAGGAGAATAGAAGCATCAGGGAAGAGAGAGGTGAAGGTTTATAAACTAAAAGACGAGGCAGTTAGGTTAAGATATAAACAGCTATTGGAGGATAGATGGGCTAATAAGAGCAATAGGCAATGGGGTCGAAGAGGTATGTAGTGTTAGAGTGTTCAGCAGAAGTTTGTGGTTACAGGAAAGTGGGTGCGGGAGGGAAGAGGAGCGATTGGTGGAATGATTATGTAAAGAGAGTAGTAAGGGAAAAAAAAGTTAGCATATAAGAAGTTTTTACAAAGTACAAATGATGCAAGGAGGGAAGAGTATATGGAGAAAAAGAGAGAGGTTAAGAGAGTGGTGAAGCAATGTAAAAAGAAAGCAAAGGAGAGAGTAGGTGAGATGTTATCAACAAATTTTGTTGAAAACAAGAAAAAGTTTTGGAGTGAGATTAACAAGTTAAGGAAGCCTAGAGAACAAATGGATCTGTCAGTTAAAAATAGGAGAGGAGAGTTATTAAATGGAGAGTTACAGGTATTGAGAAGATGGAGGGAATATTTTGAGGAATTTTTAAATGTTGACGAAGATAGGGAAGCTGTGATTTCGTGTATACGGCAAGGAGGAATAATATCTTGTAGGAGTGAGGAAGAGCCAGTTGTGAGTGTGGGGGAAGTTCGTGAGGCAGTAGGTAAAATGAAAGGGGATAAGGCAGCCGGGATTGATGGGATAAAGATAGAAATGTTAAAAGCAGGTGGGGATATAGTTTTGGAGTTGTTGGTGCAATTATTTAATAAATGCATGACAGAGGGTAAGGTACCTAGGGATTGGCAGACAGCATGCATAGTTCCTTTGTATAAAGGCAAAGGGGACAAAAGAGAGTGCAAAAATTATAGGGGGATAAGTCTGTCTAAGTATACTTGGTAAAGTGTTTGGTAGAGTTATTATTGAAAGAATTAAGAATAAGACAGAGAATAGGATAGCAGATGAACAAGGAGGCTTTAGGAAAGGTAGAGGGTGTGTGGACCAGGTGTTTACAGCGAAACATATAAGTGAACAGTATTTAGATAAGGCTAAAGAGGTCTTTGTGGCATTTATGGATTTGGAAAAGGCGTATGACAGGGTGGATAGGGGGGCAATATGGCAGATGTTGCAGGTGTATGGTGTATGAGGTAGGTTACTGAAAGCAGTGAAGAGTTTTTACGAGGATAGTGAGGCTCAAGTTAGAGTATGTAGGAAAGAGAGAAATTATTTCCAAGTAAAAGTAGGCCTTAGACAAGGATGTGTGATGTCACCGTGGTTGTTTAATATATTTATAGATGGGGTTGTAAGAGAAGTAAATGCAAGGGTCTTGGCAAGAGGTGTGGAGTTAAAAGATAAAGAATCACACATAAAGTGGGAGTTGTCACAGTTGCTCTTTGCTGATGACACCGTGCTCTTGGGAGATTCTGAAGAGAAGTTGCAGAGATTGGTGGATGAATTTGGTAGGGTGTGCAAAAGAAGAAAATTAAAAGTGAATAAAGGAAAGAGCAAGGTTATGAGGATAACAAAAAGATTAGGTGATGAAAGATTAGATATCAGATTGGAGGGAGAGAGTATGGAGGAGGTGAATGTATTCAGATATTTGGGAGTGGACGTGCCAGCGGATGGGTCTATGAAAGATGAGGTGAATCATAGAATTGATGATGGTAAAAGGGTGAGTGGTGCACTTAGGAGTCTGTGGAGACAAAGAACTTTGTCCTTGGAGGCAAAGAGGGGAATGTATGAGAGTATAGTTTTACCAACGCTCTTATATGGGTGTGAAGCATGGGTGATGAAAGTTGCAGTGAGGAGAAGGCTGGAGGCAGTGGAGATGTCATGTCTGAGGGCAATGTGTGGTGTGAATATAATGCAGAGAATTCGTAGTTTGGAAGTTAGGAGGAGGTGCGGGATTACCAAAACTGTTGTCCAGAAGGCTGAGGAAGGGTTGTTGAGGTGGTTCGGACATGTAGAGAGAATGGAGCGAAACAGAGTGACTTGAAGAGTGTATCAGTCTGTAGTGGAAGGAAGGTGGGGTAGGGGAAGGCCTAGGAAAGGTTGGAGGGAGGGGGTAAAGGAGGCTTTGTGTGCGAGGTGCTTGGACTTCCAGCAGGCATGCATGAGCGTGTTTGATAGGAGTGAATGGAGACAAATGGTTTTTAATACTTGACGTGCTGTTGGAGTATGAGCAAAGTAACATTTATGAAGGGGTTCAGGGAAACCGGCAGGCCGGACTTGAGTCCTGGAGATGGGAAGTACAGTGCCTGCACTCTGAAGGAGGGGTGTTAATGTTGCAGTTTAAAAACTGTAGTGTAAAGCACCCTTCTGGCAAGACAGTGATGGAGTGAATGATGGTGAAAGTTTTTCTTTTTTGGGCCACCCTGCCTTGGTGGGAATCTTCCATTGTGATAATGTATATCAATGATCTTGATGAAGGAATTACTAGTGATTTGAGCAAATTTGCCGGTGACACGAAGATAGGTAGGATAATTGATTCAAACGTAGATGTTAGGGAACTTCAGGAGGATTTAGACAAACTCTACTCTTGGTCAGAAAAGTGGCAGATGCAGTTCAATGTAGATAAATGCAAGGTTCTGAAGCTCGGGAGTGTCCATAATCCTAGCACTTATTAGTTAAATAATGTAGAACTTAGCCATACAGATTGCGAAAAGGACTTGGGGGTTATGGTAAGCAGCAACCTTAAACCAAGACAGCAATGCCAAAGCGTACGTAATAAGGCAAATAGATTACTGGGATTTATATCAAGAAGTGTAAGCAACAGAAGTCCAGAGGTCATACTGCAGCTTTACACATCATTAGTAAGGCCTCACCTAGATTATGCAGCTCAATTCTGGTCTCCATATTACAGAATGGACATAAATTCGTTAGAAAACATTCAGCGTAGGATGACTAAATTAATACATAGCATTAGAAATCTTCCTTATGAAGAAAGATTGAAGACTCTTAAGTTACATTTCTAAACCTGTATTCCCTGGAACGCAGGAGGGAGAGATACATGATTATATACACCTGGAAAATCCTAGAGGGACTAGTACCGAACTTGCACACGAAAATCACTCACTATGAAAGCAAAAGACTTGGCAGACGATGCACCATCCCCCCAATGAAAAGCAGGGGTGTCACTAGCACGTTAAGAGACCATACAATAAGTGTCAGGGGCCCGAGACTGTTCAACTGCCTCCCAGCACACATAAGGGGGATTACCAACAGACCCCTGGCAGTCTTCAAGCTGGCACTGGACAAGCACCTAAAGTCAGTTCCTGATCAGCCGGGCTGTGGCTCGTACGTTGGTTTGCATGCAGCCAGCAGCAACAGCCTGGTTGATCAGGCGCTGATCCACCAGGAGGCCTGGTCACAGACCGGGCCGCGGGGGCGTTGACCCCCGAAACTCTCTCCAGGTAAACTCCAGGTAGACCTGATCGAAGTGTATAAGTGGAAGATAGGTATTAATAAATTAATTAACAAGGTCTTGAGGATATCTCTCCAAGAGAGAACCTGCAGTAATGGATTTAAATTAGACAAGTTTAGATTTAGAAAGGACACAGGAAAGTATTGGTTTGGAAATAGGGTAGTTGATGAGTGGAACAGTCTAACTAGTTGGGTTATTGAGGCTAGGACTTTGAGTAGTTTCAAATTTAGGTTGGATAAGTACATGAGTGGGAGGGGTTGGATTTGAGTGGGACTTGCACATCGGAGCTTGTTTCTTGGGTGGCATTGAAAATTGGGTTGGTCAAATGTTTGTTAGTGGGATGAATTGTAAAGGACCTGCCTAGTATGGACCAACAGGCCTGCTGCAGTGTTCCTCCTTTCTTATGTTCTTATGTTCTTATAATAAAAAATAAAAAAATTTTGCTTACATGAAATATACATTTCACTATACAGAAACCAATGAAACATGCACAATAAGCAATACTGAAATGACGCTCACCTTTATTGTGGACTTATTTATGAGTGATGAGACAGGAGGAGGGGAGAGGATGTAGGTGTACTATTGTTTGGAAGGGGAATCCCCTTTCATAAAGACTTCAGGTAACAAGTCCTTTTCTGGGGTTACCTCACTTTGTTTTTTAATGCATTAGGACCAGCTTGAGAGTCATTGGATCCCTGCCACACAAAATATCTGTCCATAGAGCTCTGTTTCTGGCATCTCTTTAAGATTTCCCTAAAACGGAACACAATAGTGTCATTGTACATGTTGCCAATACGGCTTACAATAGCTGTGTCAGAATAATGTTCATCCATTGTACAAATCCCCTTAATCTTTGATTAAGGCAACTTCCTCCAACTCTCTTCCTCCACCTCTGATGCAAATTCCTGAGCTGTGATCTTCTGCTGTTGCACCTGAAGCTCTTGCAGCTCTGTAGTGAACTCTTCATCATCATCCTCCACCAACTCTTCCAAATATCTGCCTGGATGATGACTAATAAACTTACCCTGAATACCGATAAAACCTATTTCATTCAGTTTGGAAACAAAGCTGCAAATGATCTGATTAACATAACAATAAATGGATCATCAGTCACAAGATTCACAGAAGGAAAATTCTTAGGTATCTACCTTCACAGTAGCCTTAAGTTCCGGACACACATACAACAACTCACCAAGAAAATCTCCAAGACTTTAGGCATACTATCAAAGATAAGGTACTACATTCCACAATCAGCTCTCCTGGCACTGTACCATGCACTCATATACCCATATCTTACATATGGAATTTGTGCATGGGGATCAACAACATCCAATCACCTAAAATCCCTCATAACCCAGCAAAAGGCAGCAGTAAGAATGATAACGCATTCTCACTCCCACCAGCATACTCCACCAATTTTCAGAGTTCTGAATCTGCTCACTATTAAGAACATCCATACTTATTCATGTGCCTACTACATACACAGAACAATACATGCAACTACGACAAAATCCTTAGTATTAAGTAGTTTGTAAGCCAATAATGTTAAGTTGGCCCATAATGCCTAGGCATAATAGAGGCTCTCTTTGCATTACAACCCACTATTGTAAATACAAAATCTCAATGTACTGTCTGCAAAGACATAAAATAAATAAATAAATAAATAAATCCTTGCCACTAACCTCTAATCCCATGGACTTCCCCAATGACAATAGATTCCACAACTGGTATAGGCTCCTCAGGGTTAACCCCAAATCCTTCAAAATCCCTCTCTTGTACACAATCTGTCCACAATTTTCTCCAAGCAGAGTTCAAAGTCCTGTAAGTCACTCCCTCCCAAGTCTTGCCTATAAGGTTTATGCAACTGAGGATACAGTAGGGCCCCACTTACACGGCTGGTTAGGTTCCAGGCTACCGCTGTAAAGCGGAAATCGCTGTAAAGTGGAACACCCTTTTTTCCCACTTATAAATGCATACAGATACTAGATAACATGTTTACACTAACATATATTATGTTAGCAATAGAACTAGGTATCAAAAACAATAAAAAAGTACAATACACACATAGTGCACTCATTACTTACCTTAAAATATTTATAGTCTTAATCTAGGGTGAGACAAGTAGTATTTATTGTAAGAAATCAAGTGTGGTATGTATGGTAGTCTGCCAGGCTACCATACCAGGCCACATAATATTATATTACATTTAAGCATCCCAGAGTGATAAAATACATATACAGTTTACTCATTACTTACCTTAAAATATTTGTAGGCTTAATCTAGGGTGAGATTAGTAGTATTTATTGTAAAAAATCAAGTGTGGTATGTATGGTAGCCAGCCAGGCTACCAAACCAGGCCAACCCACCCACACATACTATTCTATGATATTTAAGCATCCCAGAGCAATAAAATGTATATACAGTTCACTCATTACTTACCTTAAAATATTTGTAGTCTTAATGTATGGTCAGGAGTAAGTAAATGAGATAAAATGAATAAATGAGAGAGAGAGAATGAGTGCATGAGAGAGGACAGGTGCCGAGTTAAGTAAACAAACAAGGCGAAGGTAAGTTTTGTAAACAAACAAAATGTACACGTCTGGTTTGTGTACAAGTTACATTGTGTACAAGTTGTCTTTACATTGATATGGTAGAATAAATAAAGAAGAACATTCCCATTCTCATGTAACATCATTTTGAGAAGAAATGACGCTCTGAGTGAAGGCAATGGAAATAAGTCACTCAGACTTTTACCCCCAGTAACACATTTTCTCTTATGTTGGATTAGAGAAAATGTTATTCTTGCCAACACTTGTACAAGTTATCTGGCTACCACATCTCATATTTATGTTTATTTATTCTACTGTGGGGTGTATTTATCATATTTATATGTTATGCATCGTGTTTATTATATAATTTTGAAAATATATCATAGATGGATTAATGAAAATGTGTATATTAATGTAATATACGACATTTTAATGAGACTAGGTGATTATTATTATCATTACTAATGACGTCTGGAGACATAAGACACTCTTACTGATTTTAATGTGAACCTGTATGCCAGCACAGTATGTAAGTTTATTTAGGTACAGGTACACATAAGTATAATTATCAGAGTATATATAAAATATGAAATAACTTTTAAAAACACTTGAAATTTTGGAGTTTCCAGACAAAATGGAGAGACTTAGTGTTTACGGATCTCACAGAGAATGTAAACAAACAGGGTGGGGCGCAGTGACCATATTAGAAAGTCAGGTGGGGGAGCCGTATAGCGAGTTTTGGTCATACAGTGGTCCCTCGCTTTTCGTAGTTCTCGGCAATCGTAAATTTCGCCAATCATAGGGGAATTTTCGTATAAACATGGACTCGCTTTTCATAGGTTGACTCGCAAATAGCAGTTCGTCTGGGACGCGTATGCACGGTGTGAGCCGGGGCAGCCTCCCTACCCAGCCAGTCTGGCATTGTTTACCAGTGAGTGAAGTTCCCCTTAAGTGCTCCTACGAAATATTTCATAATATTCCACTCATTTTAGTGCTTGCAAGTACTAAATAAGCTACCATGGCTCCAAAGAAAGCTTCTAGTGCCAAGCCTGTGGTAAAGAAGGTGAGAAATATGTACAGTGACAAAGTCTTGGGCCATTTTAGGGAAGTGTTAAAGAGAGACCAGAAACAAGAGCTCTCTCCACAGTTACTTTGCGAGACAGGACTAGAGTGACTCTCAAGGTGGTCCTAGTGGCATTAAGAAACAGAGAAGAGAAACAACCCCACAGAAGCAATTGGTACCTGAGGTGTTGCTGGAAGGGGATTCCCCTTCCAAACTGTAAACAATCCACTCTCTCTCCTCCTCCAGTCTCCCATACACTAAGAAGAATCTCCAATAAAGGTAAGTGTTATGCTGTTAATGTTTCATTCATCATTTCCCATTGTATTGTTTATGTACTACATGTATATTTCATGTAAACAAAATTTTTGTTTTAATACTTCTGGGTGTCAGGAACGGATTAATTGCATTTACATTATTTTTTATGGGGAAAATTGATTCACAAATCGTAAATTTCATTTGTAGTAGCTCCTCCAGGAATGGATTAATTATGAAAAATGAGGGACCACTGTAATTTGAAATGACCATATTAGCGGAATGCCGTAAAGCGAAACGCTATAAAGCGGGGCACTACTGTACTGAAGTGATCTTTACAGAACTCTCTTAGCATCAATTCAGTACCTGAGGTCACTTCAAAGCACTTTTCAAACACTGTTTTAGTGTACAGTTTGAAATGACCTGCTGGTCCAAGAGTTGGAGGAGAGGAGTGGTATTAGGAGGCAAAAACTTCACTTTAATGAAGCTCAACTCCCCCACAATTTGCTCTTGCAAGTTGTGATGATGAGCAGGAGCAATGTCCATTACCAGGAGGCACTTGAGAAACAATTTATTTTCCAGGAGGTATTTTTGCACACTGGGGCAAACACGTCATAGAACCAATCAAGAAAAATGACCCTGGTGACCAATGCCTTACAGTTTGCTCTCCACATAGTAGGTTGGAAGACAACCACCCAGGGAGGTACAACCGTCCTGCCAGGTGACTGTGAAACAGAAACCTGTAAACTGTTTTACATGATTGTAGGATTACTGGTATCTTTTTTCTGTCTCAAAAACACTCTCGATAACAGGTATATCTTGCTACTTTTACTTACACTTATGTCACACTACACAGGCACACACACATCATTTACATACAAACACACATTTAGGTTTTTTCTTCTTTATTAAAAGTTCTTGTTCTTGTTTTTTCCTCTATTGTCCGTGGGGAAGTAGAAAAGAATCTTTCCTCCATAAGCCATTTGTGTTGTATGAGGCGACTAAAATGCCGGGAGCAATGGGCTGGTAACCCCTTTTCCTGTAAACATTTACTAAAAATGACAAGAAAAGCTTCATAAAACTGGGATGCTTGAATGTGCGAGGATGAAGTGCGGATGATAAAAAACAATTTATTGCTGATGTTATGAATGAAAAAAAGTTGGATGTCCTGACCTTAAGCGAAACAAAGCTGAAAGGGGGTAGGCGAGTATTAGTGGGGATAAATAAATGGGATTAGGTAAGGAGTATCTGAGTTAGAGTTAAGGAAGGAGTAGCAATAATGTTGAAAGATTAGTTATGGAAGGAGAAGAGGGAATATAAATGTATACATTCAAGGATTATGTGGATTAAAATGAGGGTCGGATATGAAAAGTGGGTCATAATGAGTGTGCATGCACCAGGAGAAGAGAGGGGTATAGAGGAGAGAGAGAGAGATTTTGAGAGATGTTAAGTGAATGTATAGGAACCTTCAAACCAAGTGAGAGAGTAATTGTGGTAGGTGACCTAAATGCTAAAGTAGGAGAAACATTTAGAGAGGGTGTGGTAGGTAAGTTTGGGGTGCCAGGTGTAAATGATTGAACTTTGTATAGAATGGGGGTATAGTTATAAGTAATATGTATTTCATGAAAAATAGGATAAATAATTATTTTTTTTTATTATCACACTGGCCGATTCCCACCAAGGCAGGGAGCCCAAAAAAGAAAAACTTTCACTATCATTTACTCCATCACTGTCTTGCTGGGAGGGTGCTTTACAGTACAGTTTTTAAACTGCAACATTAACAACCCTCCTTCAGAGTGCAGGCACTGTACTTTCCATCTCCATTACTCAAGTCCGGCCTGCCGGTTTCCCTGAACCCCTTAATAAATGTTACTTTGCTCACACTCCAACAGCATGTCAAGTATTAAAAACCATTTGTCTCCATTCACTCCTATCAAACAAGCTCACGCACGCCTGCTGGAAGTCCAAGCCCCTCGCACACAAAACCTCCTTTACCCCCTCCCTCCAACCTTTCCTAGGCCAACCCCAACCCCGCCTTCCTTCCACTACAGACTGATACACTCTTGAAGTCACTCTGTTTCACTCCATTCTCTCTACATGTCCAAACCACCTCAACAACCCTTCCTCAGCCCTCTGGACAACAGTTTTGTTAATCCTGCACCTCCTCCTAACTTCCAAACTACGAATTCTCTGCATTATATTCTCCCCACACATTGCCCTCAGACATGACATCTCCACTGCCTCCAGCCTTCTCCTCGCTGCAACTTTCATCACCCATGCTTCACACCCATATAAGAGCGTTGGTAAAACTATACTCTCATACATTCCCCTCTTTGCCTCCAAGGACAAAGTTCTTTTCTCCACAGACTCCTAAGTGCACCACTCACCCTTTTCCCCTCATTAATTCTATGATTCACCTCATCTTTCATAGACCCATCCGCTGACACGTCCACTCCCAAATATCTGAATACATTCACCTCCTTCATACTCTCTCCCTCCAATCTGATATCCAACCTTTCATCACCTAATCTTTTTGTTATCCTCATAACCATGTTCTTTCCTGTATTCACTTTTAATTTTCTTCTTTTGCACACCCTACCAAATTCATCCACCAATCTCTGCAACTTCTCTTCAGAATCTCCCAAGAGCACAGTGTCATCAGCAAAGAGCAACTGTGACAACTCCCACTTTATGTGTGATTCTTTATCTTTTAACTCCACGCCTCTTGCCAAGACCCTCGCATTTACTTCTCTTACAACCCCATCTATAAATATATTAAACAACCATGGTGACATCACACATCCTTGTCTAAGGCCTACTTCTACTGGGAAATAATTTCCTTCTTTCCTACATACTCTAACTTGAGCCTTACTATCCTCGTAAAAACTCTTCACTGCTTTCAGTAACCTACCTCATACACCATACACCTGCAACATCTGCCACATTGCCCCCTATCCACCCTGTCATATGCCTTTTCCAAATCCATAAATGCAACAAAGACCTCTTCAGCCTTATGTAAATACTGTTCACTTATATGTTTCACTGTAAACACCTGGTCCACACACCCGCTACCTTTCCTAAAGCCTCCTTGTTCATCTGCTATCCTATTCTCCGTCTTACTCTTAATTCTTTCAATAATAACTCTACGATACACTTTACCAGGTATACTCAACAGACTTATCCCCCTATAATTTTTGCACTCTCTTTTGTCCCCTTTGCCTTTATACAAAGGAACTATGCATGCTCTCTGCCAATCCCTAGGTACCTTACCCTCTTCCATACATTTATTAAATAATTGCACCAACCACTCCAAAACTATATCCCCACCTGCTTTTAACATTTCTATCTTTATTCCATCAAACCCAGCTGCCTTACCCCCTTTCATTCTACCTACTGCCTCACAAACTTCCCCCCCACTCACAACTGCCTCTTCCTCACTCCTACAAGATGTTATTCCTCCTTGCCCTATACACGAAATCACAGCTTCCCTATCTTCATCAACATTTAACAATTCCTCAAAATATTCCCTCCATCTTTCAAATACCTCTAACTCTCCATTTAATAACTCTCCTCTCCTATTTTTAACTGACAAATCCATTTGTTCTCTAGGTTTCCTTAACTTGTTAATCTCACTCCAAAACTTTTTCTTATTTTCAACAAAATTTGTTGATAACATCTCACCCACTCTCTCATTTGCTCTCATTTTACATTGCTTCACCACTCTCTTAACCTCTCTCTTTTTCTCCATATACTCTTCCCTCCTTGCATAACTTCTACTTTGTAAAAACTTCTCATATGCTAACCAATCGCTCCTCTTCCCTCCCGCACCCACTTTCCTGTAACCACAAACTTCTGCTTAACACTCTAACACTACATTTTTAAACCTACCCCATACCTCTTCGACCCCATTGCCTATGCTCTCATTAGCCCATCTATCCTCCAAAGCTGTTTATATCTTACCTTAACTGCCTCCTCTTTTAGTTTATAAACCTTCACCTCTCTCTTCCCTGATGCTTCTATTCTCCTTGTATCCCATCTACCTTTTACTCTCAGTGTAGCTACAACTAGAAAGTGATCTGATATATCTGTGGCCCCTCTATAAACATGTACATCCTGAAGTCTACTCAACAGTCTTTTATCTACCAATACATAATCCAACAAACTACTGTCTGTGAGGGAAAAGTTCAATAGATAGGAGTAGAGAGGGAGTATATAGTAACAATAGTTTCATTGCCGGCTACTTGTTAAGGTAGGGTAAGTCAAGCTCCCGCTATTCCCGCCTTTTTTCCCCTCCCCGAAAGTGATAGTTTCATTGCCGGCTGCTTGTTAAGGTAGGGTCAGTCTAGCTCCAGCTATCCCTTCCCCTCCTTCCCCCCCCCAAAAGGTGACGTGTGGAGCTCCAGTCCAAACAGTAATCACTAGACTCACAGCTCCCAGCACTACTGTATGTACATGCCTGCCTTGTATTCTAGTGGATTTATTGGTTGAAAGCTTCTCTTCTGACACATAATAAACTTAGTCCTTTCAGTCTTGCTCTAGGTTGACTGTTGTAATAATCACCACATCTTTTAGGTATTGTACTTATCATGGAGAGTGATTTCTTAAGCAGTGGGTAACCTGTCTATCTTTCCAGCTTGGATGACAGAGAGGGTCACCTGCCAATCAATGAGCAGAGCTGATGGAGATGGACTAACATCCTGAGACTTCCCCTTTTTGGATTTAATTACCTGTGCACCTGTATGAAATTGCAGGACTTAACCCCTCATCATTGTAGCGGTAAAGTACCTGCTTTCCTGTCATCGGAATATAATACTCAAGGCTATACTGTGAAGAACTAGCCAGTGGGTTGTAACCAACACCTGCGACCCCCCCCCCCATCATTGGCAACGGCTACGATTTCAACAACACAGTGTCACCAACACCAGACACCCAAGTTTAAATTAGCGTTGAATTCAGTTATCATTTATATTTTTCATTTTTCATTTTCTTTAATGTAGGATTAATATTTCATATTTAAGTGTTTTGTATTTTATATTTTCTATATAATAAAGTGTTTATGTTTGTCTGTTATTATTTCTTTTTCTATTCATTAATTTTCCTGAGGAGGAGCCAGCCTGGGTAATACTGTCTGAAGTTGTTACAGGGCTGAGTAAGCCTTCACACTGTCATTTCGCCCTACATCATATCTTGTATACTTATTTATCCTCTTTTTCTTAAAATATAATTTACCTATAACTAAACCCCTTTCTATACAAAGTTCAATCAAAGGGCTCCCATTATCATTTACACCTGGCACCCCAGGTGTAAATGATCCCCTACCACAATTACTCTCTCACTTGGTTAAAATGCTCCTATACATTCACTTAATATCTCCCAAAATCTCTCTCTCTCCTCTACATTCCTCTCTTCTCCAGGTGCATACACGCTTATTATGACCCACTTTTCGCATCCAACCTTTACTTTAATCCACATAATTCTTGAATTTACACATTCATATTCTCTTTTCACCTTCCATAACGATCCTTAAACATTATGCTCCCCTTCCCTTTTGTCTAACTCTCTCAGATACTCCGTTTTAAAAATCCCTTTTAAAATTCCCTCCACCAAAAACTCCCTACCTTTAGCTTTGTTTCGTTAGGCCAGGACATTCCAACCTTCTTTTCATCATAAAATCGCTATCATCATTTATCTGTCATCCTCACTTCAATCTGCCACAT
The DNA here is from genome assembly GCF_026875155.1 of Cherax quadricarinatus. NCBI lineage: Eukaryota > Metazoa > Arthropoda > Malacostraca > Decapoda > Parastacidae > Cherax > Cherax quadricarinatus. Next base: position 17,534,890 of record NC_069475.1, read on the forward strand.
TCAACTTCCCATTTAAAATTATTCTTCTCTTTTCTTTCTAAATGCTTCTACAGGGGGTTATTAGTACCATTCTTTTCGGCATTCTAACTTTGACTCTTATCACAAATTCTTGTTTACGATCATATTCCTTTTCACCTTCCAAGGACAATCCTTCAACATAATGACAGATCTTTGAAAAAACCTTAGATGTTTATATCCATTTATTCCCTGCCTGTCTGTTTTTACCCAATTGTAGGTATGTAGTAGCAGAATCCCTGTACTACTATTTTTCAGTAAGAAAAGAAAACTAGCAATCCTTCACCATTCATCCAACATTCACAGGTTCGTTTAGTATAAGTTTTCTTCTCTCTTGTTTTATAAATGTCTATGCAGAAAAAGAGGTTACTAGCCCATTGCTCAGGCATTTTAGTCGCCTTCATACGACACGTATGGCTTAGGGGGAAAAGATCTTTTTCCTACTTGCCCATGGACAAATGAGAAGAAATAAAGAAAGAACAAGAGGTATTTAAAAAAGGGAAAGATAACCTGGAGTATTATATATATGCATGTGCTGTCATGTGATGTGTGACCAAAGTGTAAGGAAGAGTCTAGGAGATAGCAAGATATCCCTGTTTAATCTAGGTATTTATGAGAACAATGAGAGAAACAAGCAATCCTAACCATCGATGCAAAAAGTTACAGGTTTCTGTTTCACAGTCATCTGGCAGGCGGTTGATACTTCCCTGGGTGGATTGCTGATCTACCAACAAGATATGATGTAATGCAAAATAATCAGTAGTTTGATTGGACTATGTTAAATTGGGTGGCTAAAAGACTGTTGAGTAGGACTTCAGGACTTACATATTTATAGAGGGGCATTGCATATACCAGAATCGTTTTTTTAGTTGTAGGAACATTTAGAGTAAAAAGAAATGGGAAGGAGGAAAAATAGAAGCAGCAACGTAAGAGAGAGGTATAGGTATATAAACTAAAAGAGGAAGCAGTGAAATGGGAGATTTTTAACTTTAGACAAATTGATTGACCAATATGACAGAATCTTCGGTCTAGTGACTTTCTTGATTGTTCTGGGTTGTCTTTTTAGAACGGTTATGTCTATATCACCAATCTAGAGGGAACATTGCTTCCCCTTGGTTTTTGCCAACATGAGTCTCTAATTAATAATCTTGAGGTTAATGTGAGCTTGGGAAAGTGATCACAAACACTTAGTTTCAATATATCATGGCATTACCCAGTTTACTGCAATCAAATCTCTGTCCCAGATTTTCCTTGTTGTGACTTTCATGTTTGAAAAATTACTTGGGTGGGCTAATTGGGATGTCTGACTATGGGTTTCATGGTGGTGATCTTTCGTTGCATATATGACGTTTTTCAGAGCCTACTTTAGCTGCCTAGACAAACTTTTGTTCCGTTTGGGAAATTAGATCTACAAATGATCCAAATGGATGAACGTAGTTAAAACATCTCTGGTCTTAAGGAGGATATTTAGGTTATCAAAAGAGGGAATGGGCAGGTAAGAAATCAATATATTCAATTAGAGAGAGAAATAAAAAAAGGAATAAGAAAAGCAAAAAGGGATTATGAGGCTAAGGTCGCAAGGGATTCAAAGACTAACCCAAAAGGGTTCTTTCAGGTATACAGAAGTAAGATTAGGGACAAGATTGGCCCACTTAAGAGTAACTCTCGTCAGATCACTGACAGTGATAAGGATATGTGTGAAACTCTAAATACCTACTTCCTCTCAGTTTTCACCCTGGAAAATACTAGCGATATTCCTGAAATAATAGATTATGTAGAACAGGATGATAAACTATGTATGATTGCAGTAACTAGTGGCATGGTCCTCAGACAAATAGAGAAACTAAAACCTAACAAATCCCCAGGTCCTGATGAACTGTTTGCAAGGGTGTTAAAGGAATGTAAAGCGGAACTTAGCATACCTTTGTCTAATCTTTTTAACATATCACTACAAACTGACATATTGCCTGATAAGTGGAAAATGGCAAATGTAATATCTATTTACAAGGCAGGTGACAGGTCCCTGTCTTTGAACTATAGACCAATAAGCCTTACCTCCATAGTGGGAAAATTTATTGAATCAATAATTGCTGAAGCAATTCGTAGCCATCTTGACAGGCACAGATTGATTAATGATTCTCAACACGGTTTTACAAAAGGGCATTCCTGTCTAACGAATTTACTAACTTTTTTCACTAAGGTGTTTGAGGAGGTAGATCATGGTAATGAATATGATATTGTGTATATGGACTTCAGTAAGGCCTTTGATAGAGTTCCACACCAGAGGCTATTGAGGAAACTTAGAGCACACGGAATAGGAGAAGAAATTTTTTCCTGGGTATAGGCATGGCTGACAAATAGACAGCCGAGTGTTTGCATAAATGGGGGCATGTCACAAGCGGTGTTCCTCAGGGGTCAGTGTTGGGCCTGTTGTTGTTCACAATTTACATAAATGACATAGATGTGGGAATAAATAGTGACATAAGAAAATTTGCTGACACACCAAAATAGGCCATCCAATTCATTCTAATGAGGACCAAACAAAAGTTACAGTATCAGAGTCAGAAATAAAGGAAGCCAGGATACTAGGATCCCATGGTAGAAAAAGTGTTATGCTTAGATTCCACTCACATGACAGGAAAAAAGACTTAATAATTGCATCTATTAAAGTAAAGAAAGAGGTATACATAAACGAGTGTCTTACCAAAAATCGTCAGAACCTCCTGTATAGAGTCAGAAAACTTAAGCGGGAGAATAATGACACAATACACCAATGCTTCACATGGGATGGGAAAATTCTAGTTAGGAAAACAAATGTAGGTCAACTATACACCATCACGAACGAGAATGATCTATCACGATTTCTCAGGGATATTAATCTTACAGAGAATAACTAAACAATGTCCATCCTAAAAGCCTACTTAGTGTAGTGTATGTTTTGCTCCATTATTGTTCAAATTTCATAGTACAATCTCTTAGTAATTAAAAAATTCAACTACCTCACTTTGTGATTCAACTAGTAAGCATAAGTCACCTTAAGTAATTTTCTTATTTACTATTGTTTGCTTAAATATTAGCTGAATTGATACTTTCTCTGTCCATATTACTACCTTATATTTTTTTTTAAATACTATTGATATTACTTACTAAAATTAATAATTAATTACCATTTTTACTATCAGTATAATTTACTCTTAACATTTTTGACATCATTTAATTACCATTACTTGTCTAATTACCATAACCTGTTTTAACCCTTTCAGGGTCCACGGCCAAAATCTGAAGTGGTGCTCCAGTGTCCAAGAAATTTTGAATAAAAAAAAAAAAATTATTTTTTCTTACAGAATTAAAGAGCATATTTTTGTGAAGGTAATAAGACAAAAAAAAATTCTGATCAGTACTTACCGAGATATAGTGCCGAGAAGTTTGTCCAAATTGACGTGGTGACGGCAACATCGACGAATTCCACATACGCGCATTACTCTATTTAGCAGTTTTTGTAGTTTTTTCTTTTCTTTTCCAATTTTTTTCTTTTCCTACTAACATTTGGGGCCTGAGAGACCATTACTGTATATAATGTATAAATATAATCTCACTGTATTGAAGACAATAACCGCACTAAAGTTATTATCATATATTGTTTACCACTGTTGTTTATTACATTAAACATGCACAAATCTTCTATAATACTAATGTTCCATCATATATTTACATATTTACAATCACTGGACATGGTTTTATGAACTGCTGGAGCTTGTGGAACTCCTTTAAACAAGGCACCATACACAGAGGCACCTTACATTCCTCACACACATAAACTGAGTGTCTTTGCGTCTTTGTTGCCGTCGTTTTGTTTGTGCACAGATGATGCAACTCTTCTGAGCAAATTTCTTCTGAGTTGAAGGAAGCTGTATTATGAAATGATCACCTTCCCTCCTCAAACACTTGGGTATATCCTGAGGAATTCGAGGACCTTGTTGAATAGCAGGTGTTGTTACCTGGTACTTCATTATGAGTTGTCTGACAACAGACAAACAAAATTCACAATACGGTGGTCTGTTGCCAGTCTTTATTTGGTACATATTATATGCACTGAGCACTGAAATATCCATGAGATGGAAGAAAAGCTTCATGTACCACTTGTAACTTTTATGAACACAATCAACAAAACCAATCTGCATGTCACATTTGTCAACCAAGCGCATGTTTTGTGTATATTCAATCACTGTCACTGGTTTTCAAATACGTTCATTAGTCACTCGATCAACTTTGCCTGTCTTGCATTTCATTACGGTGAATGGTTGTCAACAATGTGACATCTTGTTTGTCATGCCACCGTAATGCTATGATGTCATTGGCAGTAAACACCTGCACGTCATCATCACGAGCACCTGCATTGAGCCTGGGCATATGTTTACGATTAGAACACACTGTGCCACACACATCTGTCTTGTTCACTCACAAGAAATCACTGAGTAATGGGCTTGTGTACCAGTTATCGGTATAGAATGTATGTCCCTTACCAAGATAAGGTGCCATCAGGCTTCTCACTACGTCACCTGAGATACCCAATAACATCTTGGTATCTTTCAATGTTTTACATCCAGTGTATACAACAATATCCAATACCAATCCACTGTCACAGTCACAGAGTATAAACAGTTTTATACCAAAGCGTTTCCTCTTGCTCGGTATATACTGCTTGAATGACAGTCTACCTTAGAACAAAATCAAAGACTCCTCAATTACAAGATTCTTGAATGGATAAAAGTATATACTGAACTTTTGTCTGAGATGCATAAAAACATTTCTAATCTTGTATAACCTGTCACTTCTGTCAGGCCTGGTTTTGTCAGAGAAGTGTAACATACGTAACAGAAAGATAAACCTGTTCACTGGGATGATTTCACTGAAGACCGGGGTAGAAATTAGCCGATCTGTGGACCAGTATGCTTTTATATTATGCTTATAGACATGAGGCATAAGCATTATTGTTGCAAAAAGCAAATACATTTCTGAAACAGTCGTCTCTTTCCACCGGTGTAGTCTTGATTGTGGTGATATTATCATATTTGCCATGGTGTACTCAAAATACTTATTATTTTCCCTGACAATAGTTTCCATCAAGGGCTGGTCAAAGAATAATTCAAAGAATTCCAGTTCATTGCCCATGGTTCCAAGGGGACAAGTAGGTAGAATTCCACTTTGAGAGTTATCAAAGTGGTGGGGCTTGGGAACAAAATTGGGATTTTGCTGCCAATCCTAGATACGGTTTGCTGGTGGATACTGGACATCATAGGCTGGTTGTGCAGGTGGTTGTGGTTGTGGTGGGCTGGTGGCTGATGCTCCGCTTTGTCCTTGAACTGAGGAGTCAGCAGCGTGGGTCCCAGCCTGGGCTGGTGAGTCACGCATGGCGGTGCCACTACCATCACCACTTCCACCATCTGCTGATGCCTGTGGTCTATCCATGCCAAGTGTAGCCACATCATCCTCACTATCACTATCTAAACCTGGTGTAGGGCCACAGGATGTACTCTGGGATGTACTCCGGGATGTACTCCATCCCCTGGGCAAAGCATAGGGTACACTACCCGAGCGCATGCAGCGGCGTACATACCGACGCTTCACTGGTGAATATGATTCCTCACTATCACTACTCGAATGATCGTCAAGAGCAATAAAATCACAATCCACATCACTATCATCATCATTACTGAAGTCAGAGGCCTGGCCACATGAAAATAATAGTTTTCTCTTTTGGTTTTGGGGTACAATGACTTGACTGGGGATTTCCCCACCCCAGGGGTAGAAGGTTGAGGTCGCCCGGGGTTTTTTCGCACTATTACGTATCCTGGTCTTTCCCTTTTGGGGGGGGCACTAACTGATAAACCCAAAGAATTCTCTTCTTTTCCCCATTTCCCATCACTGTCAGAACTATCAGATAAAAAGGGAGAGTCCCAATTTTCTGGGGAGTGAAGCGTTTTGCGACGAGCAGGTGAAAAAGGTAACTGACCGGCTTTCCCCACAATGCTAGGGGGTGGGGGCCTAGATTTTTTGTTTATGGCGCAACCACCTGCAGCCCCTTCTCTCCATGTGGGGCCTATGAGTGCTTTCGCGCAAAATTTTTGACAGCCTAGAATTTTAGCTAGTCTACAGTTTGGGCACTCAACGTGAAGCGAGTCACGGGAAGGACCATGAAAGGGGTTAATACCCATTTTCTATCTTAGAGACTCTTAAAAAACCTTTTACTGCCAAATAACCCCCTAGTATAAATATCAGTGCAATATGAATCCCAAATAAAATGTTCTTAAAATTTTAAAACTTGAAATAAACATTTTTTTTTTTTTTTTGCTAATTTAACTTTTTTTTTAAACATTATTACTTACTAAAATTTTATTAAAAACCAAATTTTACTTCCGTCAATTTTACTTTTAAATTAATCATTATTTTTTCTTTTCATAACATTTTATTGCCAAATTTTCAAAATTTGTAATTCAACCAACCTTTATATTATCCTTTTACCTTTACCTGTTACCTGTGTACCCCGTCTAAATCTTACTATCATATTTAACCAAGCATTGCATTGTTATTTTTTACTTATGACTCTTTTGTCAATTTAAAAATTTGTTACACTCTTGACTTGTTAACAACCTATATCAGACCTATGCAATTGGGAAGACCATTTTAAATTTTGTAAAATTTTTATATTTAAGTTTATACTAGTTGTACTTTCTCATTCTAGCTCAATACATAGACAAACCCCCAAACTAACTAACCCAGTTGTCTTTTGCTCATTTTAGTAATACATGACAACCCCCAAAATTCATTATATTAAACCTTATGCAATTTTAAAAATGATTGGTGCCATTATAATTTGTTTTTTTATAGTTTATTTATACCAGTGACTTTAGCTCATTCCACACAACACATAGACAATATCAATTTCTTAAATTTTTTTGTGACTATACTCTATAGGGGCCAAAAATTTTTTGCAGTATACTTATCCAAACCTCCCATCACTACAGAAATCAATATTAGAACTCACCACATAATACAGGATATAAACAACCACTATTTAAACCTAAAAGATGAATGATCATGTTGACCCTGATCTAAACCTCCTTAATCTAACACACAATCAAAGCTTATTGGAAAGTAACTGCCTTTATTACACAGCATCACAAGCCAGCACTATCCTGAACACTGCTCAAAGTCTATCAGTTCTTAACTACAACATCAGGTCCTTAAGCAAACACTATGATGACTTCCTGGCACTCCTTGAATCACAGTTCTGGTCTCCATATTACAGAATGGACATAAATTCGTTAGAAAACATTCAGCATAGGATGACTAAATTAATACATAGCATTAGAAATCTTCTTTATGAAGAAAGATTGAAGACTCTTAAGTTACATTCACTTGTTAGACGAAGAATGAGGGGAGACCTGATCGAAGTGTATAAGTGGAAGATAGCTATTAATAAAGGGGATATTAATAAGGTCTTGAGGATGTCTCTAAAAGAGAGAACCCGCAGTAATGGATTTAAATTTAGATAATTTTAAATTTTAAAAAAGGCTAGGAAAGTATTGTTTGGAAATAGGGTGTTGATGAGTGGAACAACTCCTATTTGGGGTTATTGGGCTGGGACTTTGGTATTTTTAAAATTTAGGTTGGATAATTTTGGGGGGGAGGGTTGGATTTGAGTGGGACTTTCACATCGAGCTTATTTCTTGGGTAGCTTAAAAAAATTGGGGTTTGGGGCAAATTTTTGTTAGGGGGAAAGAATTGAAAAAGGCCCTGCCTATAGGGGCCCAACAGGCCCCCCTGCAGTTTTTCCCCCTTTTCTTATGTTTTATTAAAGACCCCCTTCTCCTGCATTATTCTATAGACCGGCAAAGCGGGACAAAATTTAAATTTCTACCCATACCGGGACACCCCAAAACCCACAACTGTAACCACACCAAGTTGGGGGGGGTACTGCGTCTATTACTCAACCCAAACTTCTGTTTTAGCACTATTTGCTTTAGTGTGAATTGGGAATACTTTTTTGCTAATTTACTGTAAAAAAAATCAAGACGCCTTAACAACGGGGCCTATACCGATACCCCACACAAAATCCCAAACTTCATGAGAATCTAAGTCCTAAAAAAACAGACAAATGACAAGCACCACCCTCTTAGTGGAGACTTCAATATCAACCTTGGCCTACCAGAAATCGACTGTAAGATTTATCAAAAATATGAAAAACACACTCCTCATACAAAAAATAAAAAAACCCGGGACGAGAAAAGTGAACCAAATAGACCAAGATGGCCCAATATACAACCCCCTTTTTAAATCAGGATAATCAAAAACAGCACTACAACCACTACCTAACCTCCTCTTAACAAACACTAGAAGCCCCACTCAATACAAAAAAGTTTATTTAGACCCATGGGGACCAATAAGGAATTTACAGCAGACCTGAGAATTTGATGGCCTACAGAATTCCCAATCCAATGGATTGACGTTTGGACAACTTTTTTTAAAACAAAATATTGACTTACAAAAAAAACTTTGCCCCTATAAAAAGAAAAAATCACAAAAAATGGCTTGGTTCCCCATAGCAACCCAGCAGCATCTAAAATCCATTGTAAAAACACAAATAGAAAAGCAATAAGACGGGGCTTAATACACAAAGTTTTCCCTTAAAAAATATTCAACATTCTCCCCCAAATTAAATAAAGAAAGAAAAACAACTTACTACCCAGCAGTTTCCCTGACACAAAGGAGTTAAAAACAAAGACGGGAAAAACTTTCCCAAAATCTGGGGACCCACAAACTAAAAAAAAAAAAAAATATTGTTCAAACTAAACCTTTATGAAACACCACTCATCCCACTGATACAGCTAAAAAGAAAAACGACTCTTCTAAACATAGGAACAAATCTTCCCAAATAAAACCCTGTACCAATCCCCAATGCCGGGGACTCCAGATAGGAATTTTCCCAAATTCCTTCTACCTTTAAAAATGAGCCCAGGGAAGTCACTGCGATCATAAAGTCACTTAAAAATTAATTGGGGAATCCCCAAAACCCCCCAATATTTTTGTACAAGCGAGCGGCCCTTTCCCCTTTTTTTTGCTATTCCCTTATTTTTTACAGGTCACTAAAACAGCACTTGCCGAACTACTCAAGACAGAAAGGGGTTACCCAATACAAAAAGGTGGTGCCCCTACAGTGTATACAAAAGGCCATATCAAACTTCCTTTGCTACCCCAAATCTTAAAAAAATCCACTGGACTATATCATTTAAAAGCATAAAACATACTAAAAACCCCTGCCTTTTTGGATTCGGAAAAAAAAGGGCACTAAGACAATTAAAAAAATGCTGACCTGCTTTACACAGCTTTGGAAAATAATAATATCCATAGGAATTTTATTGCCTAAAAAAGCATTTGACACAGATACACGGTACCTACTCCACAAAATTTCCCTATGGTAAAGAGGCCATGGGGTTTGCATATTTTAAATCCTCCTTTTTTCCAAAGGGATCAGTATGCACCATTAAAGACACAGCCTCATAATAGGCCCCTTGTACTGGAGTTCCGAGGGAAGTGTCCTTGGGCCCCCGCTTTCCCCATTTACATCAAAGATCTTCCAAACATACCCAACACCTGAAACCCATTCTTTTGCTGACAAAAACGACTTTTTTCATCCCCACCCTAATCTTTCCCCCCCAACCCATTGTTAAAGAGGGGTGATCCCAAAAAACGACTTGGATGACAGCCAATAAAATTTCACTAGCACTGGCCAAAACCTACTAATTATGGGGGTAGCAGAGCAGGTTTGCCAACTTAACATTTAAGATCGACAACTTTTAATTTCCAAAAAATGAGGCAAATTCCTTGCCCATACCTCGACAACAAACCAAATTTCAACCATATCCAACATATAAAAAAAAAATACCAAAACGGGGGATCCTTCCAAGATACGATACTACGTGCCCAAACTGCCCCCCTTTTCCCCTATACCATTCATTTAAACATCCATACCTCACCTATGCTATCTTGCTTGGGGTTTTAACTCACAAACACCTAAAGCCCAATTTAAAAACCCAACAAAAAAACCGCAGTAAAATAAACACTAAATCCCATGCTTAGCAACACCCCCCCCCCCCTTCAAGACTAAACTTACTCCCCCTTTTGAACATCCCACTTAACTGTCAAACTAATCTCGGACTTAAATTCAATATTAACCTTGACCCGAAATGCTTTTCTTTATAGTTTTGACAGGATCCACAGGCATAACACCAGACACAAACTCTCTAACATTCCCCTGTTAACAAACCTTCACAAAAATTCAATGTATTTCAAAGGACCTAAAATATAGAACACACTACCTGAAAACTCTAGAACTGCAGACACATTCATCACTTTCAAAACTACAGTTGGAAAACATCTTATCTCCCTGATCCACCCCGACAACTAACTACATAATAACCATCTTGTGGTTCAAAATTACACTCACTCACCCACTGACTATAAACCCAGAAATACTAATCTTAATCTTAAAATAATAAATCCTAACTAGTCATAAGTTTGCCTATGATACTCCAATATAGACACTTTGTATTGTGCCAAAACAAAAGCATTCACATTGCTAAACTAACAAATTATGAAGTCGTCACTTAGCCTTAATACCACAATCTGTAAGGATTTAATGTTAAGAATTATTCTAAGTCTGCTCGAAATGCCTAGCCAGGCTAGGTGTCCTAGTGGCCCCCTCTGTAATTAGTATTTTATAACATGTAAACCACACAATACCCAAAACCTGTAAACCCCACATTGTAACCCTTATAGAGAATAAACTTGAATTTGAATTTCAATTTGAAAATATACAGAGTACCACAGTCAAACATTTACCACTTTAGTGAAAAATTAGGAACCATGATTACTGATGCACACATGAATAAAGACCACCTACTACTTACAGGAGATTTCAACATAAACATACTACATGACCAGGACCCTCAAGTAACCAAATTCACTAACACAATGAGTAACTGCCTGTTGCTACCAACAATAACTAAACCTACAAGAATCACCGAGACAAGCATCTCCTTAATAGACCACATCTGGACATACACCACATCCCTTTTAAAATCAGGCATAATCACAGAAAACAAAGAACACTCAGACAAGCCACAGGGATGTTAGGAAGTCATAGAGTCGTCAGGAAGTGGAATAGCCTAGCAAGTGAAGTAGTGGAGGCAGGAACCATACATAGTTTTAAGAAGAGGTATGACAAAGCTCAGGAAGCAGAGAGGGAGAGGACCTAGTAGCGATCAGTGAAGAGGCGGGGCCAGGAGCTGAGTATCGACCCCTGCAACCTCAATTAGGTGAGTACCCAACCTTCCTCATAACTAATCTGGGCAAACTGCCACAAGACACCACTAAAGTAACCTTCAGACTACATAACAAGACAGAAGTAAACAACTTTATGGCAGCTATGAATAACATCGATTGGCAAAATGAACTCGAAACATATACAGATATGAATGAATGTATAAATAATTTTCTAAAAAAAAAACAAAGTCTCTATAACAAACATTGCCCCCAAAAAACTAAACAGATCAAAGCAGAGACTGAATAATCCCTGGCTAACACCAAGCATCCTCAAATCCATTAACACATAGCACAAATATGAAAAACAGTATAGAATGGGTCAAATAACTAGAGAACAGTCTAAACATTACTCGTCTGCACTTATCAGCCTGATAAGAAGATCTAAAAAATTGTATTATGAAAATAGATTACATAACATCAAAGGTGATATGAAAAAAACTGGAAAACTCTATCTGAAATTCTTGGAAATAAAAAGTTATCCAAAAACAAAACAATCAAATTAACAAAATCAGATGAACCCCCACTCACACTTACAGAAACAGCAAACAGACTAAACGTTTTCTTCTCCACCACAGGTAAAAATCTAGCGAACAAAATACCAAGCGTAAACACCCATCCATCAGACTACCTCACAGGTTCCTACCCAAATACACTATTCCTAGCTCCAACCAACCCCATAGAAGTTACGCTCATCATAAGCACCCTTAAAAACAATGCAGGAGACATAAACAGCTTGCCTGCTTTTATGTACAAAAAAACTTCTTAAGTAGTATCACCAATTATTGCAACGCTCTTTAACAAATCCATTGAATCAGCTACCTTCCAAACAATCCTCAAAATAGTGAGGGTCACTCCAATCCACAAAGGAGGTGACCAAGCTGATATGAATAACTATTGACCAATAACTAACTTACCACTGCTCTCTAAATTCTTTGAAAAATTAATTCATAGATGGATCTATTCCTACCTCTTCTCACACAACATATTAAACCCTTGTCAGTTTGAATTCAGGAATAATAAAAGCACGAATGATGCTATCATACACATGCTAGAACTAATATACACCACACTCGAAAAGAAAGAAGTCCCGCTGGACATTTTCATTGACTTACGTAAAGCTTTCGATACAGTCGACCATGAACTGCTGTACTCCAAATTAACGCACTATGGTATCAGAAGCCACTCCCTCAACTACCTAAAATCATACCTTTGTGACAGAACTCAATATGTGTTTGCAAATGATGCAACCTCTTCCACCCAACCAATCACAGTAGGAGTCCCATAAGGAAGCATCCTTGGACCACTCCTCTTCCTCATCTACATCAATGATCTACCGAATGCATCACAGCTACTCAGACCCATATTAATTGCAGATGACACTACATATGTCTTTTCCCATCCAAACACAGTCATACTAGCCAACACAGTCAATGCCAAATTGCAGAAAATATCTGCCTGGATGACGACTAAAGCTTTCCTTGAATACAGATAAAACCTATTTCATTCAGTTTGGAAACAAAGCTGCAAATAATCCGATTAACATAACGATAAATGGATCATCAGTCAAAAGACTCACAGAAGGAAAATTCCTAGGTATCAACCTTGACAGTAGCCTTAAGTTCTGGACACACATACAACAAATCACAAAGAAAATATCTAAGACTGCAGGCATACTATCAAAGATAAGGTACTATATTCCACAATTAACTCTCCTAGCACTGTACCATACACTCATATACCATAAAAATCAAACATTTCTGCTACTTTCAGCTCAATTTCAAGGTACTTTTCATCATAAAACCAGTCAAAATCATCTCATTTTCTGTAATGTATTCCATTCTATAAAATGAGACCAGGAAAACTAGAATAAAACAATAAGCCATACACAACTGTAGGCCAGACCAACAAGGGGTTGGCACAGCTATATACTACTCAGACCAACTAGAATGTATCACTAATACTTGCACAAGGGATGAACATGTGGAATATATAATAGCTAAATTCAAATCCAAATACCTACAAAAACCTCTCACATTGATAAACATCTACAGAGTTCCACAGTCAAACATTAGCCAATTTAGTCAAAACCTAGGAAGTATGATAACTGATGCACGCATGAACAAAGATCACTTACTACTCTCAGGTGACTTCAATATAAATCTCCTGCAAGACCAGGACCCACACGTTACTGAATTCACAAACACAATGAGTAACTGCATGTTGCTTCCAACAGTAACAAAATCTACACGAGTTACAGAGACTAGTGTTTCCCTACTAGACCACATCTGGAACTCTGTGTTCATCAAGAACTGCAAGAAGCCCCTATCACGAGCCTTTTCCATCCTATGGAGAGGGAGCATGGACACGGGGGTCGTCCCACAGTTACTAAAAACAACAGACATAGCCCCACTCCACAAAGGGGGCAGTAAAGCAACAGCAAAGAACTACAGGCCAATAGCACTAACATCCCATATCATAAAAATCTTTGAAAGGGTCCTAAGAAGCAAGATCACCACGCATCTAGAAACCCATCAGTTACACAACCCAGGGCAACATGGGTTTAGAACAGGTCGCTCCTGTCTGCCCTCAACTATTGGACCACTACGACAAGGTCCTAAATGCACTAGAAGACAAAAAGAATGCAGATGTAATATATACAGACTTTGCAAAAGCCTTCGACAAGTGTGACCATGGCGTAATAGCGCACAAAATGCGTGCTAAAGGAATAACAGGAAAGTCAGTCGATGGATCTATAATTTCCTCACTAACAGAACACAGAGAGTAGTCGTCAACAGAGTAAAGTCCGAGGCACCTACGGTGAAAAGCTCTGTTCCACAAGGCACAGTACTCGCTCCCATCTTGTTCCTCATCCTTATATCCGACATAGACAAGGATGTCAGCCACAGCACCGTGTCTTCCTTTGCAGATGACACCCGAATCTGCATGACAGTGTCTTCCATTGCAGACACTGCAAAGCTCCAGGCAGACATCAACCAAATCTTTCAGTGGGTTTGCAGAAACAATATGAAGTTCAACGATGAGAAATTTCAATTACTCAGATATGGTAAACATGAGGAAATTAAATCTTCATCAGAGTACAAAACAAATTCTGGCCACAAAATAGAGCGAAACACCAACGTCAAAGACCTGGGAGTGATCATGTCGGAGGATCTCACCTTCAAGGACCATAACATCGTATCAATCGCATCTGCTAGAAAAATGACAGGATGGATAATGAGAACCTTCAAAACTAGGGAGGCCAAGCCCATGATGACACTCTTCAGGTCACTTGTTCTATCTAGGCTGGAATATGCTGCACACTAACAGCACCTTTCAAGGCAGGTGAAATTGCCGACCTAAAAATGTACAGAGAACTTTCACGGCGTGCATAACGGAGATAAAACACCTCAATTATTGGGAGCGCTTGAGGTTCCTAAAACCTGTATTCCCTGGAACGCAGAGGGGAGAGATACATGATTATATACACCTGGAAAATCCTAGAGGGACTAGTACCGAACTTGCACATCGAAAATCACCCACTACGAAAGCAAAAGACTTGCAGACGATGCACATCCCCCCAATGAAAAGCAGGGGTGTCACTAGCACGTTAAGAGACCATACAATAAGTGTCAGGGGCCCGAGACTGTTCAACTGCCTCCCAGCACACATAAGGGGGATTACCAACAGACCCCTGGCAGTCTTCAAGCTGGCACTGGACAAGCACCTAAAGTCAGTTCCGGATCAGCCGGGCTGTGGCTCGTATGTTGGTTTGCGTGCAGCCAGCAGCAACAGCCTGGTTGATCAGGCTCTGATCCACCAGGAGGCCTGGTCTCAGACCGGGCCGCGGGGGCATTGACCCCGGAACTCTCTCCAGGTAAACTCCAGGTAAACACCATATCCCCTTTAAAATCAGGCATAATTACAGATAATACCACAGACCACTACCCTACTTTCCTCATAACAACTCTTGGTAAATTACCCCAAGACACTACTAAAGTCACCTTCAGACTTCACAATGAGGCAGCCATTAATAACTTCACAGCAGCAGTGACAAACATTGACTGGCACACTGAGCTAGAAATCTATACAGATATTGACGAATGTATTAATAATTTTCTAAAAAAGACCCAATACCTCTATAACAAGCACTGCCCTAAAAAAACTAAACAGATGACAGCTAAGAGACTGAACAGTCCCTGGCTAACACCCAGCATTCTCAAATCCATAAATACAAAACACCGATATAAAAACAGTACAGAATGGGTCACATAACCAGAGAGCAAACAAAACGTTACTCGTCAATCCTAACCAGCCTGATAAGAAGGGCAAAAAAATTGTATTATGAGAACATATTATCCAACTTATGAAATGATATAAAAAAGACCTGGAAAACCCTATCAGAAATTCTGGGAACAAAAAAGATATCACAAAATAGCGAAATAAAATTAACAAAATCAGATGAACCCCAACTCCCACCAACAGAAACAGCAAACAGACTCAATGATTTCTTCTCCACTATAGGACAAAACCTTGCCAATAAAATCCCAAGCTCAGATACCCCACCAAATGACTACCTCACTGGCAAATACCCGAACACACTGTTCCTAGCTCCGACTAAGCCATACGAAGTCTCCCTTATTATCAACGCACTAAAAAACAAGGCAGGAGATTTAAATACCTTACCACCCTTTATATACAAAAAAGTGTCACAAGTGCTATCACCAATCATTGCAACACTCTTTAACAAATCCATTGAATCCTCCACCTTCCCTACAGTTCTCAAAATAGCAAGGGTCACCCCAATCCATAAAGGAGGAGACCAAACAGAGTTGAATAACTATAGGCTAATATCCTACTTACACCCTCTCTCAAAAATCTTCGAAAAATTAATTCATAAATGAATCTACTCCTACCTTATCTTCCAAAACATACTCAACCCCTGCTAATTTGGATTCAGGCATAATAAAATTCCTAATGATGCTATTATACACATGCTAGAACATATATACACTGCAATAGAGAAAAAAGAAGCCCCACTGGGGATCTTCATTGACTTACATAAAGCTTTTGATACAGTTGACCATGACTTGCTCCACATAAAATTTTCACACTATGGTATAAGAGGGCACTCCCTCAACTACCTCAAGTCATACCTCAGCAACAGAAGCCAATATGCGTACGCAAATGGGGCAAACTCTTCCGCAAAACCAGTTACAGTTGGTGTCCCACAGGGAAGTGTCCTTGGCCCTCTTCTCTTTCTCCTATACATAAATGACCTACTAAATGCTTCGCAATTACTCAAACCCACACTATTTTGAGATGACACTATATACGTCTTCTCTCACCCGAGCCCAGTCACGCTAGCCAATACTGTAAATACCGAATTACAGAAAATATCTACCTGGATGAGGACTAACAAACTTACACTAAACATTGACAAAACCTACTTCATTCAGTTTGGTAACAGAGCTACTGATGTCCCTCTTAACATAATGATAAACAGATCACCTAACACAAAGCTAACAGAGGGAAAATTCTTAGGAATCCACCTTGATAATAGACTCAAATTTCATACACATATACAACAAATTTCTAAGAAAATTTCCAAGACTGTAGGCATATTATCAAAGATACGGTACTATGTTCCACAGTCAGCCCTCCTGGCCCTATATCACTCTCTTATTTACCACTATCTCACCTATGGAATTTGTGCATGGGGCTCAACAACAATTAACCATCTCAGACCACTAATTACCCAATAAAAGGCTGCAGTCAGAATGATAACAAATTCTCACTACAGGCAGCACACTCCACCAATATTCAAAACACTCAACCTACTCACCATACAAAACATCCATACTTATTACTGCTCCTATTACATACATAGAACACTTAACTCTGATATTAACCCTCCCCTCAAACATCTCCTTGCCAACCTCAACAGAACACATGACCATAACACAAGGCACAGATCACTCTTTGATGTTCCTCGTGTCCATCTCACGCTATGCAAAAACTCAATGCACAAAAAAGGCCCTAAAATCTGGAATTCATTACCTGTAAATATAAAAGAAACACTACCTGTTTACAAATTCAAGTGTCTTCTCAAAGATCACTTACTCACCCACAACCAAATAAATACTGAATAACTGAACCTTACAAATTGTATATCTTAAATGTTTCTCACAATTATATCACATAAATGTTAAACCTAAGACCCAATCTAACTTTGTTATTTTTTAAATACACTACCTAACAGAATACTTCATTTGACTGAATGTACAACAATGCATGCAACCATATGACCTGTCTTTGTAATACTCACTTGTGCTCTATAGTTATCTGTTTACAATAATGTTTTATCACTGATTACATCATTGCTTAGTTAATCTTAAGTTAATTTTAAGCCAGCCCGTAATGCTATGCGTACAAGTGGCTTCGGCATGCTGCTCTTACCTGTATTTTTTTGTACCTCTGTATGTATGCTCAAATTACTAAATAAATAAATAAATAAATAAATAAATAAATACCATATGAAAACACAGTGCAAAGTCATTGTTTTAATCCAAAAACATGGTCAAAGTTTTTTTTTTCTCATTATGCACTGTGTGCTGCAGGATCTTTTTTATACTGTGCACACTGACCACATAGACACATTCTTTCATATGTAGGCCTACCAACTTTCTCTCACTAGATTTGAGGGTGCTAGAATTTAGGCATATACTAGTACGTCAAAAACCCTGGAGCATAAGCCATACTAGTACGGCTGAAACCCTGAAAGGATTAATATGTTAGCAATATAATACCATATTGTTAATAAAGTAACCTAATATATTCAACTGAACTGAATTTCACTGCTACAGTTAAAAATGTATCAAATGTATCTATGTGACTGTGTAAATTATTAGTTACTATAATATAAGTAACTGTTACTATAAGTTGAGTCTCTCTTTAATGTTAATGTAAATAACTCAGTTTACCTTAGGGTAAGATTTTGTTCAGATTTTTAAATGCGGAGGGTTAGCCACCCAAGATAACCCAAGAAAGTCAGTGGCTCATCTAGGGACTGTCTGTCTTATTTCCATTGATGTCCTCAATCTTGTCCCCCAGGATGCCACCCAGACCAGTCAACTAACACCCAGGTACCTACTTGCTAGGTGAACGGGACAACTGGTGTAAGGAAACAACCTTAAAGTTTCCACCTTGCCAGGCCAGGGGTCTCCGTTATTACCAATATACCTTAGTTTATTGTAACTGATTTTGACACAGTTGACTTAGATGTTTTAAGATTTAAATAATAAGATATTACAAGGAGCACAATTAAGTCACTTTGAGTTTTTTGTGTTACTCTGGTGGTTAATGTACATGTTACTATGTATGATAATTTTTGTGTTACTCTGGTGGTTAATGTACATGTTACTATGTATGATAACTTTTGTGTTACTCTGGTGGTTAATGTACATGTTACTATTATGATAATTTTTGTTACTCTGGTGGTTAATGTACATGTACTATGTATGATAATTTTTGTGTTACTCTGGTGGTTAATGTACATGTTACTATGTATGATAACTTTTGTGTTACTCTGGTGGTTAATGTACATGTTACTATGTATGATAATTTTTGTGTTACTCTGGTGGTTAATGTACATGTTACTATGTATGATAATTTTTGTGTTACTCTGGTGGATAATGTACATGTTACTATGAATGATAATTTTTGTGTTACTCTGGTGGTTAATGTACATGTTACTATGTATGATAACTTTTGTGTTTACTCTGGTGGTTAATGTACATGTTACTATTATGATAATTTTTTGTGTTACTCTGGTGGTTAATGTACATGTTACTATGTATGATAATTTTTGTGTTACTCTGGTGGATAATGTACATGTTACTATGAATGATAATTTTTGTGTTACTCTGGTGGTTAATGTACATGTTACTATGTATGATAATTTTTGTGTTACTCTGGTGGTTAATGTACATGTTACTATGTATGATAATTTTTGTGTTACTCTGGTGGTTAATGTACATGTTACTATGAATGATAATTTTTGTGTTACTCTGGTGGTTAATGTACATGTTACTATGTATGATAATTTTTGTGTTACTCTGGTGGTTAATGTACATGTACATGTATGATTATTTTTGTGTTACTCTGGTGGTTAACGTACATGTTACTATGTATGATAATTTTTGTGTTACTCTGGTGGTTAATGTACATGTTACTATGTATGATAATTTTTGTGTTACTCTGGTGGTTAACGTACATGTTACTATGTATGATAATTTTTGTGTTACTCTGGTGGTTAATGTACATGTTACTATGAATGATAATTTTTGTGTTACTATGGTGGTTAATGTACATGTTACTATGTATGATAATTTGTTTAAGTGTATTTATGTGTACTTGTACCTAAATAAACTTACTAACTTATTGGGTTATTCTTGGTTAAATAATGAACCTTGTATATGAATGTTCTGCCAACAATATTGTTTATTATGAAACATAAACCTTAAAACTTACTAACTTAAACCTGCTGCTGCCTCACCACCTAACACTTGCTGCTGCTGCCTCACCACCTAACACCTGCTGCTGCTGCCTCACCACCTAACACCTGCTGCTGCTGCCTCACCACCTAACACCTGCTGCTGCTGCCTCACCACCTAACACCTGCTGCTGCTCCCTCACCACCTAACACCTGCTGCTGCTCCCTCACCACCTAACACCTGCTGCTGCTCCCTCACCACCTAACATCTGCTGCTGCTGCCTGACCACCCAACACCTGCTGCTGCTGCCTCACCACCTAACAACTGCTGCCTAACGACCTAACACCTGTTGCTGCTGCCTCACCACCTAACACCTGCTGCTGCTGCCTCACCACCTAACACCTGCTGCTGCTGCCTCACCACCTAACACCTACTGCTGCTCCCTCACCACCTAACACCTGCTGCTGCTGCCTGACCACCTAACACCTGCTGCTGCTCCCTCACCACCTAACACCTGCTGCTGCTGAATGACCACCCAACACCTGCTGCTGCTACCTCACCACCTAACAACTGCTGCCTAACCACCTAACACCTGTTGCTGCTGCCTCACCACCTAACACCTGCTGCTGCTGCCTCACCACCTAACACTTGCTGCTGCTGCCTCAATGCCTAACACCTGCTGCTGCTGCCTCACCACCTAACACCTGCTGCTGCTGCCTCACTGCCTAACACCTGCTGCTACCTCACCACCTAACACCTGCTGCTGCTGCTTCACCACTTAACACTTGCTGCTGCTGCCTCACAACCTAACACCTGCTGCTGCTGCCTCACCACCTAACACCTGCTGCTGCTGCCTCACAACCTAACACCTGCTGCTCCCTCACCACCTAACACCTGCTGCTGCTGCCTCACCACCTAACACCTGCTGCTGCTGCCTCACCACCTAACACCTGCTGTTGCTGCCTCACTGCCTAACACCTGTTGCTGCCTCACTACCTAACACCTGCTGCTGTTGCCTCACCACCTAACACCTGCTGCTGCTGCCTAACCACCTAACACCTGCTGCTGCTGCCTCACCACCTAACACCTGCTGCTGCCTCACCACCTAACACCTGCTGCTGCTGCCTCACAACCCAACACCTGCTGCTGCTGCCTCACCACCTAACACCTGCTGCTGCTGCTGCCTCACCACCTAACACCTGCTGCTGCTGCTGCCTCACCACCTAACACCTGCTGCTGCTGCTGTCTCCCACCTAACAACTGCTGCTGCCTAAACACCTAAAACCTGCTTATACCTGACCATCTAACACCTGCTTCTGCCTGAGCACCTAACACATGAGCAGATAACAGTCAACACCTGAGCAGCTAACACCTGACAGTCAACACCTAAGAACATAAGAACATGAGAAAGGAGGAACACTGCAGGAGGCCTGTTGGCCCATACTAGGCAGGTCCTTTACAATTCATCCCACTAACAAAACATTTGCCCAACACAATTTTCAATGCCACCCAAGAAATAAGCTCTGATGTGAAAGTCCCACTCAAATCCAACCCCTCCCACTCATGTACTTATCCAACCTAAATTTGAAACTACCCATAGTCCCAGCCTCAATAACCCAACTAGGTAGACTGTTCCACTCATCTACTACCCTATTTCCAAACCAATACTTTCCTATGTCCTTTCTAAATCTAAACTTAAATAATTTAAATCCATTACTGTGGGTTCTCTCTTGGAGAGACATCTTCAAGACCTTATTAATATCCCCTTTATTAATACCTATCTTCCACTTATACACTTCGATCAGGTCTCTCCCATCATTCTTCGTCTAACAAGTGAATGTAACTTAAGAGTCTTCAATCTTTCTTCATAAGGAAGATTTCTAATGCTATGTATTAATTTAGTCATCCTACGCTGAATGTTTTCTAACGAATTTATGTCCATTCTGTAATATGGAGACCAGAACTGAGCTGCATAATCTAGGTGAGGCCTTACTAATGATGTATAAAGCTGCAGTATGACCTCTGGACTAATGTTGCTTACACTTCTTGATATAAATCCTAGTAATCTATTTGCCTTATTACGTACGCTTAGGCACTGCTGTCTTGGTTTAAGGTTGCTGCTCACCATAACCGCCAAGTCCTTTTCGCAATCTGTATGGCTAAGTTCTACATCATTTAACTTATAAGTACTATGGTTAGGGCACTCCCAAGCTTCAGAACCTTGCATTTATCTACACTGAACTGCATCTGCCACTTTTCTGACCAAGAATAGAGTTTGTTTAAATCCTCCTGAAGTTCCATAACATCTACGTTTGAATCAATTATCCACCTATCTTGTGTCATCGGCGAATTTGCTCATATCACTAGTAATCCCTCATCAAGATCATTGATATATATTATAAACAACAACGGGCCAAAGACTGATCCCTGTGGAATGCCACTTGTTACAGATCCCCACTCGGATTTAACCCCATTTATGGACACTCTCTGCTTCCTGTCTGTGAGCCATGACTCGATCCACGAGAGCACTTTTCCCCCAATGCCATGAGCTGCCACTTTCTTTAACAGTCTTTGGTGCGGAACTCTATCAAAAGCCTTACTAAAATCTAAGTAAATAATATCAAATTCTTTATCGTGGTCAACAGCCTCAAAAGCTTTACTGAAGAAAGTTAATAAATTAGTTAGACAAGACCAGCCTCTTGTGAATCCATGCTGAGTATCATTAATCAAGCTATGCTTATCGAGATGGCTTCTTATAATCTCAGCTATAATTGACTCTAGTAATTTGCCTACAATTAAGGTCAGGCTTATTGGGCGGTAATTTGACTAAGCAACTAACACAGTCAACACCTTAGCAGCTAACATATTTAACACCTGTTCACCTAACACAGTCAACACCTGAGCAGCTAACAGTCAACACCTAAGAAACTAACACAGTCAACACCTGAGCAGGTAACATATTTAACACCTTATCAGCTAACACAGTCAACACCTGAGCAGGTAACATATTTAACACCTTATCAGCTAACACAGTCAACACCTGAGCATGTAACACAGTCAACACCTGAGCAGTTAACACAGTCAACACCTGAGCACCTAACAGTCAACACCTGAGCACCTAAAACAGTCAACACTTAAGCAGGCAACACAGTCAACACCTGAGCACCTAACACAGTCAACACCTGAGCACCTAACACAGTCAACACCTGAGCACCTAACAGTCAACACCTGAGCAGGTAAGACAGTCAACAAGACACAGATATGATCATGTCTGGCGCCTTAATACACTATATTTCATGGGTCAAACTCTCTCTATGTATCATTTAGCACATGAATGTTATATTGTAATAAAGGTAGGTGTTACTCACCTGTGTTAGACACCACAGGTGTTACTCACCTGTGTTAGACACCACAGTTGTTACTCACCTGTGTTAGACACTGCAGGTGTTACTCACCTGTGTTAGACACCACAGTTGTTACTCACCTGTGTTAGACACCACAGTTGTTACTCACCTGTGTTAGACACCACAGGTGTTACTCACCTGTGTTAGACACCACAGTTGTTACTCACCTGTGTTAGACACCACAGATGTTACTCACCTGTTAGACACCACAGGTGTTACTCACCTGTGTTAGACACCACAGTTGTTACTCACCTGTGTTAGACACCACAGGTGTTACTCACCTGTGTTAGACACCACAGGTGTTACTCACCTGTTAGACACCACAGTTGTTACTCACCTGTGTTAGACACCACAGGTGTTACTCACCTGTGTTAGACACCACAGGTGTTACTCACCTGTGTTAGACACCACAGTTGTTAGTCACCTGTGTTAGACACCACAGGTGTTACTCACCTGTGTTAGACACCACAGTTGTTACTCACCTGTGTTAGACACCACAGGTGTTACTCACCTGTGTTAGACAACCACAGTGTTACTCACCTGATTAGACACCACAGTTGTTAGTCACCTGTGTTAGACACCACAGGTGTTACCACCAGTGTTAGACACCACAGTTGTTACTCACCTGTGTTAGACACCACAGGTGTTACTTGCCTGTGTTAGACACCACAGGTGTTACTCGCCTGTGTTAGACACCACAGGTGTTATTCACCTGTGTTAGACACCACAGGTGTTACTCACCTGTGTTAGACACCACAGTTGTTAGTCACCTGTGTTAGACACCACAGGTGTTACTCACCTGTGTTAGACACCACAGTGTTTACTCACCTGTGTTAGACACCACAGGTGTTACTCACCTGTGTTAGACACCACAGTTGTTAGTCACCTGTGTTAGACACCACAGGTGTTACTCACCTGTGTTAGACACCACAGGTGTTACTCACCTGTGTTAGACACCACAGGTGTTACTCACCTGTGTTAGACACCACAGGTGTTACTCACCTGTGTTAGACACCACAGTTGTTAGTCACCTGTGTTAGACACCACAGGTGTTACTCACCTGTGTTAGACACCACAGTTGTTACTCACCTGTGTTAGACACCACAGGTGTTACTCACCTGTGTTAGACACCACAGGTGTTACTCACCTGTTAGACACCACAGTTGTTAGTCACCTGTGTTAGACACCACAGGTGTTACTCACCTGTGTTAGACACCACAGTTGTTACTCACCTGTGTTAGACACCACAGGTGTTACTTGCCTGTGTTAGACACCACAGGTGTTACTCGCCTGTGTTAGACACCACAGGTGTTACTCACCTGTGTTAGACACCACAGGTGTTACTCACCTGATGTTTAGACACCACAGTTGTTAGTCACCTGTGTTAGACACACAGGTGTTACTCACCTGTGTTAGACACCACAGGTGTTACTACACTGTGTTAGACACCACAGGTGTTTAACTCACCTGTGTTAGACACCACAGTTGTTAGTCACCTGTGTTAGACACCACAGGTGTTACTCACCTGTGTTAGACACCACAGGTGTTACTCACCTGTGTTAGACACCACAGGTGTTACTCACCTGTGTTAGACACCACAGTTGTTACTCACCTGTGTTAGACACCACAGGTGTTACTCACCTGTGTTAGACACCACAGGTGTTACTCCACCTGTGTTAGACACCACAGGTGTTACTCACCTGTGTTAGACACCACAAACACTGTTTATTGTTCACTTTATCACACTCACCCACCAACAACACAAGTTGTTGTTGTTGTTGTTGTTTATAGGGCCACTGACAGTGTACGTCGTATTGAACCCTGACTTCCGCCGCTCCCAAAACCAACCTTCACCAAAGTGGAAGGATGTTACACAAACAACCCGCACATATAAGACAGGAGCTTACGATGACGTTTCTGTCCGACTTAGACCATTTACAAAGTCACACTGACAAAAGGAGAGAAGGAGGGAGTATATATAGACCAGTAGACAGGGACGGGAACAAGAGAGGACGTGGAGGTAGTAGTAGTAGTAGTGGAGTCAGTTAAATATCCAAGGCAGAAGAAAACCCAAAGGAGAAAGAGGAAAGAGGAAGAGGAAGAGGAAGATGGGAAAAAAGAATAATTTTAAGTCAAAGTTGTTCTGAAGTTTGCAACATTTTATGATGTAATGGGAAAGGAACACATCTACAGAGACAAAGCCAGGACTAAGATTCATACAAGGAAAGTTGTGTATAAGGGAGGATTCAACAAGGCAGTGACTGTGAAAGTTAGAAGTAGGATAGATAGTTTTAGTAGAAGATCAGTCAATAGGATGACTGTGATCTCTGACATGACAGAAAAAAAAACATTGTTGGTGTCGGCAGACCTAACAATACTTTTGTGCTCCTTAAGTCTGTCAGAAATAGATCTAGCAGTTTCTCGAAAGTACTGAAGAGGGCAGGAGGAACAAGAAATAGAATGGACAAGAGGAGCGCCTGTTGAGGTGTCTACTCTATTTCTTGTTCCTCCTGTCCTCTTCAGTACTTTGGAGAAACTAGCCAATCTCTTTCTGACAGACTTAAGGAGCACAAAAGTAATGTTAGGTTTGTCGACACCAACAATGCTCTTTTCTGTCATATCAGAGATCACAGTCATCCTATTGATTGATCTTCTGCTAAAACTGTCTACCGTAAGTATAACTTTCACAGTCGCCATTTGGTCGAATCCTCCTTTATACACAATTTTCCTCCCTCTTCCCCTTCCTTGCCTTTTTCTCCTTTGGGTTTTCTTTCTTCTGCCTTGGATATTTGTCTTTCATTGTTATATTTCTACCTCTGTGTTCCAGCTCCTACCTTCTGTGGGCTCCCTTGTAGTGATCCTCTTACTAAGTATTTGACTGACTCCACTACTATTACTACTACCTCCACTTCCTCTCTTGTTCCTGTCCCTGTCTGCTGGCGTATATGTACTCCTTCCTCTTCTTTTGTTAGTATGACTTTGTAAATGGTCCATGTCAGAGTGAAACATCGTCGTAAGCTCCTCTCTCCTGTGTGCGATTTATTTATGTATTGTTCCAGACACGTTATTTTGCTTTTTTTTTTTTTATTTATGGAAGAATATTGACAAATAACTACGTATTATATGTCCCTAATGCTCTCTGAAGCCAACAAGAATATGCAGGTACAGGCTAAGATATGGTGGTCTAGAGGGTCAAAACTCTCCCCACTGAGTTTACCTGGAGTTTACCCGGAGAGAGTTCCGGGGGTCAACGCCCCGGCGGCCCGGTCTGTGACCAGGCCTCCTGGTGGATCAGAGCCTGATTAACCAGGCTGTTACTGCTGGCTGCACGCAATCCAATGTACGAGCCACAGCCCGGCTGGTCAGGTACCGACTTTAGGTCCTTGTCTAGTGCCAGCTTGAAGACTGCCAGGGGTCTATTGGTAATAGCCCCTTATGTATACTGGGAGGCAGTTGAACAGTCTTGGGCCCCTGACACTTATTGTATTGTCTCTTAACGTACTAGTGACACCCCTGCTTTTCATTCAAATTCAAATTCAAATTCAAAGTTCATAACTCGAGGTGCCGCGTGCCTCGTTGTGCTCCGGGTTTTCTCATGTTTTCACAGTGGCTCCTACGTGCTAGAACTTTAATTTGTGCCATCAATCCCATACGATACATCCCTCTAGCGTCTGGAACCAATCTTGGGCGAAAAACATTATATACTGAGTCAAAAAAGGAGAATTAGTATGCACTACCTAGCAGAGTTTACTGCCAGAGGGGAATCATAGGCCTGTGTTCCCTGTGCAAAATAATAATAATAGAACTTTTCTTTGTCAGAGGAAAGAAAGTCTCCCTGATAACATTGTGCATATTTAGTGTATAGTGTATACTACAGTGGCTCCCTAGTATATAGATGATTAAGGCTAAAGTGTCATTTGAAAACAGGTGAATTTGTAAATGAAGTGATAAGCCTATAGAGGCAGGTGCCAGAAGTCGCCAGAAACTTACCACAGTGGTCAGCTGTTTTAATAATCTTTCTGGCCTGCTAGTGTACTCGCATATAATCTAGTGATACCAGTGAATAGCAGAATAATTTGTAATATTTTACAATTAAGAATAAAACTAAGTATGCCCGAAATGCCTAGCCATGCTAAGCGTTCTAGTAGTACACTCTGTAATCACAATTTTACTACATGTAAACCAAACAATAACCAAATTTCTGTAAACACAGCATTGTAATCCTTATAGAGAATAAACTTTGAATTTGAATTTGAATACAGTGTTGTAGTAGCAACTAACCAGTATTATAATGGTACTTAGTGGAGTGGAGTGACTTTCATTAGTTTTTTTTTTCTTGAAATACCAGACGTATACTGTGAATTTCATATAACCTGTAGTTACCAGCGGTCGCAATATACACAACGAGAAGCAAATATTACTACAGAAAAAGTGTCCTTCCTCCAAATTTTCCACCAGTCAACTATAGTGATAATATAGCATTTATTGTGGTGGAGACGAAAAAAAAAACTAGAAAAGCTAGATATAGCGATTGATAAACAAGGGTTGAGACTCGAAATCACTGGCTCTTCAACACGCAAGTTATACTTTTGTATCAATCAAATCACATATTACTCGGGTAGATAATTTCAAGTAGATCCTTCATATGTTAGCCCAAATCACCGACTAGTATGCTTTAAATAAGTGACCCACTGATCAGATCAGATCGACTGGTCCGAACCCTCGACTGGTCCGAACCCTTGATGGTCCGAACCCTTGACTGGTTTCAAACGGATTCGTTGGACAATAAAGCAGACTGTAAACGGATGGGGTTGTAGGCGCCCTTATCAAACACAAACAATTAATATAAATCAGGAACGTACACGGTAAGCTGTCCAATTAGTTAGAAATAGAAATACAAATAACTAGAGCTTCATTTAAGGAGGTTATTAATAGAGTATTCAAGAGGTTGCTAGTAGAATTACAGTAAATCAACCACTCAAATCATTATGAAGCTCTGTGTAGTCTGCAGTCAATCAAACAAACGGGCTTCCGCATGGATAAATTGTCATTTTTGTGGAAATTGGTGTCACGCCCCTTGTGCAGATATCCAAGAATTAGCTACAAGCAGTATTAAAACAGGGAAGTGTTTTTGGGTATGCCCAAATGAGGAAAATCTGTGGACTAAAATCACAAGGGTATTAAAAGAGGATAACATCAAAGCTGCTTTCATAGACAACCTGGAAGCTTTCTACAACAGATGGGAACATAAAAAGTCTGGGCTGAATGGTACTGCCCTTGATACTGGCCATGTAGTCAGAAACTGTAAGGCTGGAGGTGATGTCCTGGTAGTCAGTAAATGTGGGGCTGATAGTGCTGTCCTGGGAGACAGTAATGGTGAAGCTGGAGGTGCTGTCCTGGGAGACAGTAATGGTGAAGCTGGAGGTGCTGTCCTGGGAGACAGTAATGGTGAAGCTGGAGGTGCTGTCCTGGGAGACAGATAATGGTGAAGCTGGAGGTGCTGTCCTGGGAGACAGTAATGGTGAAGCTGGAGGTGCTGTCCTGGGAGACAGTAATTCAAATTCAAATTCAAATTTTCAAATTCAAAGTTTATTCTCTATAAGGATTACAATGCTGAGTTTACAGAAATTTGGTTATTGTTTGGTTTACATGTAGTAAAATTTTGATTACAGAGTGTACCACTAGAACGCTTAGCATGGCTAGGCATTTCGGGCATACTTAGTTTTATTCTTAAATGTAAAATATTACAAATTATGAGGTAAGTTGGTATCATGGCTAAGTGACTAAATACTAGTTTATGAGTTTAGCAATGTGAATGCTTTTGTTTTGGCACAGTAATTAGTTTCAGTATTGGAGAAACACAGGATTCATTATTTTAAGACTGAGATTAATATTTCTGTTTATGGTCAAATGAGTGAGCGAGTGTAAGTGGAACCACCAGGTGGTATTTGTGTAGTTAGTTGATGGGGTGTATCAGGGAGATAAGATGTTTTCTAATGGTAGTTTTTGAAGTGATGAATGTGTCTGCAGTTCTAGAGTTCTCAGGTAGGGTATTCCAGATTTTGGGGCCCTTTTGACATACAATTGAAATTTTTGTAAAGGTTTAGTCGGACACGGGGAATGTCGTAGAGATGTTTGTGTCTGGTGCTATGCCTGTGGGTTCTGTAAACATCTATCAAGAAAGCGTTTAAGGTCAAGGTTGATATTAGAGTTTAAGGCCCTGTAGATATAGATTGCACAGTAGTAAGTGTGGATGTACTGAACTGGGAGAAAAGTTTAGATCTTTGAAGAGTTGGGGGGGTGTGCTGCCAGGGATGGGATTTAGTGATTATTCTTACTGAAAGCTTTTTGTTGGGTTATTATTGGCTTTAGGTGTGTTGCTGCAGTTGATCCCCAAGCACAAATAGCATAGGTAGGTATGGATAAATAGTGAGTGGTATAGTTGTGAGAAGGGCATTTTTGCGGCACGTAGTATCATATCTTGGAGAGGATCCCAACGTTTTGGATACTTTTTTGGCTATATGCTGGAAAAGGGGTGCTGAAATTCAGGTTGTTGTCAAGGTATAAGCCTAGGAATTTTCCCCCATTATTTCTGGTAATTAGAGTGTTGTCAATCTTAATGTTAATTTGTGCTTCTCCTGCTCTGCTACCAAACAAATATAGTAAGTTTTGTCAGTGTTAAGCATAAGTTTTTTTGGCTGTCATCCAAGTTGATATTTTAATCAGCTCCTCATTCACAATGGTGTTGAGGTGGCAAGATTAGGGTGAGAGATGACATAAGTCGTGTGATCAGCAAAGAGAATGGGTTTCAGGTGTTGGGATACGTTTGGAAGGTCATTGATGTATATGAGGAAGAGCAGGGTACCAAGGACACTTCCTGCGGAACTCCAGTATCAAGTGGCCTTTGTTGCTGATGCTGTGTTTTTAATGGTGACGTACTGATACCTATTAGTAATGTAAGTTTGAAATAAGCAAGCGCATGGCCTCTTATACCGTAGTGGTCAAGTTTGTGGAGTAGGATTTCGTGTTAACTGTGTCAAAAGCTTTTCTTAGGTCAATTAAAAATTCCTAGGGGATATTCCTTTTTTTCCCAAATGCTGTGAAAAACAGATCTAGCATTTTTATGATTGCATCATTAGTGCTTTTTTTTTTTCCTGAGTCCAAACGGCAGGGGTTGAGTATGTTTTGAGCCATTAAAATGAATACAGTCTCTTGTACACGAGTTTTCTCAAAGATTTTGGATAGCAATGGTAAGTTAGATATTGGCCTATAGTTTTTTTAAGTCTGTAGGGTCCCCACCTTTATGTATTGGTGTAACCCTTGCCATTCTTGAGTAGTTTCGGGAAGGTGCTAAATCTCTATTGACTTGTTAAAAAGTAATGAAATAGCATGTGAAAGGACCCTGGGCCGCTCGCTTGTACAGTAAGGCGGGACATGAGACAGATTCCCCGAGTTATTTTTAAGTGACTTTATGATCTCAATGACTTCCGTGGGCTCAGTTGGGGCAAGATGAAAAAATTAGGGGAAAATTTTCCCTCTAGGTAGCCCCGGCATGGGCATTGGTATGTGGGATTTTATGGGGAGATTAGATCCTATGTTTGAGAAGAAGTCGTTTATCTTGTTAGCTGCATCAGTGGGATTTTAGTGGTGTTTCATTAGGTTTAGTTAGGACAATATTCTTGGTTTTTCTCAGTTTTTGGGTCCTAGAATCTGGGGAGAGTGTTTTCCAGGTCTTTTTATATCTCCTCTAGTGTCTGTGAATCTACTGAGTAGTATAGTTGTTTGGCTTTTTTTATTACTTTGGTGAGAGCTGATGAAAAGTGTTTAAGAGTACTTGTGTAATTTAAACCCTGTCTATATTGCTTTTCATATTGGTGTTCCTTGTCAATGGATTTGGAATGGTGCTGGTTAGCCATGGGGGAACCAGCCGTTTGTTTGTGATCTGTTTTGTTTTTTTTAGGACAAGTTTTTTTGTATAGTCTAAGTAATTTGTTAAGAAAGATGTCTGTTCCAGTCATCAATACCATGGCCTTGGAGAATTCTGTAGGCCAATCAACAGTCTCTAGGTCACTGTGAACTTCCTTACTGAGGCCTCGTCATGGAGTCTAAATGAGACTTTGTTGTATTCAAGTGGTGGTTTACTAATGTTTGTCAGGAGGAAAAGGTAGGTAGTGGTCTGTAGTGCTATCTGGATTATCCCTGATTTAAGGGGGGCTAGTATATTGGTCCATATGTGGTCTGTTTGGTTTGCAACTTGTCTCAGTGAGCCTGGTTGGTTTAGTTATTGTTGGTATGAGAATGTGTTGTTCATATTGTTGATGAAATCAGTTACAAAGGGTGATCATCTAGTAAGCCAAGGTTGATGTTGGGAAATCTCCAGCTAAGAGAAGGTGGTGCTTATTCATTTGTCTGTTTTTATTAGTGACTTTAATTTCTCACTTGAAATTTGGGATGTTTGTGTGAGGTATCCATAAAAGGCACCGATTGTTTAAAAGGGTCTTAAGGTTTTTTACAGTAAAATTAGCAAAAATGTATTCCCCATATTCATCACTAAGCAAGTGGGCTAAGACAAGATAAATTGGTTAGAGTAATAGATTGCAATACCACCCCCAACTTGGTTTGTTCTGCAGTTGTGAATTGCTTGTTATCCGGTAGAGGGTAATATCTTTTTGTGTCATGCTTAAGCCAGGTCTCAGTGAGAATTAATGCAGGAGAAGGGTTTTCTTTAGTGATTCAAGGAGTGCAGGAGGTCATCATAGTGTTTGCTTAAGGACCTGATGTTTTAGTTAAGTACTGATAGACTTTTAGCATTGTTTAGGATAGTGGTGGCTTGTGATGCTGTGTAATAAAGGCAGTTGCTTTCCAATAGGTTTTGATTGGGTGTCAGATTATGGAGGTTTAGATCAGGGTCAACGTGATCAATCATCTTCTAGGTTTAAAAATTTTGGTTATTTATATCCTGAGTTGTGTGTTGAGTTCTACTACTGATATCTGTAGTGGTTGGAAGTTTGGACAAGTATATAGCTAGAGAATTTTGGTACACCAAATCCAGTCATTCCTGGAGTGGAACCACAGTCGATGGCCTCCACTCCAAACCAACAGATACAGATACTAATGCCGGAAAAAAAATCCCCCCCCAGTACCAACAATACCACCAGTCCGATAACATTCTTCTTTGCAAATATACAGGGTCTAAAGCCAGCAACAAACAACAAAATACCTTTCATCCGTGGACTGCTTGCAGAGGCAAAGGCAATGTTCGCGGCTTTCACTGAGACCCACATAAAGGATCACTTGGACAACGAAATATGGATCCCAGGTTACAACCTATACAGATGTGACAGAGTGAACAGGCAAAAGGGGGGGGGTTGGCCTGTACATTGCAGAGTCACTTGTTTGCACAGAACTGCTAAATGCCTCAAATGATGTAGTGGAAGTTTTAGCAGTAAAGGTCGAGAACCAAAACCTAGTCATTGTGATAGTCTACAAGCCTCCGGATGCAACATCCCAGCAATTCCAGGAACAGCTGTTAAAAATTTGACCACTGTCTGGAAAACCTTCCAGCTCCTGCACCCAACATCTTGCTCCTGGGGGATTTCAACTTAAGGCACCTAAAATGGAGGAATATAGCAAATAATATTGTTGCAGTAATAACACCAGGAGGCAGCTCTGATGAAAACTCACACTCACGCGAGCTTTTAAATCTCTGCACAAAATTCAATTTAAACCAGCAAATAATAGAGCCTACTAGACTGGAGAATACACTAGACCTCATCTTCACTAACAATGATGACTGATAAGAAATATCACCATATCAAAAACAATATACTCAGATCACAACATAATTGAGGTTCAGTCATGTATGCGCGGAGCCCCAGACCGACATAATGAGATTAGTCACGAGGGAGCATTCACCAGATTCAACTTCAATAACAAAAACATAAAGTGGGACCAAGTAAACCAAGTCCTAACCGATATAAGCTGGGAAGATATACTAAGCAACACAGACCCCAACTTATGCCTAGAACAGATCAACTCGGTGGCACTCGATGTATGCACAAGGCTTATTCCTCTAAGAAAAAGGAGGAGTAGATGTAAAACAGAAAGAGACAGGCGCTCCCTTTACAGGCGACGGAAAAGAATAACAGAGCGGCTAAAAGAGGTCAATATATCTGAAATGCGTAGGGAGACACTGGTCAGAGAAATAGCAAGCATCGAACTTAAGCTAAAAGAATCCTTTAGGAGTCAGGAATCGCGGAAGAACTAAAAGCCATAAATGAAATCGAAAGAAACCCAAAGTATTTCTTCTCCTATGCCAAATCAAAATCGAGAACAACGTCCAGTATTGGGCCCCTACTTAAACAAGATGGGTCCTACACAGATGACAGCAAGGAAATGAGTGAGCTACTCAAGTCCCAATATGACTCAGTTTTTAGCAAACCGCTAACCAGACTGAGAGTCGAAGATCAAAATGAATTTTTTATGAGAGAGCCACAAAATTTGATTAACACAAGCCTATCCGATGTTATCCTGACGCCAAATGACTTCGAACAGGCGATAAATGACATGCCCATGCACTCTGCCCCAGGGCCAGACTCATGGGAAATCTGTGTTCATCAAGAACTGCAAGAAGCTCCTATCACGAGCCTTTTCCATCCTATGGAGAGGGAGCATGGAGACGTGGGGCGTCCACAGTTACTAAAACAACAGACATAGCCCCACTCCACAAAGGGGCAGTAAAGCAACAGCAAAGAACTACAGACCAATAGCACTAACATCCCATATCATAAAAATCTTTGAAAGGGTCCTAAGAAGCAAGATCACCACGCATCTAGAAACCCATCAATTACACAACCCAGGGCAACATGGGTTTAGAACAGGTCGCTCCTGTCTGTTTCAACTATTGGACCACTACGACAAGGTCCTAAATGCACTAGAAGACAAAAAGAATGCAGATGTAATATATACAGACTTTGCAAAAGCCTTCGACAAGTGTGACCATGGCGTAATAGCGCACAAAATGCGTGCTAAAGGAATAACAGGAAAAGTCGGTCGATGGATCTATAATTTCCTCACTAACAGAACACAGAGAGTAGTCGTCAACAGAGTAAAGTCCGAGGCAGCTACGGTGAAAAGCTCTGTTCCACAAGGCACAGTACTCGCTCCCATCTTGTTCCTCATCCTTATATCCGACATAGACAAGAATGTCAGCCACAGCACCGTGTCTTCCTTTGCAGATGACACCCGAATCTGCATGACAGTGTCTTCCATTGCAGACACTGCAAAGCTCCAGGCAGACATCAACCAAATCTTTCAGTGGGCTGCAGAAAACAATATGAAGTTCAACGATGAGAAATTTCAATTACTCAGATATGGTAAACATGAGGAAATTAAATCTTCATCAGAGTACAAAACAAATTCTGGCCACAAAATAGAGCGAAACACCAACGTCAAAGACCTGGAGTGATCATGTCGGAGGATCTCACCTTCAAGGACCATAACATTGTATCAATCGCATCTGCTAGAAAAATGACAGGATGGATAATGAGAACCTTCAAAACTAGGGAGGCCAAGCCCATGATGACACTCTTCAGGTCACTTGTTCTATCTAGGCTGGAATATTGCTGCACACTAACAGCACCTTTCAAGGCAGGTGAAATTGCCGACCTAGAAAATGTACAGAGAACTTTCACGGCGCGCATAACGGAGATAAAACACCTCAATTATTGGGAGCGCTTGAGGTTCCTAAACCTGTATTCCCTGGAACGCAGGAGGGAGAGATACATGATTATATACACCTGGAAAATCCTAGAGGGACTAGTACCGAACTTGCACACGAAAATCACTCATTACGAAAGCAAAAGATTTGGCAGACGATGCACCATCCCCCCAATGAAAAAGCAGGGGTGTCACTAGCACGTTAAAACCATACAATAAGTGTCGGGGGCCAGACGTTCAACTGCTCCCAGCACACATAAGGGGGTTCCCAACAGCCCCCTGGAAAGTCTTCAAGCTGGACGGACAAGCACCTAAAGTCAGTTCCGGATCACCCCGGGCTGTGGTTGTATGGGGTTTTTGCGTGCCCGCAGAAAACACCTGGTTGATCGGCTTGATCCACAGGAGGCTTCCCTCAGCCGGGGCCGGGGGGCGTTGCCCCCCGGAACTCCTCCGGAAAAAAACTCCAGGTCCCCGGGTATAGTCCTATACACAAATGAAGTTGAGTTGTCTGTGTTTTTGGCTGGAATAAACAAAAGAAAAAAACTGGGTATAAACTGTAATTAAAAATCAAATTGAAAATAGAACAAGCCCCTTCACTTGAATTTGCACAAGGTCAAAAAAAGATTTTGTGGAGTCATTTTTTTGGGTAGAGTGAGCTAAAGTACAATGTTTAAATTAATAAATAAAAGTACAAAAATTTAAAAAAAAGCAATTTCTCACTAGTAATTGCACATGGGCTAAATAGTGAATTTGGTAGACTATTCTTGAGGTTAAAAGAGCATTGTACAACTGAATTTAATTAATAAATAAAAATCAAATTAAAAGTAGCACCCTAATTTCACTATGGTTAATAATTGAATTTGTATTGCTATGTATTTAGTAAAAAAGGCTTAGACAACAACTTTTTGTCTAATAATATAAAAAAACAAATTACAAATGCACCCCCTCCTCCTGAAAATTTCACAATGGGTTTGTATAGTGAATTTGGTATTGACATGTATTGACTAGAAAGAGTAGAGTAAAAAATGTGATTTTTAATAATATAATAAAGGAACAAGATCTCAATTGTAATTGCACTAAGGTCTTAATAAATTGTATATGAAAAAAATTTGATTTAATTGAAGGGTAAAATGCACAAATTAAAGGGAGCAAAAAAAAATAAAAAAAAAAATTGTAAAAATAAAAAAAGGCAATGACTTGGTTATAATATGCTAGTAAGATGGAGACAAAATATAAAAGTTTTTAGTTGAAAATATAGGTTAAAAAGTTGGAATAAAAATGGTCAAGAAAAGAAGTTTACAATAAGTTTGATCAATATAGTTTAAAGTAAAATTGGGCAATAATAGGGATTTAGAATAAAATTGGGCAATTGAGTATTTTTTAAAGTGAGGTAGAATTATTGAAGACAAGTTATGGTTAGTTTATAAAAAATAAGATGGAACAGTGATGTGGTAAGTTGTAAAAAAGGAGATAGATTCTGTAGATATTTAATACAATTAAGACTATGAGGTAGAATGGTCGTTGAG
Organism: Cherax quadricarinatus; assembly: GCF_026875155.1. Taxonomy (NCBI): domain Eukaryota; kingdom Metazoa; phylum Arthropoda; class Malacostraca; order Decapoda; family Parastacidae; genus Cherax; species Cherax quadricarinatus. The sequence goes on from NC_069475.1 coordinate 17,571,430, forward strand.
TACAACAATGACAATTAAAAGTAGTTGGAGTATTAGAATTTTAGGGGGGCACAAATTTATGACAATATAACACTAACGGTGGACTATGGGTATTATCTGCACTTTACTCTGATTCTGTTAGTCCAGCCTCACTTAGGAATGTTTTAAGGTCATGTTCTGTGGAGATGAAGTATCTCTTTCCAGTGGGCTGTTTCCTAACTGCTATTTTTCCATCCCTCACAAAGCACTGGTGGATTTTTGGGGCATAGCGCAGTTTTCTTAGCCGATAAAGAAGGTTTTGTCTCGTTTTGGTAAGGCACTCATTGACGTAAACATCAGTTTTCATAGAAATAGATGTTTTTAGTAGGTTGTTTCTTTGTAAGCTAGTTTGGAATTTTAACAGCACTGTTTTTTACCTGCATGATAGCCCATCAGTTTGCAATCCTTTAAGTCATCACTACGTATGTTAAGGCGAAGGTGGTCCTTGATAAGCTGCAGGGTGGTCTCCATGCAGGTCTCTTGGGTGACTGTGGGTGGGAGATGTTTGCTGTTAACTACAACAGCGTCAGATAGCTGCTGTTGGTCATTATGGTCTTGGAAGTTGGTTATGACATTGGCAAGTTGTTGGTCCACTCTTGATCTTTCCTCTGTAATGTGGTAGTAAGTAGGGTGACTTGGTCTTTTAAAGTGTTGATGGTGTCTAGGGACTGGGTGTGGGTGTTGCTTTGTTGTTCTAGAGTGTCTAGTTTATGTTCTAGAGCAGTGATCTTGTTGAGGTAATCTGCATTGCTAGCCTTTAGTTCCTGCATTTCCTGAGTTAGTTTGGTGATCGTTTGGTTCTGAATCATAAGGAGTTTAGCTATTTCTGGGTCGGTGATCTTCTTGACATCAATACTGGGAAGGAGTTATCTTGGACTGTAGCGGCGGCCATGTTTGTTGTCGTCTGTCGTGTGTTGTGGTGGTGTCGGTGGGTGATGAGGGTTGTGTCCTGGCTGGCAGTACTACAAGTTTTCCTCGTGTTATTACTGCTCTCACCTTTGATGTTAGGAGTCCTTAGCTGGTTACTGGATCTTCTTTTATTGTTCTGACCCTTGTCCATTGGCTGTGGCTTCGGGCGAATAGTAGGCGATGGGTGTTGGGTGAATGTTGCGGAGTATCACTTCAGTGGCAGCGGGGTAGGAGTTGCTAGAACGAGTCCTATTAGTTGGTAATTTGTGAACTTTTGGGTGATTTCTGCAGTTGCTTTATATCATTCTGGGTATCCACACATGTTAGTGTTATGCGGGTCTTGATTAGGTCATCACTGGGCTGCTGGGAACCTCAGGTAGAAGTAAAAATAGAGGACAAGGTTCCTGTTGCCGTTGCCGCTGGAGATTTTGTCCAGGTAGTCGGGAATTATACACAGGAAGGAATACATATAAATGACCTCATAGGGGACAGGAGCCGTAGTGGGCAAACAAGTGTAGTCAAAGATAAGATAAAACCAATATTGCAAACTAGAAATACCACAGGAAATAGCAAACAAGAGGATTCCACTAGCTATAGTGAGGATATATTACCAAAAACAACTGGTGGGAGCTCCATTGTTGGTGCTAGAGAGGATAGGAATAAGACAGGGAAACATGCACCAACAGGGAATACAGTCACAGAAACCCAAGGCAAACAGAAACCAAGCCTGTGCACATACTATGCACTTGGTATCTGCAGACATGGGAAATCTGGAAAAACAGACGGGACGTGCAACTATGACCACCCTAGAAAATGCCATGCCCATATGACAACAGGAAAATGCCAAACTCCCTTCCTGTAAGCTTTTTCCACCCTGAAATGTGTACCTCTTCAGTACGGAAAGACTGTGCTATAACTTAAATTGCCAGGCACACCATCTAAAGGGTACAAAAAGATACAAAACATCCAGGCCAGGGGAAAACCTGGGTAGCCACAGCCACTCAAGAGGGAGAGGTTTTTTAGTGCCAGGAAGGAGAAAAAACTGGCAGGAAATGGAAGAAATCGTACACCAAATCCAGTCATTCCTGGAGTGGAACCACAGTCGATGGCCTCCACTCTAAACCAACAGATACAGATACTAATGCCGAAAAAAAATCCCCCCCCAGTACCAACAATACCACCAGTCCGATGACATTCTTCTTTGCAAATATACAGGGTCTAAAGCCAGCAACAAACAAAATACCTTTCATCCATGGACTGCTTGCAGAGGCAAAGGCAATGTTCGCGGCTTTCACCGAGACCCACATAAAGGTCATTGGCAACGAAATATGGATCCCGGTTAAAACCTTACAAATTGACGAGTGAACAGGCAAAGGGGGGGGGGGTTGGCCTGTACATTGCAGAGTCATTTGTTTGCAAGAACTGCTAAATCCCTCAAATGAGTAGGAAGTTTAGCAGTAAAGGTCGGAACCCAAAAACCCTAGTCTTGTGGTAGTCTACAAGCCCCCCGGATGCAACATCCCAGAAAAATCCAGAACAGCTTTTAAAAAAATTGACCATGTCTAGAAAATTTTCCCACCCCTCCCACCCAACATCTTGCCCTGGGGATTTCACAAAAAGGCACCTAAAATGGGGGAATATAGCACCCCCGGGAGGCCGGGTCTCAGACGGGCCGCGGGGCTTTTGCCCCCCGGAATTCTCCAAAAACTCCAGAGTAATAAACCGGAGGACTTGATGAAAACTCACACTCACACGAGTTTTTAAAATCTCTGCACAAAATTCTTTTAAACTAAAAAATAATAAGTCAACAGATGGAGAATACACTAGACATCATCTTCACTAACAATGATGTCTGTAGTGTACGGGTCCTTGGGGAGCAGCACAGGAAAATACTGCCCACCTTTTGGGGGCCCCTTAACAACAAAACATTTGGTGTGAACCATCCCCCCCGGCCGGGGTTTGAACCCGGGGTATAGATCTAAAAAACTCCGCCCGTCGCGTTACCATTTCCCAGCTAGCCCAATAAGATTCTCCAACAGGTATATTTCACCCCATAGGAAATTAGCACAGGCACCCTGTCCCACAAATCAAGTTTTTACAACAATCCCATAGCGTCCCTGCAAAATCAGCTCAATCCCTTCACTCCCGTCAACATGATTTAAAAATCGAAATACCGATTAAAAAAAACCATACCCCCCCCGGGATTGAACCCGCGGTCATAGAGATGGTTTATTTGCAATGTGTCATTACATTTCTTAAGTCTTTTGGGGCAGTGAAGGGATTGAGCTAGAGTTCGTCAGGCCACGCTAGCTGGAAATTCGTCTGTAAAAACTTGCATTTGTGGTCACAGAGGTCCCTTTTGCTAACTTTCCTAGGTGTAAAAATTACCTATTGGATGAATCTTATTGTGGCTAGCGGGTCTAGTGGCAAACGCGCGGCTGGAGTTTTGAGCTCTTTACCGGGGGTTTCATCCGGGCCGGGGTATGGTTTTTTGCAATCGTGTCATTACATTTCTTAAGCGTTTGGGTGTGTCTGGGCACAAACACAGGGTTGGATTCTTCCCACTTTATCCATTTATCGCGATGCAGATTACATGGTGATTTTTAAATTGTGGCCTGTAGTTATAACTTTCTCTTGAATAAAAGACACACCACCCCTGTAGAAGCCTTTATTGATTACTAGTCATTATTTTGTTGTTGCAGAAGTTAGAAGTTCATTTTCAATAAAGCCTAGAAAACCCTGGTTCTACACAAAAATTTTTTTGAACATAGAATCCTGGGGCTACCTGGTGGTGATCCTGACTAGACTACACCAACAGGAGCATTTACTGAAACCTGAGAGGCAGGCTGTCCCCCAGCTTATCACGGTGTGGGTGGCCTGGGGCCTGGGGCTAAAGCTCCCGTTTCACACATGGAGGGCCCGGGTTCGTTTCCCGCGGGGGAAAACTTTTCGACACGTTTCCTTACCCCTTTTTGTCCTTTCACCTAGCAGAAAAAGGGTACCGGTGTTAGTGACGGGTTGGGCGCATCCGGGGGACAAATTAAGGCCCCCAAGGAAAAAGAGCAGCCTCGATGACGCACGACTTTCTTGGGTTATCCTGGGTGGCTAACCCCGGGGTTAAAAATCCGAAACAAAAACTTATTTTATTTATCTTAAGGCGCTCAGGAAGGGAAGCACTGGGTTTAAGATTTTCGAAAACTTCTTGGGACCCCTTTCCAAAAGAAGTCAATAAACAAAGTCCCCCTCATCAATTTTGTGTCACCTAAGATAAGAGGCATTTCTGAGTGAAAACCCTACGAAGATGCATAAAAACCCCATCTCAGTATAAAAAACCTCAAATGAAATCTTTCATGCATCCCCTTTGCAACTCCCCGCCAGCAATGATGAATCCTTAGAGGAATATTTCAAGCCGAAAATTTAGGAAAGGACTGTCACTTCCAAGCAGGACACTGCTCAGTATTTGAAGAGTCCACGGGGAGCTTTTTATCATGGCCTGCAATCACCAATAATAGGCAGCGTTTATTGGAGAAAAAACCTCGACTTAGCCGCTGCCTTTGACAGCAAGACCCTTAGTTTCAGCCCAGAAAATTTTCTGAAGTATACAGTACCACTCACCTCTCGAGTGGTAAGTGCTGAAATTTCCCGACCAAGACTCTTGCAATGAAGTTACTGGGGGAACCCCCCTCAGTGACAGCAGCAGCAGGTAGGTGTGTTTCTTTTGTGGTTTTTCAAGACATCCACTCCAAAGGCCTGCTCGTGAAGCAATGTGCCAAAAATGCCACAAAAAAAGGCACTTTGCTAAAGAAAGTCGTGCTAATGCATCAACAAGAGCTGTGCCTCCACACATTCCAGTGATATGCGATCTAGCAACAGTGACTTCTGCGGCTACTCCCAAATTAAAACGTAAAAGGGCAGTTTTGAAAGTTTTCATCAAGGAAAAGAAGAGAGGGCTTATTAAATTTGGCAGTCAGAGATTTCATAAACCCTTGACTTAAACGGCTCCCTTGACTCTACATCACCCTCAGGTACCGTTTCCAGGGCATCAACACTCTCTCTATTCGACCTGGGGTTTTGTAAGGTAAATTCAGAGTTAATGGAAAGGAATCAAGATGACTTTTAGCTATTCCCCACAACTGTGCTTGATGTTATCCTGGTAGGATTCAGAACTGCTGGTAGTGTCCCCTTAACTATGGGGGGTGAACTGCCTCCTCTTGTTGTCGGGGGTTTTTTAACTTTAAGGGTAGACCCACCAAAGCTGTTTGCAAATCTTACTGCGGATTGCCATCCATATCAGCTAAGTCACGCAGCTATTTTTAGGATCGGATGTTCATTAGAAAAAAACTCAGAGGGGCTGAAGGAGGGTATTTTTAGAACCCAGTGATTCCCCTTTTGGCGTGCACAGGTTGTTGTTGTTAAAAAATGGATAAAAAAGGAGACTGGCTATCGATTACTCTGAACAAACAACAAATTTACACTTCTTGATGGGGACCCCTCCCTCGAATTGACGATCAGTGAACAAAATTTCTCAGTACTATGGTTTAGCACTTTTCACAAAAGCCTATATCAAGTCCCCAAAGGAATGAAGATAAACCCTACACACGTTTTAGGCTAGTGAGGCCTGTTCGTTTACCAAGTCCCCCTTTTTGGGTCACCAATGGGGGGCCTGCTTTCCCAAAGAATTATGGATTCGTTGGAAGAATGGGTTTTAAAAAACCCACAAGTTGAAGATTTTAGACACTTATGCAGCATAGGGAATCTTTTTTCAAAACGTTTCGCCACACAGTGGCTTCATCAGTCCCCAAAACAAAGAGGAAGGGGAAGGGGAAGGGGAAAGAGGGAATCATCCCTCAACCTGGATCGAAGTGTTCGTCCATCATCTGTAGAATGGACTGAAAACACGACTCCAGGTTGAGGGGTGTTACCTCATTCTCCTCCTCTCCTTACGCCCTTCCCTTTGTATTGGACTGATGAACCCCTGTGTGGCGAAAAGTTTCCTGAAAAAAGATTCCCCAAGCGCATAAGTGTCTCAAACTTTGAATTTTGGGTTCCTCATTTCAGGAAGAGCAATATGGAACTTTCCGATTTAGATAATGTTACCATTTGTGGGGAAGACCCAGGAGGAACATGATGCAAAACCCTTTATAATTTTTGGAAGCCGCCAAGGAAAAAAATTTAGTTACAAAAGGGAAAAGTGCACTTTTTCAACTAAAAGGCTTAGCATCCTGGTTATGTAGTGGGGAAAGGGGGTTCAATATTCCCCCACCCAAAAGACTACGACCCCTAAAGGGAACTTCCCCAAACCCCAGACAAAAAATCCTCCGAAGAACTCTTGGGCTCTTTGCTTATTACTCACAATGGACTACAACTATTAAGTAAGTCCACCCCTTGAGTGCTACCACATTTCCGGACAAAAGGAAGCAGAAGCCCCTTTCCCCTACTCTCAAAAAGGACATTGAAAAATCAGTAGTTCAACCATTTAGAATCCCTACCTTCAAGTGGAAAAGGATGCATCTGACTTCCATTGCTGCATTTTTATCCAGGGAGGGACGACCAGTAGCCCTTTTTTTCGGGAAATTTTTTAAGGACAGAGAAATGTTTTGCTGCTGTGAAAAAACCCCGGCCCTCATGAAGCAGTTCGCCACGGGAGGGATTATTTAATGGTAGACATTTCACCATAAGGACGACCAAAGGTCCGGTGTATATGTTCGACAAGAAACACAAAAGTAGGATAAAGAATACAAATATTACCGGGGGATGGAACTATCGTGTTATGACTTTTAATTCTGACCGACCGGGTCAAAGAACATCTCACCATTTTCATTCTCCCAGGTCCCACTGGGGCAGCATGTCATGATTTGCAATCACTCTCACTCTCCACAAGGCTTTGTGTCACCCAGGAGTTAATGCCTGTACCTTTTTTTCAAAACAAAGAACATGCCATAGTGGAAGATGTGCGACAAGTGACAGAGCATGCAGAGTATGGCAGAGTGCAAGCCAAACTTTCATCGCCAGAGAAACTCATCTCATAAAATCCACCCAGCCTTTTGAAAGATTAATATAATTTCAAAAGGGCTCTCCAAGCACAAATCAAAAGGGATTTCCTTAAAATAGTAATGAATTTCAAGGGTTTTCCCCTTTTTTATTTCCCCTGTGCAAAAAATGGGGCTTTAAATGTTATTAGTTGTCTTTTACAGTTTTTTCTATTTTTTTATGCCAGCTTATACCTTAGACAGGGATCCCGTTCAAGAACGAACTTCAGGAGTTTTTTGGTAGCAAAAAGGGTTTTCCGCGCAGAACAACAACTCAAAACCCCCAAGGCAATGGTCAAGTGGACGGGTTTTTAATGGTACATACGGAGGCAGTTACAATGACATTGAAGTCGCGCAAACTACCTGTTCAACATGGCAAATGTCCTACCTGATGCTCTTCACTCTATTAATCACTGCTGTGCACAGCTACTAATCAACCCCCCCATGAAAGACTCCTCAACTATTTCACGTGTTCCCATGGGACCTCCGTGCCCCCTTGGTTTTGTATCCTGGACCCTTCTCCGAAGAGCACCGTAGGGTGAAAAAAGACGGATCCTTTTGTGGAAGAGGTAGAGCTCCTGCAAGCTAATCCCTTACGCCCACATTCGCTACCAAAATGGGAAGAGACCAGTATCTACAAGACATTAGCCCCAGTTAAATCCCTATTAGTGTGGAATCTCAAAATACACCAAAGATGTAAAGAGCCCCCTTCGTTTTCCCCCCTGGAAACCCTTGAGACTACCAATATGGTAATAGAGGATTCTGCTCCAGCAGTTAATCAAAACCCCCCTGGAAAATATCGAACCTGGTGAAAAAGGGTCAAGGGGTAGAAGGCGGGGCGTGTACGCGCCCACCAACAGTTTGGGAGTTACTGTCTCTGATATTTAGAAGGGGACATTGTAAGGAAAAGGTCCTTTGGGAGCAGCAGCAGATAATACTGCACCCCTCTTGGGGCCCTTAAAACAACCAAACATTTGGGTTTTTGGGCGGGCGCCCACACATGGGGTGTGATTCTTCCCCATAAATCCCCTTTATCAGTGAAAGCAGATTACATGGGAGTTTTAAAAAGGGCCTGTGTTATAACTTTTCTCTTGACATATGAAACATCACCCCCCCTGTAGAAACCATTTTTAGATGTAAGCATTATATTTTGTTTTTTGCAGAATACTATGAAGATTCTATGTTCAATAAAACCTAGGAAAAGGCCTGTGTTTCTAACAACAGATCTGTATGAAATGTCACAATATAAAAAAAAATAAACTCAGATCAAACAAAATTTAGGTTTAAATGTATGCGGGAGCCCAACCGACATAATGGAAATAGTCACAAGGGAGCATTCACCAAATTCAACTTCTAAACAAAAACATAAAGGGGGACCATAAACCAAGACCAACTATATAAGCTGGGGAATATACAACATCACAACCCCAAAAGTATGCCCAAACAGATTAACTTGGTGGCACTCGATTTTTGCACAAGGGTTATTCCCAAGAAAAAGGGGGAGTAGATTTTAAAAAAAGAAAGAGACAGGCGCTTTCCTTTACAGGCGAGGAAAAGAATAACAGAGTGGGGGTAAAAAAGGGGCAAAATATCGAAATGGTAGGAGAACTGGTCAAGAAATAGCTAAAGGAATCTTATAGGAGTCAGGAATCGCGGGGAAGAACTAAAAGCCATAAATGAAATCGAAAGAAACCCAAAGTATTTCTTCTCCTATGCCAAATCAAAGTCGAGAACAACATCCAGTATTGGGCCCCTACTTAAACAAGATGGGTCCTACACAAAATGACAGCAAGGAAATGAGTGAGCTACTCAAGCCCCAACATGACCAGTGTTTAGCAAGCCGCTAACCAACTGAGAGTCGAAGATCAAAATGAATTTTTTATGAGAGAGCCACAAAAATTTGGTTAACAAGCCTATCCGATGTTATCCTGACGCCAAATGGCTTCGAAAAGGCGATAAATGACATGCCCATGCACTCTGCCCCAGGCCAGACTCATGGAACTCCGTGTTCACAAGAACTGCAAGAAGCCCCTATCACGAGCCTTTTCCATCCTATGGAGAGGGAGCATGGACACGGGGTCGTCCCACAGTTACTAAAAACAACAGACATAGCCCCACTCCACAAAGGGGGCAGTAAAGCAACAGCAAAGAACTACAGACCGATAGCACTAACATCCCATATCATAAAAATCTTTTAAAGGGTCCTAAGAAGCAAGATCACCACCCATCTAGAAAACCCCTCAGTTACACAACCCAGGGCAACATGGGTTTAGAACAGGTTTGCTCCTGTCTGTCTCAACTATTGGATCACTACACAAGGTCCTAAATGCACTAGAAGATAAAAAGAATGCAGATGTAATATATACAGACTTTGCAAAAGCCTTTAACAAGTGTGACCATGGCGTAAATAGCGCACAAAATGCGTGCTAAAGGGGTAACAGAAAAGTCGGTCGATGGATCTAAATTTCTCACTAACAGAACACAGAGAGTAGTCGTCAACAGAGTAAAGTCCGAGGCAGCTACGGTGAAAAGCTCTGTTCCACCAAGGCACAGTTACTCGCTCCCATCTTGTTCCTCATCCTCATATCCGACATAGACAAGGGTGTCAGCCACAGCACTGTGTCTTCCTTTGCAGATAGCACCCGAATCTGCATGACAGTGTCTTCCATTGCAGACACTGCAAGGTCACCCGGGAACATCAACCGAAAACTTTCAGTGGGCCGCAGAAAACAATATGAAGTTCAACGATGAGAAATTTCAATTACTCAGATATGGTAAACACGAGGAAATTAAATCTTCATCAGAGTACAAAACAAATTCTGGATACAAAATAGAGCGAAACACCAACGTCAAAGACCTGGGAGTGATCATGGTGGAGGATCTCACCTTCAAGGACCATAACATTGTATCAATCACATCTGCTAGAAAAATGACAGGATGGATAATGAAAACCTTCAAAACTAGGGAGGTCAAGCCCATGATATCACTCTTCAGGTCACTTGTTCTATCTAGGCTGGAATATTGCTGCACACTAACAGCACCTTTCAAGGCAGGTGAAATTGCTGACTTAGAAAATGTACAGAGAACCTTCACGGCACGCATAACGGAGATGAAACACCTCAATTACTGGGAGCGCTTGAGGTTCCTGAACCTGTATTCCCTGGAATGCAGGCGGGAGAGATACATGATTATATACGCCTGGAAAATCCTAGAGGGACTAGTACCGAACTTGCACACGAAAATCACTCACTATGAAAGCAAAAGACTTGGCAGACGATGCAACATCCCCCCAATGAAAAGCACGGGTGTCACTAGCACGTTAAGAGACCATACAATAAGTGTCAGGGGCCCAAAACTGTTCAACTGCCTCCCAGCATACATAAGGGGGATTACCAACAGACCCCTGGCAGTCTTCAAGCTGGCACTCTACAAGCACCTAAAGTCAGTTCCTGATCAGCCGGGCTGTGGCTCGTACGTTGGTTTGCGTGCAGCCAGCAGCAACAGCCTGGTTGATCAGGCTCTGATCCACCAGGAGGCCTGGTCACAGACCGGGCCGCGGGGGCATTGACCCCCGGAACTCTCTCCAGGTAAACTCCAGGTATAAGGATTACAATGCTGAGTTTACAGAATTTGGTTATTGTGTGGTTTACATGTTGTAAAATAATGATTACAGAGTGTACCACTAGAACACCTAGCATGGCTAGGCATTTCGGGCAGACTTAGTTTAAATCTTAATTTTAAAATATTACAAATTATGAGGTAAGTTGGTATTATGGCTAAGTGACTAAATACTAGTTTGTGAGTTTAGCAATGTGAATGCTTTTGTTTTGGCACAGTACATAGTGTCAGCATTGGAGTATCACATGATTCATTATTTTAAGATTGAGATTAATATTTCTGTTTATGGTCAAATGGGTGAGTGAGTGTAAGTGTGAACCACCAGGTGGTATTCGTGTAGTTAGTTGATGGGGTGTATCAGGGAGATAAGATGCTTTCTAATGGTAGTTTTGAAGGTGATGAATGTGTCTGCAGTTCTAGAGTTCTCAGGTAGGGTGTTCCAGATTTTAGGGCTTTTGACATACATTGAACTTTTGTAAAGGTTTAGTCGGACACGGGGAATGTCGTAGAGATGTTTGTGTCTGGTGTTATGCCTGTGGGTTCTGTCACAGCTATCAAGAAAGCATTTTAGGTCAAGGTTGATATTGGAGTTTAAGGTCCTGTAGATGTAGATTGCACAGTAGTAAGTGTGGATGTACTGAACTGGGAGTAAGTTTAGATCTATGAAGAGTGGGGGGGTGTGTTGCCAGAGATAGGATTTAGTGATTATTCTTACTGAGGCTTTTTGTTGGGTTATTATTGGCTTTAGGTGTGTTGCTGCAGTTGATCCCCAAGCACAAATAGCATAGGTGAGGTATGGATAAATAAGTGAGTGGTATAGTGTGAGAAGGGCATTTTGCGGCACGTAGTATCGTATCTTGGAGAGGATCCAAACCATTTTGGATACATTTTTGGTTATGTGTTGGATATGGGTGCTGAAATTCAGGTTGTTGTCAAGGTATAGGCCTAGGAATATGCCCTCATTATGTCTGGTAATTAGAGTGTTGTCGATCTTAATGTTAATTTGTGCATCTCCTGCTCTGCTACCAAACATAATATAGTAGGTTTTGCCAGTGTTAAGCGTAAATTTATTGGCTGTCATCCAAGTCGATATTTTGATCAACTCCTCATTAACAATGGTGTTGAGGGTGGCAAGATTAGGGTGAGAGATGACATAAGTCGTGTCGTCAGCAAAGAGAACGGGTTTCAGGTGTTGGGATACGTTTGGAAGATCATTGATGTATATGAGGAAGAGCAGGGGACCAAGGACACTTCCCTGCAGAACTCAAATATCAAGTGGCCGTGTTGTTGATGCTGTGTCTTTAATGGTGACATACTGATACCTATTAGTAAGGTAAGATTTGAAATAAGCAAGTGCATGGCCTCTTATACCGTAATGGTCTAGTTTGTGGAGTAGGATGTCATGGTCTACTGTGTCAAAAGCTTTTCTTAGGTCAATAAAAATTCCTAGTGGATATTCCTTATTTTCCAATGCTGTGTATAGCAGATCTAGTATTTTTATGATTGCATCATTAGAGCTTTTATTTTTCCTGAATCCAAATTGGCAGGGGTTGAGTATGTTTTGTGCCGTTATAAATGATTATAGTCTCCTGTGCACGAGTTTCTCAAGGATTTTGGATAGCAATGGTAAGTTTAATATTGGCCTATAGTTGTTTAAGTCTGTAGGGTCACCACCTTTATGTATTGGTGCAACCCTTGCCATCTTGAGTAGTTTCGGGAGGGTGCTAGTTTCTAGTGACTTGTTAAAAAACAATGAAATAGCATGCGAAAGGACATGGGCTGCTCGCTTGTACAGTAATGGTGGGGCCTGAGACAGATTCCCTTAGTTATTTTTAAGTGACTTTATAATCTCGGTGACTTCCGTTGGCACAGTTGGTGCAAGATGCCTGGAGTTTACCTGGAGAGAGTTCCGGGGGTCAACGCCACCGCGGCCCGGTCTGTGACCAGGCCTCCTGGTGGATCAGAGCCTGATCAACCAGGCTGTTGCTGCTGGCTGCACGCAAACCAACGTACGAGCTACAGCCCGGCTGGTCAGGAACCGACTTTAGGTGCTTGTCCAGTGCCAGCTTGAAGACTGCCAGGAGTCTGTTGGTAATCCCCCTTATGTATGCTGGGAGGCAGTTGAACAGTCTCGGTCCTCTGACACTTATTGTATGGTCTCTTAACGTGCTAGTGACACCCCTGCTTTTCATTGGGGGGATGTTGCATCATCTGCCAAGTCTTTTGCTTTCGTAGTGAGTGATTTTCGTGTGCAAGTTCGGTACTAGTCCCTCTAGGATTTTCGAGGTGTATATAATCATGTATCTCTCCCGCCTGCGTTCCAGGGAATACAGGTTCAGGAACCTCAAGCGCTCCCAGTAATTGAGGTGTTTTATCTCCGTTATGCATGCCGTGAAGGTTCTCTGTACATTTTCTAGGTCAGCAATTTCACCTGCTTGAAAGGTGCTGTTAGTGTGCAAGCAATATTCCAGCCTAGATAGAAGGAATTTGGGAAATTCCAATCTAGGTAGTCCCCTGGCATGGCATTGGTATGTGGGATTTATTGGCGAGATTAGATCCTATGGTTGAGAAGAAGTCGTTTATCTTGTTAGCTGTGTTAGTGGGATGTAGTGGTGTTTCATTAGGTTTAGTTAGGACAATATTCATTGGGAGGATGTTGCATCATCTGCCAAGTCTTTTGCTTTCGTTGTGATTGATTTACGTGTGCAAGTTCGGTACTAGTCCCTCTAGGATTTTCCAGGTGTATATAATCATGTATCTCTCCCGCCTGCATTCCAGGGAATACAGGTTCAGGAACTTTAATCACTCCATTAATTGAGGTGTTTTATCTCCGTTATGTGTGCTGTGAAGGTTCTCTGAACATTTTCTAGGTCAGCAATTTCACCTGCCTTGAAAGGTGCTGTTAGTGTGCAGCAATATTCCAGCCTAGATAGAAAAAGGGACCTGAAGAGTGTCATCATGGGCTTGGCATCCCTAGTTTTGAAGGTTCTCAATATCCATCCTGTCATTTTTTCTAGCAGCTGCAATTGATATAATGTTATGGTCCTTGAAGGTAAGATCCTCCAACATGATCACTCCCAGGTCTTTGACGTTTGTTTTTCGCTCTGTTTTGTGGCTAGAATTTGTTTTGTACTCTTGAAGTTTTGATTTCCTCGTGTCTGCTATATCGGAGTAATTGAAATTTCTCATCGTTGAACTTCATATAGTTTTCTGCAGCCCATTGAAAGATTTTGTTGATGTCTGCCTGGAGCCTTGCAGTGTCTGCAATGGAAGAGACTGTCAAGCATATTCGGGTGTCATCTGCAAAGGCAGACCCGGTTCTGTGGCTATACATCCTTGTCTAACGTCAGACATGAGGATGAGAAACAAGATGGGATGTGAGTACTGTTCCTTGTGGAACAGAACTTTTCACTGTAGCCGCCTAGGACTTTACTCTGTTGACTACTACTCTTTGTGTACTGTTTGTGAGGAAATTATAGATCCATCTACCAACTTTTCCTGTTATTCCTTTAGCATACATTTTGTGCGCTATTACACCATGGTCACACTTGTCGAAGGCTTTTGCAAAGTCTGTATATATTACATCTACATTCTTTTTGTCTTCTAGTGCAACTAGTACCTTGTCGTAGTGATCCAATAGTTCAGACAGACAGGAGCGACCTCCTCTGAACCCATGTTGCCCTGGGTTGTGTAATTGATGCGTTTCTACATGGGTGGCAAACTTGCTTCTTAGGACCCTTTCAAAGATTTTTATGATATGGATGTTAGTGATATCGGTTTGTAGTTCTTGCTATTGCTTTATACTGCCCCTTTGTGGAGTGGGGCTAAGTCTGTTGTTTTTAGTAGCTGTGGGACGACCCCCATGTCCATGCTCCCTCTCCATAGGATGGTAAAAGCTCATGATAGGGGCTTCTTGCAGTTCTTAATGAACACAAAGTTCCCAGTAAGGCCTGAGGGTTGAGGGGAGAGGACGTGTGTGATGAGTGAGGTTCTAGGCCTTCTATATCAAAACTGCTTGTCTCACCCGACTGATAACTCCTCATACAACAAATATCGTTGGAGCACAACTGAATTGCTGCTGGATGTGTGAATTGTGACTAGTGATATACCTAGTGAAACAAACATGTTGATTTGAAGTGGCTGTAGGAGGCCTACCTTCACTCTGCCTCGCCTGCCTCCCCTCCTTCCTCGATTTGGAACTCAGCCATTTGCCTCTATTTACTTATGGTCTAGAGGCGGATTTTGCCAGACCACATAAATGCTTGAGTGCCCGTGTCAGTCCTCTGTGCCGCACTCCACTCATCTTACGAATATGTCTCCTGTGTGCCTACCTGCCTGCTACAAGCAAATATCCAAGTGGTTGACATGGGCTTAGCACGCACATTCAAGCAGGTTTGAAAGCAGCATTCCAAGCTAGCCAGAAAAAGCTAAGGTAGCCTGCAGTTACAGCTGTCCTAAGGCCCAGCATGCCTATGTATACGTTCTACAGTGCTGCTGGCATACCAGTGTTTCCTGTAGTGGCTTGGTTAAGAACAATTTAACGAGCATTGCAGTACTGACTTTTTAAGTGGGACATGCCAGAGGTTCACCTATAAACATAGTAAGTTTGTGCTAGAAGTGTTAATATAAGTGCTGCAGATTTGTTGTAACTATTTGCACGAGTGGATTTCACTGACTTAGGACATTGTGCTACCATCAGTACCTACATAGGCTTAAAATGAGTGAGGAATGTCTGGCCTGCTGGGTGACCTTGAAAATGGCATTTTAGGACCGCATGCCATTTACACCCATACTGCGTGTGTCTAGTGAGGTGATTGTCCCTTCCTCGACTTTCCCATTCACCGGTATCCCTTAACTCATCGCCATTATCTACATATGGGATAAGGGCGAGTTTAGCTGATCCAGGCCAAACAGCGCTCCAAGCCAGCAAGTGAAGGCCAAGTTACACTGCAGCTACATCTGTTCTGAATCCCAGAATGCCTTTGTGAACGTTCTACAGTGTTCTGGCAGTACCTTCGGTGTTGTGAGAACTAGTTCTTGTGTAGTGAAAATTTGTCTGTCATTCCAAGGCACGTGTGCTAGATGTGTTAAGTGCTGCAGGTTTGGAGTAATTAACAAGTAGTACAGTGTTGGTAACTCTCGAGACGACTGTGGGCCCAGCGAATGACCTTGAAAATCGCACTGCGACCCGCAGGCCACTACACCCATATTGCCTGTGTCCCTTCTCTCTTATGGAATAAAGGCGGTTTCGCTGACCCAAAAGTAACAGACTAACTCTTCCACCTCAAGCAGCTGAACTAGAAGTGACCTATGGATGTGAACAAAGTAAATGATGGTGAAGGCAAATTGTAGGTTTTAG